>CM041812.1:1842958-1972364 GCA_023376895.1 Aspiorhynchus laticeps | reverse complement strand
TTCCTCATTAAAAACTACCCCAAAGGGAAGCACTTATGAACATAGTACCAATCAATGCTCCCTTTTGAAGTAATCTTAATATGTTGAATACTGTGAATAAATGACCATTGCATGTAGAACTCAGCATGGCAATTGTCTCCTGAAGCAGTGGTCACTTGAAACTACCCCAACAAAAAGCACTTACCAAATACAACAGACAAGTGAGTGCCATTGTGAGGGTACCGATGGTGAAAGTAGTAGCAGTTGAAAATCTTGTCCATTTTGAAGACTGAAACTCTAAAGCATTAGTAGAGGTCATTTGCAGGCAGAGACACCAGGAGCATGCTGCCTGCTTTTAGGATGAGCTTATCTGAGCAGTTTGGTTTGCTGCACCCATTATAAGCTTGTCCATGCACCTTTGGCTGTGTTGTGCTCGTTGGGTATTTTTTGAAAGGCCATTAAGCTTTGATTGCAGCGTTAATGTCTTTGGAACGCCTCAGCATTATTGAGCAAGGGTGGACTTTTCACACATTTTAATCATGTCATGCAAATGCAACCATTATGCTGTTTTCTGAATATTGAAAAGAGTAGAGTCATTCTATACAAAATAGAATCACACTAAGCACAAAAACGTCCAGGTTACGTATGTAACCATGGTTCCCCGAGGGAACGAGACGCTGCGTCGAAAACGCTCTGGGAACGCCTTTCAGCGATATCAAGCTCTGAATCATATGTGTAATCAGTCCAATTGATGGCGAGACGTCAGGTGCGGGTGACGTCATGACCAGGAAGCTTAAAAGCACGTGAGGTGCAGCCGGCTTCAGCTTCCAGGAATGAAGCATAGCTCTAGTAGGGATGCCGGAAGTATGGCCCTGCGACGCAGCGTCTCGTTCCCTCGGGGAACCATGGTTACATACGTAACCTGGACGTTCCCCTTCAGGAACTCGAGCTGCGTCGAAAACGCTCTGGGAACGAGATGTCCACGCCGCCAGACTTGCAAATCCCTGCCAAGTGTGGAAGAGCACAGCTATGGCAAGAGAACAGAGGAGCCTAGAGTGGCTCGCAAATCTAGGTCATAGAACATGACGAAGGTGAGGGGCGTAGACCATCCCGCAGCATTGCAGATGTCCTGCATAGGCACACCTCCCAGAAAGGCCTTAGAGGCCGCCACACTTCTCGTTTGAGTGAGCCTTGACCCCCAATGGTGAGGGGAGATCAGAGGACTCGAGGCTATAGAATAGCATCCTGATCCACCACATAGCATAAGCTTCTCTGGCCGGAGGCCTCAGCCTCATCACACCGTGGAGGAAACGTGTAACCAGGGGGTCCTTGCCCACTGACTGACCACCAAGAGGGTCGTGGTAGGCCGCTATAGCCGCCACGTAAACCTTCAGGGTGGAGTGGGTTAACCCGGCGGAGAAAAAATCCTGCAAGAACTCCAGCACTGTACCAATCGGGCAGTTAACTGGGTCAAGCTGGCGGTCTCCGCACCATGAAGTGAAGAGTCTCCACTTCAGGGCGTACAGTTTCCCCGTTGAGGGAGCTCTAGATTGGAGGATGGTCTCAACAACCCCGGTTGAGAGACCAGAGACTACGAGTTGTGCCCCCTCAGGGGCCACACCCACAGCTTCCACAACTCTGGGCGGGGGTGAAGGACCATGCCCTCCGCCTGTGAGAGGAGATCTCTCCTGACAGGAATCTCCCATGGAGAGCCGTCGAGGAGAGAAATCAGGTCCGAGAACCACCCTCGGCCCGGCCAGAACAGGGCTACTAGCAACAGACGGACCCCGTCCCGGCGCACTCTCTCTAGAACTCCCGGGAGCAGAGCGATCGGGGAAAAATCGTACAGACGAAGCCTCGGCCAAGTCTGTACCATAGCATCCAGCCCCAGTGGAGCTGGATGAGTCAGAGAGAACCAGAGGGGACAGTGCGATGTCTGACGAGTCGCAAACAAATCCACCTGAGCCTGGCCAAAACTCTCCATATCTGCTTCACCAATTTGGGGTGAAGCATCCTTTTCCCGGGCCTCGGCCCCTGCCTCGACAGGATGTCTGCTCCCATATTGAGATGCCCAGGAATATGAACTGCTCTCAGCGAGAGAAGCTTGTCCTGAGACCACACAAGGATCCGGTGCGCCAGCTTGTAAAAGAGGCGCGAACGTGGACTCCCTGGTGGTTTATGTAAAAGACCACAGCTGTGTTGTCGGTGCTCCCCAACACATGGCGATCTCTTAGGTCTGGAAGAAAGTGTTTGAGTGATCGAAACACGGCCAGCATCTCCCGGCAGTTGATGTGCCACGTGAGATGGCGACCACTCCACAGACCGCGGGCAGGGTGGCCACTCATGACCGCTCCCCAACCGGTGAAGGACGCGTCTGTCGCTAGCGTTACGCGGCGACAAGGAGCTCCCAGCACCAGGCCCTGAGACAAGAACCAAGGTTTCCTCCACATGTCTAAGGCACGTAGGCATCGCCGCGTGACCTTGATCATGCGAAGCAGGTTTCCCCTCGGGGAGAACCCCTTGGTCTTGAGCCACCACTGTAGGGGTCTCATGTACAGCAGGCCAAAAGATATCACGTTGGACGCAGCTGCCATTAGACCCAGCAGTCTCTGGAACTGCTTGACAGTGAGTGACTGGCCTTCTCTCACTCTCCTGACTGCCGTGAGGATCGACTCGATCAGAGCAGGGGACATACGTGCCTGCATCGTGGTCGAATCCCAAACCACGCCCAGATAAGTGGTTCTCTGTACCGGAGAAAGCACACTTTTCTGGCGTTAAGTCTTAACCCCAGCTCTTTGTGAGCGAGAACGACATCTCGATGCCGAACCGCCATCTGCTCTGAATGAGCTAATATCAAACAAATGTCGATGTGGTTGAGTATGCGGATGCCCTGGAGTCACAGAGGAGCCAGCGCAGCATCCACATACTTCGTAAAAGTGCGGGGTGAGATTGCAAGGCCGAAGGAAAGAACCCTATATTGGTACGCTTTGCCCCCAAAGCAAACCTCAGGAACTTCCTGTTATGGGGAAGGATGGAGATGGGAAGTATGCATTTTTTAGATCGATCGTGACAAACCAGTCCTCGGACCTGGTCTGAGACATGACCTGCTCGAAGAGAGCATCCTGAACTTCAGTCACATGACTGAGCGGTTCAGTTGACACAGATCTAAAATAGGATGCAACCCTCCATCCTCCTTGGGAACGATGAAGTACCGGCTGTATAACCCGGACTCTCTGTCAAGAGGAGGGACCACCTTGATGGTCTCCTTCCTCAAGAGAGCCTACACTTCTTGTTCCCTTACCAGAGCCTGCTCGGGACCCACTAATGTGGGAATAACCCAGTTGAAAGGCGGCGGCGGAGCACCGAACCGAAGCCTCATTCTACAGTGTGCAGGACCCATCGAGACACATTTGGCAGTAGTTTCCACGCTGCCAAATAGCCTACTAAGGGAACCAGTCTCTCAAGACTGGCCTCTGGTGTGCTTAGAGCTGCTAGCTCGGTGCCCTGAAGCGGAGGACCGGCAGGGGACGGCCGCTCTAGCTGCTCTAGAGACCCCCGAAGGGGTGGCGAGCCTCTCAGTTCCGCTACGTTTCCGGGCGGGAGAGACTGAGAGAAGTGCTCGCTGGAGACCGCTGCGCCCTGGAACACTGGCAGGGTTGGTAGACCGATCTCCTGAGGGCACTGAGGAGAGACGGGCACCGTGTAATGCGGTGTACCCCGCTCTTCCCCAGAGGGGCCTGCCCTCATAAGTCCTGGGCCATGGGCATCAGGACTGCCTCTGAAGCCTTCTATGAAAATGACGGTCCTCAGACCCGCGTCATCTCCTAGGAAGACTAGACTGATAGAACCAGAGTCTACTCAGGTAGGACCCATTGAGACACATTTGGCAGTAGTTTCCACGCTGCCAAATAGCCTACTAAGGGAACCAGTCTCTCAAGACTGGCCTCTGGTGTGCTTAGAGCTGCTAGCTCGGTGCCCTGAAGCGGAGGACCGGCAGGGGACGGCCGCTCTAGCTGCTCTAGAGACCCCCGAAGGGGTGGCGAGCCTCTCAGTTCCGCTACATTTCCGGGCGGGAGAGACTGAGAGAAGTGCTCGCTGGAGACCGCCGCGCCCTGGAACACTGGCAGGGTTGGCAGACCGATCTCCTGAGGGCACTGAGGAGAGACGGGCACCGTGTGATGCGGTGTACACCGCTCTTCCCCAGAGGGGGCCGGCCCTCAAAAGCCCTGGGCCATAGGCATCAGGACTTTCTAGCCGAAGACTATCCAGTGAGAATGACGGTCCGCAGATCCGCCTTCTGCTAGAAGCCTTCGGCCCGGGGGCGCCACTCTGACTCCAAAATTCTAGGGAGTACGAGAAGTGACGTTTCCCAAATGAGGAGCTGGAACATGATTGGGGCTGCTACCCAGCAGCCCATGCTGACCACCTCAACCTCCTCGGAGGAAGAGAGGTAAACATAGTGCTCTCACTACAAGATGTCCTGTATACTAATATACATATATACATATATAAAAAATTGTAGATAAAATATAATATCTACTTCTCATAGTCAGATGAAATACCTCATTTAATTCCTCAAATTAAATGCAGCCAAACAACCAGACAAGTAAACACGGTCTGATGTGAAAAGATTTAATATAATGAACTGAGAATGACCGTAATGCACGCGTTGCCTCGGCAACACGCGAGCCACTCTGATGAAATACAATATCAATCTCCTCGGAGAAAGATAGCTGCAGCTGCGCGCTCACACAAAGGGGGAAGAACCGCAGCGCGGGCTTCCGTACTCCGAGAGAGCGCTAGATCTGGGGAATGCAGGTGGAGATAGGGCGAGCCCGTCTCCAACCCGTCCGCCAGATCCATGTGCGATCCCCGCGATCTCAATCGCCGCCGTGCCTCAGCAGCAGCGGGACCAGAACCGCGAGATCACAGGCACAGACAAAGCGGTGCCCGGCGGGAGAGCAACGTATTGCAGCGGGGAAAGCACAATCAGCCTTTTTCTCTAGTGAGAGTTGAATGCACGAGCTGCGTTCCGCTGACATGTTGCTCATAATGATATTCGTTCACAATATGCTTATGCAAACTGCTTTACGAAAGCTCATCGACGCATGTCCACCTCCTCGGAGGAAGACAGGCGGAGCATCGCCCTCTCTCCGAGGGGAAGAAACCGCGGGGCGGGCTTCCGATCCCAGAGAGCGGGCGCTGGATCTGATGGGAAAGGAAGAAGATAGGGACTCGCCCGTCTTCATTCCTGCCCCCTGATCCATCTGCTCAAAGAGAGCTTCGGGGAGCGAAGCATACGCAGTGGAAGCCGCTCACAATGCGTGCAGTCGACCCCCTCGAGAGCCGACTCTGCGTGCTTCGCTCCCAAGCAGACCATTACAAACTGTGTGTATCCCCACCTGTAATGAGCATGAGCAGGGAGACACACAATCTATAACGTGAACTGCTTTCTTTCGCCCTTATGTTTTGTCTTTGCCTCGGCTTTAGACACACGGAGCTTTATTTGTTGCTGGACTTGTAACTTGACAAACAACATTAAATAAGACTCACAGAACATAGATCGTGACTGACACACACAGAGAGCTTTGCTGAATGACAAAAGCTGAAGCCGGCTGCACCTCACGTGCTTTTAAGCTTCCTGGTCATGACGTCACCCGCACCTGACGTCTCGCCATCAATTGGACTGATTACACATATGATTCAGAGCTTGATATCGCTGAAAGGCGTTCCCAGAGCGTTTTCGACGCAGCTCGAGTTCCTGAAGGGGAACTAAGCATGCCAAACCAATACTTGGGTTAAAACAGCACCCTCTAGTGTTTACAAAGGGTATACTGCTGTAGTGATGACAATGGGAGAACCCCATGATGAACAAACACCAGCAAGACTGCTTCAAAGAGAAGCACTTATTCTTACATAGAGTCACAAATGCTTCTCTTTTTAGTCATCTGGAGGGTCTTCTTCCAATGAAACACAACTGAATAAAAACAAGGTGGACACAGGGGATTCAGTCAGCAAACATATACCCCAACTTGATAGCACTTTCTGCATTGGTTGAAAAGAAAGATGCTAAAGTTAGAGTAGACGTCAGCTGCTTTGCAGTCTAGAGGGCAAGGAAATAAAAAACTGGGTACAATTTAGCATGCCAAATAGTGACCAAATGTTGTCCTATCCATTTAGCATTAAGTTGGGACGAGAAGAATATAGTGCAAACAATTTCAATGAACTGGGTACAGGTGAGCATGCCAAATAGTGGCCAAATGTTTTCATATCCTTTTAGCATTTACAGGCTACAAATTGGGACGAGAAGAATATGGGTGCAAACAATTTCATTCAAAAGTGAGAAAAAACAAGCAACAGAAAAGAAGTGGAACCTTGCCTGCAGTACATTTCCTCATTAAAACTACCCCAAAGAGAAGCACTTAGGAACATAGGACCGATCAATGCTCCCATTTGAAGTAATCTTAGTGTGTTGAATTCTGTGATTAAATTACCGTTTTATGTAGAACTCAGCCTGGCATTTATCTCCTGAAGCACTGGTCACTTGAAACTACCCCAACAAAAAGCACTTACCAAATACAACAGACAATTGAGTGCCATTGTGAGGGTACCGATGGTGACAGTAGTAGCAGTTGGAAATCTTGTCCATTTATGGGTGCAAACAATTTCATTCAAAAGTGAGAAAAAACAAGCAACAGAAAAGAAGTGGAACCTTGCCTGCAGTACATTTCCTCATTAAAACTACCCCAAAGAGAAGCACTTAGGAACATAGGACCGATCAATGCTCCCATTTGAAGTAATCTTAGTGTGTTGAATTCTGTGATTAAATTACCGTTTTATGTAGAACTCAGCCTGGCATTTATCTCCTGAAGCGCTGGTCACTTGAAACTACCCCAACAAAAAGCACTTACCAAATACAACAGACAAGTGAGTGCCATTGTGAGGGTACGATGGTGACAGTAGTAGTTGGAAATCGTGTCCGTTTATGGGTGCAAACAATTTCATTCAAAAGTGAGAAAAAACAAGCAACAGAAAAGTGGAACCTTGCCTGCAGTACATTTCCTCATTAAAACTACCCCAAAGGGAAGCACTTATGAACATAGTACCAATCAATGCTCCCATTTGAAGTAATCTTAATATGTTGAATACTGTGAATAAATGACCATTGCATGTAGAACTCAGCGTGGCAATTGTCTCCTGAATCAGTGGTCACTTGAAACTACCCCAACAAAAAGCACTTACCAAATACAACAGACAAGTCAGTGCCATTGTGAGGGTACCGATGGTGACAGTAGTAGCAGTTGGAAATCTTGTCCATTTATGGGTGCAAACAATTTCATTAAAAAGTGAGAAAAAACAAGCAACAGAAAAGTGGAACCTTGCCTGCAGTACATTTCCTCATTAAAACTACCCCAAAGGGAAGCACTTATGAACATAGTACCATTCAATGCTCCCATTTGAAGTAATCTTAATATGTTGAATACTGTGAATAAATGACCATTGCATGTAGAACTCAGCGTGGCAACTGTCTCCTGAAGCAGTGGTCACTTGAAACTACCCCAACAAAAAGCACTTACCAAATACAACAGACTAGTCAGTGCCATTGTGAGGGTACCGATGGTGACAGTAGTAGCAGTTGGAAATCTTGTCCATTTATGGGTGCAAAACAATTTCATTCAAAAGTGAGAAAAAACAAGCAACAGAAAAGAAGTGGAACCTTGCCTGCAGTACATTTCCTCATTAAAACTACCCCAAAGAGAAGCACTTAGGAACATAGGACCGATCAATGCTCCCATTTGAAGTAATCTTAGTGTGTTGAATTCTGTGATTAAATTACCTTTTTATGTAGAACTCAGCCTGGCAATTATCTCCTGAAGCACTGGTCACTTGAAACTACCCCAACAAAAAGCACTTACCAAATACAACAGACAAGTGAGTGCCATTGTGAGGGTACCGATGGTGACAGTAGTAGCAGTTGAAAATCTTGTCCATTTTGAAGACTGAAACTCTAAAGCATTAGTAGAGGTCATTTGCAGGCAGAGACACCAGGAGCATGCTGCCTGCTTTTAGGATGAGCTTATCTGAGCAGTTTGGTTTGCAGCACCCATTATAAGCACCCAGCACTTGACCATGCACCTTTGGCTTTGTTGTGCTCGTTGGGTATTTTTTGAAAGGCCATTAAGCCTTGATTGCAGCGTTAATGTCTTTGGAACGCCTCAGCATTATTGAGCAAGGGTGGACTTTTCACACATGTTAATCATGTCATGCAAATGCAACTATTATGCTGTTTTCTGAATATTGAAAAGAGTAGAGTCATTCTATACAAAATAGAATCACACTAAGCACAAAAACTAAGCATGCCAAACCAATACTTGGGTTAAAACAGCACCCTCTAGTGTTTACAAAGGGTATACTGCTGTAGTGATGGCACTGGGAGAACCCCATGATGAACAAACACCAACAAGACTGCTCCAAAGAGACGCACTTATTCTTACATAGAATAACAAATGCTTCTCTTTGTAGTCATCTGGAGGGTCTTCTTCCAATGAAACACAACTGAATAAAAACAAGGTGGACACAGGGGATTCAGTCAGCAAACATATACCCCAACTTGATAGCACTTTCTGCATTGGTTGAAAAGAAAGATGCTAAAGTTAGAGTAGACAGCAGCTGCTTTGCAGTCTAGAGGGCAAGGAAATCAAAAACTGGGTACAGGTGAGCTTGCCAAATAGTGACCAAATGTTGTCCTATCCATTTAGCATTAAGTTGGGACGAGAAGAATATAGTGCAAACAATTTCAATGAACTGGGTACAGGTGAGCATGCCAAATAGTGGCCAAATGTTTTCATATCCTTTTAGCATTTACAGGCTACAAATTGGGACGAGAAGAATATGGGTGCAAACAATTTCATTCAAAAGTGAGAAAAAACAAGCAACAGAAAAGAAGTGGAACCTTGCCTGCAGTACATTTCCTCATTAAAACTACCCCAAAGAGAAGCGCTTAGGAACATAGGACCGATCAATGCTCCCATTTGAAGTAATCTTAGTGTGTTGAATTCTGTGATTAAATTACCGTTTTATGTAGAACTCAGCCTGGCAATTATCTCCTGAAGCACTGGTCACTTGAAACTACCCCAACAAAAAGCACTTACCAAATACAACAGACAATTGAGTGCCATTGTGAGGGTACCGATGGTGACAGTAGTAGCAGTTGGAAATCTTGTCCATTTATGGGTGCAAACAATTTCATTCAAAAGTGAGAAAAAACAAGCAACAGAAAAGTGGAACCTTGCCTGCAGTACATTTCCTCATTAAAACTACCCCAAAGGGAAGCACTTATGAACATAGTACCAATCAATGCTCCCATTTGAAGTAATCTTAATATGTTGAATACTGTGAATAAATGACCATTGCATGTAGAACTCAGCATGGCATTTATCTCCTGAAGCGCTGGTCACTTGAAACTACCCCAACAAAAAGCACTTACCAAATACAACAGACAAGTCAGTGCCATTGTGAGGGTACTGATGGTGACAGTAGTAGTAGTTGGAAATCGTGTCCGTTTATGGGTGCAAACAATTTCATTCAAAAGTGAGAAAAAAACAAGAAACAGAAAAGTGGAACCTTGCCTGCAGTACATTTCCTCATTAAAACTACCCCAAAGGGAAGCACTTATGAACATAGTACCAATCAATGCTCCCATTTGAAGTAATCTTAATATGTTGAATACTGTGAATAAATGACCATTGCATGTAGAACTCAGCGTGGCAATCGTCTCCTGAAGCAGTGGTCACTTGAAACTACCCCAACAAAAAGCACTTACCAAATACAACAGACTAGTCAGTGCCATTGTGAGGGTACCGATGGTGACAGTAGTAGCAGTTGGAAATCTTGTCCATTTATGGGTGCAAACAATTTCATTCAAAAGTTAGAAAAAACAAGCAACAGAAAAGAAGTGGAACCTTGCCTGCAGTACATTTCCTCATTAAAACTACCCCAAAGGGAAGCACTTATGAACATAGTACCAATCAATGCTCCCTTTTGAAGTAATCTTAATATGTTGAATACTGTGAATAAATGACCATTGCATGTAGAACTCAGCATGGCAATTGTCTCCTGAAGCAGTGGTCACTTGAAACTACCCCAACAAAAAGCACTTACCAAATACAACAGACAAGTGAGTGCCATTGTGAGGGTACCGATGGTGACAGTAGTAGCAGTTGAAAATCTTGTCCATTTTGAAGACTGAAACTCTAAAGCATTAGTAGAGGTCATTTGCAGGCAGAGACACCAGGAGCATGCTGCCTGCTTTTAGGATGAGCTTATCTGAGCAGTTTGGTTTGCAGCACCCATTATAAGCTTGTCCATGCACCTTTGGCTGTGTTGTGCTCGTTGGGTATTTTTTGAAAGGCCATTAAGCTTTGATTGCAGTGTTAATGTCTTTGGAACGCCTCAGCATTATTGAGCAAGGGTGGACTTTTCACACATTTTAATCATGTCATGCAAATGCAACCATTATGCTGTTTTCTGAATATTGAAAAGAGTAGAGTCATTCTATACAAAATAGAATCACACTAAGCACAAAAACTAAGCATGCCAAACCAATACTTGGGTTAAAACAGCACCCTCTAGTGTTTACAAAGGGTATACTGCTGTAGTGATGACAATGGGAGAACCCCATGATGAACAAACACCAGCAAGACTGCTTCAAAGAGAAGCACTTATTCTTACATAGAGTCACAAATGCTTCTCTTTTTAGTCATCTGGAGGGTCTTCTTCCAATGAAACACAACTGAATAAAAACAAGGTGGACACAGGGGATTCAGTCAGCAAACATATACCCCAACTTGATAGCACTTTCTGCATTGGTTGAAAAGAAAGATGCTAAAGTTAGAGTAGACGTCAGCTGCTTTGCAGTCTAGAGGGCAAGGAAATAAAAAACTGGGTACAATTTAGCATGCCAAATAGTGACCAAATGTTGTCCTATCCATTTAGCATTAAGTTGGGACGAGAAGAATATAGTGCAAACAATTTCAATGAACTGGGTACAGGTGAGCATGCCAAATAGTGGCCAAATGTTTTCATATCCTTTTAGCATTTACAGGCTACAAATTGGGACGAGAAGAATATGGGTGCAAACAATTTCATTCAAAAGTGAGAAAAAACAAGCAACAGAAAAGAAGTGGAACCTTGCCTGCAGTACATTTCCTCATTAAAACTACCCCAAAGAGAAGCACTTAGGAACATAGGACCGATCAATGCTCCCATTTGAAGTAATCTTAGTGTGTTGAATTCTGTGATTAAATTACCGTTTTATGTAGAACTCAGCCTGGCATTTATCTCCTGAAGCACTGGTCACTTGAAACTACCCCAACAAAAAGCACTTACCAAATACAACAGACAATTGAGTGCCATTGTGAGGGTACCGATGGTGACAGTAGTAGCAGTTGGAAATCTTGTCCATTTATGGGTGCAAACAATTTCATTCAAAAGTGAGAAAAAAACAAGCAACAGAAAAGAAGTGGAACCTTGCCTGCAGTACATTTCCTCATTAAAACTACCCCAAAGAGAAGCACTTAGGAACATAGGACCGATCAATGCTCCCATTTGAAGTAATCTTAGTGTGTTGAATTCTGTGATTAAATTACCGTTTTATGTAGAACTCAGCCTGGCATTTATCTCCTGAAGCGCTGGTCACTTGAAACTACCCCAACAAAAAGCACTTACCAAATACAACAGACAAGTGAGTGCCATTGTGAGGGTACCGATGGTGACAGTAGTAGTTGGAAATCGTGTCCGTTTATGGGTGCAAACAATTTCATTCAAAAGTGAGAAAAAACAAGCAACAGAAAAGTGGAACCTTGCCTGCAGTACATTTCCTCATTAAAACTACCCCAAAGGGAAGCACTTATGAACATAGTACCAATCAATGCTCCCATTTGAAGTAATCTTAATATGTTGAATACTGTGAATAAATGACCATTGCATGTAGAACTCAGCGTGGCAATTGTCTCCTGAAGCAGTGGTCACTTGAAACTACCCCAACAAAAAGCACTTACCAAATACAACAGACAAGTCAGTGCCATTGTGAGGGTACCGATGGTGACAGTAGTAGCAGTTGGAAATCTTGTCCATTTATGGGTGCAAACAATTTCATTAAAAAGTGAGAAAAAACAAGCAACAGAAAAGTGGAACCTTGCCTGCAGTACATTTCCTCATTAAAACTACCCCAAAGGGAAGCACTTATGAACATAGTACCAATCAATGCTCCCATTTGAAGTAATCTTAATATGTTGAATACTGTGAATAAATGACCATTGCATGTAGAACTCAGCGTGGCAATTGTCTCCTGAAGCAGTGGTCACTTGAAACTACCCCAACAAAAAGCACTTACCAAATACAACAGACTAGTCAGTGCCATTGTGAGGGTACCGATGGTGACAGTAGTAGCAGTTGGAAATCTTGTCCATTTATGGGTGCAAACAATTTCATTCAAAAGTGAGAAAAAACAAGCAACAGAAAAGAAGTGGAACCTTGCCTGCAGTACATTTCCTCATTAAAACTACCCCAAAGAGAAGCACTTAGGAACATAGGACCGATCAATGCTCCCATTTGAAGTAATCTTAGTGTGTTGAATTCTGTGATTAAATTACCTTTTTATGTAGAACTCAGCCTGGCAATTATCTCCTGAAGCACTGGTCACTTGAAACTACCCCAACAAAAAGCACTTACCAAATACAACAGACAAGTGAGTGCCATTGTGAGGGTACCGATGGTGACAGTAGTAGCAGTTGAAAATCTTGTCCATTTTGAAGACTGAAACTCTAAAGCATTAGTAGAGGTCATTTGCAGGCAGAGACACCAGGAGCATGCTGCCTGCTTTTAGGATGAGCTTATCTGAGCAGTTTGGTTTGCAGCACCCATTATAAGCTTGTCCATGCACCTTTGGCTGTGTTGTGCTCGTTGGGTATTTTTTGAAAGGCCATTAAGCTTTGATTGCAGTGTTAATGTCTTTGGAACGCCTCAGCATTATTGAGCAAGGGTGGACTTTTCACACATTTTAATCATGTCATGCAAATGCAACCATTATGCTGTTTTCTGAATATTGAAAAGAGTAGAGTCATTCTATACAAAATAGAATCACACTAAGCACAAAAACTAAGCATGCCAAACCAATACTTGGGTTAAAACAGTACCCTCTAGTGTTTACAAAGGGTATACTGCTGTAGTGATGACAATGGGAGAACCCCATGATGAACAAACACCAGCAAGACTGCTTCAAAGAGAAGCACTTATTCTTACATAGAGTCACAAATGCTTCTCTTTGTAGTCATCTGGAGGGTCTTCTTCCAATGAAACACAACTGAATAAAAACAAGGTGGACACAGGGGATTCAGTCAGCAAACATATACCCCAACTTGATAGCACTTTCTGCATTGGTTGAAAAGAAAGATGCTAAAGTTAGAGTAGACGTCAGCTGCTTTGCAGTCTAGAGGGCAAGGAAATAAAAAACTGGGTACAATTTAGCATGCCAAATAGTGACCAAATGTTGTCCTATCCATTTAGCATTAAGTTGGGACGAGAAGAATATAGTGCAAACAATTTCAATGAACTGGGTACAGGTGAGCATGCCAAATAGTGGCCAAATGTTTTCATATCCTTTTAGCATTTACAGGCTACAAATTGGGACGAGAAGAATATGGGTGCAAACAATTTCATTCAAAAGTGAGAAAAAACAAGCCACAGAAAAGAAGTGGAACCTTGCCTGCAGTACATTTCCTCATTAAAACTACCCCAAAGAGAAGCACTTAGGAACATAGGACCGATCAATGCTCCCATTTGAAGTAATCTTAGTGTGTTGAATTCTGTGATTAAATTACCTTTTTATGTAGAACTCAGCGTGGCATTTATCTCCTGAAGCGCTGGTCACTTGAAACTACCCCAACAAAAAGCACTTACCAAATACAACAGACAATTGAGTGCCATTGTGAGGGTACCGATGGTGACAGTAGTAGCAGTTGGAAATCTTGTCCATTTATGGGTGCAAACAATTTCATTCAAAAGTGAGAAAAAACAAGCAACAGAAAAGAAGTGGAACCTTGCCTGCAGTACATTTCCTCATTAAAACTACCCCAAAGGGAAGCACTTATGAACATAGGACCGATCAATGCTCCCATTTGAAGTAATCTTAGTGTGTTGAATTCTGTGATTAAATTACCTTTTTATGTAGAACTCAGCGTGGCATTTATCTCCTGAAGCGCTGGTCACTTGAAACTACCCCAACAAAAAGCACTTACCAAATACAACAGACAAGTGAGTGCCATTGTGAGGGTACCGATGGTGACAGTAGTAGTTGGAAATCGTGTCCGTTTATGGGTGCAAACAATTTCATTCAAAAGTGAGAAAAAACAAGCAACAGAAAAGTGGAACCTTGCCTGCAGTACATTTCCTCATTAAAACTACCCCAAAGGGAAGCACTTATGAACATAGTACCAATCAATGCTCCCATTTGAAGTAATCTTAATATGTTGAATACTGTGAATAAATGACCATTGCATGTAGAACTCAGCGTGGCAATTGTCTCCTGAAGCAGTGGTCACTTGAAACTACCCCAACAAAAAGCACTTACCAAATACAACAGACAAGTCAGTGCCATTGTGAGGGTACCGATGGTGACAGTAGTAGCAGTTGGAAATCTTGTCCATTTATGGGTGCAAACAATTTCATTCAAAAGTGAGAAAAAACAAGCAACAGAAAAGAAGTGGAACCTTGCCTGCAGTACATTTCCTCATTAAAACTACCCCAAAGAGAAGCACTTAGGAACATAGGACCGATCAATGCTCCCATTTGAAGTAATCTTAGTGTGTTGAATTCTGTGATTAAATTACCTTTTTATGTAGAACTCAGCCTGGCAATTATCTCCTGAAGCACTGGTCACTTGAAACTACCCCAACAAAAAGCACTTACCAAATACAACAGACAAGTGAGTGCCATTGTGAGGGTACCGATGGTGACAGTAGTAGCAGTTGAAAATCTTGTCCATTTTGAAGACTGAAACTCTAAAGCATAAGTAGAGGTCATTTGCAGGCAGAGACACCAGGAGCATGCTGCCTGCTTTTAGGATGAGCTTATCTGAGCAGTTTGGTTTGCAGCACCCATTATAAGCACCCAGAACTTGTCCATGCACCTTTGGCGTTGTTGTGCTCGTTGGGTATTTCTTGAAAGGCCATTAATCTTTGATTGCAGCGTTAATGTCTTTGGAACGCCTCAGCATTATTGAGCAAGGGTGGACTTTTCACACATGTTAATCATGTCATGCAAATGCAACTATTATGCTGTTTTCTGAATATTGAAAAGAGTAGAGTCATTCTATACAAAATAGAATCACACAAAGCACAAAAAAACTAAGCGTGCCAAACCAATACTTTGGTTAAAACAGCACCCTCTAGTTTTTACAAAGGGTATACTGCTGTAGCGATGGCACTGGGAGAACCCCATGATGAACAAACACCAACAAGACTACCCCAAAGAGAAGCACTTATTCTTACAGAGTCACAAATGCTTCTCTTTGTAGTCATCTAGATGGTCTTCTTCCAATGAAACAACTGAATAAAAACAAGGTGGACACAGGGGATTCAGTCAGCAAACATTTACCCCAACTTGATAGCACTTTCTGCATTGGTTCAAAAGAAAGATGCTAAAGTTAGAGTAGACAGCAGCTGCTTTGCAGTCTAGAGGGCAAGGAAATAAAAAACTGGAGTACAATTTAGCATGCCAAATAGTGACCAGATGTTGTCCTATCCATTTAGCATTAAGTTGGGACGAGAAGAATATAGTGCAAACAATTTCAATGAACTGGGTACAGGTGAGCATGCCAAATAATGGCCAAATGTTTTCATATCCTTTTAGCATTTACAGGCTACAAATTGGGACGAGAAGAATATGGGTGCAAACAATTTCATTCAAAAGTGAGAAAAAACAAGCAACAGAAAAGAAGTGGAACCTTGCCTGCAGTACATTTCCTCATTAAAACTACCCCAAAGGGAAGCACTTATGAACATAGTACCAATCAATGCTCCCTTTTGAAGTAATCTTAATATGTTGAATACTGTGAATAAATGACCATTGCATGTAGAACTCAGCATGGCAATTGTCTCCTGAAGCAGTGGTCACTTGAAACTACCCCAACAAAAAGCACTTACCAAATACAACAGACAAGTGAGTGCCATTGTGAGGGTACCGATGGTGACAGTAGTAGCAGTTGAAAATCTTGTCCATTTTGAAGACTGAAACTCTAAAGCATTAGTAGAGGTCATTTGCAGGCAGAGACACCAGGAGCATGCTGCCTGCTTTTAGGATGAGCTTATCTGAGCAGTTTGGTTTGCAGCACCCATTATAAGCTTGTCCATGCACCTTTGGCTGTGTTGTGCTCGTTGGGTATTTTTTGAAAGGCCATTAAGCTTTGATTGCAGTGTTAATGTCTTTGGAACGCCTCAGCATTATTGAGCAAGGGTGGACTTTTCACACATTTTAATCATGTCATGCAAATGCAACCATTATGCTGTTTTCTGAATATTGAAAAGAGTAGAGTCATTCTATACAAAATAGAATCACACTAAGCACAAAAACTAAGCATGCCAAACCAATACTTGGGTTAAAACAGCACCCTCTAGTGTTTACAAAGGGTATACTGCTGTAGTGATGACAATGGGAGAACCCCATGATGAACAAACACCAGCAAGACTGCTTCAAAGAGAAGCACTTATTCTTACATAGAGTCACAAATGCTTCTCTTTTTAGTCATCTGGAGGGTCTTCTTCCAATGAAACACAACTGAATAAAAACAAGGTGGACACAGGGGATTCAGTCAGCAAACATATACCCCAACTTGATAGCACTTTCTGCATTGGTTGAAAAGAAAGATGCTAAAGTTAGAGTAGACGTCAGCTGCTTTGCAGTCTAGAGGGCAAGGAAATAAAAAACTGGGTACAATTTAGCATGCCAAATAGTGACCAAATGTTGTCCTATCCATTTAGCATTAAGTTGGGACGAGAAGAATATAGTGCAAACAATTTCAATGAACTGGGTACAGGTGAGCATGCCAAATAGTGGCCAAATGTTTTCATATCCTTTTAGCATTTACAGGCTACAAATTGGGACGAGAAGAATATGGGTGCAAACAATTTCATTCAAAAGTGAGAAAAAACAAGCCACAGAAAAGAAGTGGAACCTTGCCTGCAGTACATTTCCTCATTAAAACTACCCCAAAGAGAAGCACTTAGGAACATAGGACCGATCAATGCTCCCATTTGAAGTAATCTTAGTGTGTTGAATTCTGTGATTAAATTACCGTTTTATGTAGAACTCAGCCTGGCATTTAACTCCTGAAGCACTGGTCACTTGAAACTACCCCAACAAAAAGCACTTACCAAATACAACAGACAATTGAGTGCCATTGTGAGGGTACCGATGGTGACAGTAGTAGCAGTTGGAAATCTTGTCCATTTATGGGTGCAAACAATTTCATTCAAAAGTGAGAAAAAACAAGCAACAGAAAAGAAGTGGAACCTTGCCTGCAGTACATTTCCTCATTAAAACTACCCCAAAGGGAAGCACTTATGAACATAGGACCGATCAATGCTCCCATTTGAAGTAATCTTAGTGTGTTGAATTCTGTGATTAAATTACCTTTTTATGTAGAACTCAGCGTGGCATTTATCTCCTGAAGCGCTGGTCACTTGAAACTACCCCAACAAAAAGCACTTACCAAATACAACAGACAAGTGAGTGCCATTGTGAGGGTACCGATGGTGACAGTAGTAGTTGGAAATCGTGTCCGTTTATGGGTGCAAACAATTTCATTCAAAAGTGAGAAAAAACAAGCAACAGAAAAGTGGAACCTTGCCTGCAGTACATTTCCTCATTAAAACTACCCCAAAGGGAAGCACTTATGAACATAGTACCAATCAATGCTCCCATTTGAAGTAATCTTAATATGTTGAATACTGTGAATAAATGACCATTGCATGTAGAACTCAGCGTGGCAATTGTCTCCTGAAGCAGTGGTCACTTGAAACTACCCCAACAAAAAGCACTTACCAAATACAACAGACTAGTCAGTGCCATTGTGAGGGTACCGATGGTGACAGTAGTAGCAGTTGGAAATCTTGTCCATTTATGGGTGCAAACAATTTCATTCAAAAGTGAGAAAAAACAAGCAACAGAAAAGAAGTGGAACCTTGCCTGCAGTACATTTCCTCATTAAAACTACCCCAAAGAGAAGCACTTAGGAACATAGGACCGATCAATGCTCCCATTTGAAGTAATCTTAGTGTGTTGAATTCTGTGATTAAATTACCTTTTTATGTAGAACTCAGCCTGGCAATTATCTCCTGAAGCACTGGTCACTTGAAACTACCCCAACAAAAAGCACTTACCAAATACAACAGACAAGTGAGTGCCATTGTGAGGGTACCGATGGTGACAGTAGTAGCAGTTGAAAATCTTGTCCATTTTGAAGACTGAAACTCTAAAGCATTAGTAGAGGTCATTTGCAGGCAGAGACACCAGGAGCATGCTGCCTGCTTTTAGGATGAGCTTATCTGAGCAGTTTGGTTTGCAGCACCCATTATAAGCTTGTCCATGCACCTTTGGCTGTGTTGTGCTCGTTGGGTATTTTTTGAAAGGCCATTAAGCTTTGATTGCAGTGTTAATGTCTTTGGAACGCCTCAGCATTATTGAGCAAGGGTGGACTTTTCACACATTTTAATCATGTCATGCAAATGCAACCATTATGCTGTTTTCTGAATATTGAAAAGAGTAGAGTCATTCTATACAAAATAGAATCACACTAAGCACAAAAACTAAGCATGCCAAACCAATACTTGGGTTAAAACAGCACCCTCTAGTGTTTACAAAGGGTATACTGCTGTAGTGATGACAATGGGAGAACCCCATGATGAACAAACACCAGCAAGACTGCTTCAAAGAGAAGCACTTATTCTTACATAGAGTCACAAATGCTTCTCTTTTTAGTCATCTGGAGGGTCTTCTTCCAATGAAACACAACTGAATAAAAACAAGGTGGACACAGGGGATTCAGTCAGCAAACATATACCCCAACTTGATAGCACTTTCTGCATTGGTTGAAAAGAAAGATGCTAAAGTTAGAGTAGACGTCAGCTGCTTTGCAGTCTAGAGGGCAAGGAAATAAAAAACTGGGTACAATTTAGCATGCCAAATAGTGACCAAATGTTGTCCTATCCATTTAGCATTAAGTTGGGACGAGAAGAATATAGTGCAAACAATTTCAATGAACTGGGTACAGGTGAGCATGCCAAATAGTGGCCAAATGTTTTCATATCCTTTTAGCATTTACAGGCTACAAATTGGGACGAGAAGAATATGGGTGCAAACAATTTCATTCAAAAGTGAGAAAAAACAAGCCACAGAAAAGAAGTGGAACCTTGCCTGCAGTACATTTCCTCATTAAAACTACCCCAAAGAGAAGCACTTAGGAACATAGGACCGATCAATGCTCCCATTTGAAGTAATCTTAGTGTGTTGAATTCTGTGATTAAATTACCGTTTTATGTAGAACTCAGCCTGGCATTTAACTCCTGAAGCACTGGTCACTTGAAACTACCCCAACAAAAAGCACTTACCAAATACAACAGACAATTGAGTGCCATTGTGAGGGTACCGATGGTGACAGTAGTAGCAGTTGGAAATCTTGTCCATTTATGGGTGCAAACAATTTCATTCAAAAGTGAGAAAAAACAAGCAACAGAAAAGAAGTGGAACCTTGCCTGCAGTACATTTCCTCATTAAAACTACCCCAAAGGGAAGCACTTATGAACATAGGACCGATCAATGCTCCCATTTGAAGTAATCTTAGTGTGTTGAATTCTGTGATTAAATTACCTTTTTATGTAGAACTCAGCGTGGCATTTATCTCCTGAAGCGCTGGTCACTTGAAACTACCCCAACAAAAAGCACTTACCAAATACAACAGACAAGTGAGTGCCATTGTGAGGGTACCGATGGTGACAGTAGTAGTTGGAAATCGTGTCCGTTTATGGGTGCAAACAATTTCATTCAAAAGTGAGAAAAAACAAGCAACAGAAAAGTGGAACCTTGCCTGCAGTACATTTCCTCATTAAAACTACCCCAAAGGGAAGCACTTATGAACATAGTACCAATCAATGCTCCCATTTGAAGTAATCTTAATATGTTGAATACTGTGAATAAATGACCATTGCATGTAGAACTCAGCGTGGCAATTGTCTCCTGAAGCAGTGGTCACTTGAAACTACCCCAACAAAAAGCACTTACCAAATACAACAGACTAGTCAGTGCCATTGTGAGGGTACCGATGGTGACAGTAGTAGCAGTTGGAAATCTTGTCCATTTATGGGTGCAAACAATTTCATTCAAAAGTGAGAAAAAACAAGCAACAGAAAAGAAGTGGAACCTTGCCTGCAGTACATTTCCTCATTAAAACTACCCCAAAGAGAAGCACTTAGGAACATAGGACCGATCAATGCTCCCATTTGAAGTAATCTTAGTGTGTTGAATTCTGTGATTAAATTACCTTTTTATGTAGAACTCAGCCTGGCAATTATCTCCTGAAGCACTGGTCACTTGAAACTACCCCAACAAAAAGCACTTACCAAATACAACAGACAAGTGAGTGCCATTGTGAGGGTACCGATGGTGACAGTAGTAGCAGTTGAAAATCTTGTCCATTTTGAAGACTGAAACTCTAAAGCATTAGTAGAGGTCATTTGCAGGCAGAGACACCAGGAGCATGCTGCCTGCTTTTAGGATGAGCTTATCTGAGCAGTTTGGTTTGCAGCACCCATTGTAAGCTTGTCCATGCACCTTTGGCTTTGTTGTTCTCGTTGGGTATTTTTTGAAAGGCCATTAATCTTTGATTGCAGCGTTAATGTCTTTGGAACGCCTCAGCATTATTGAGCATGGGTGGACTTTTCACACATTTTAATCATGTCATGCAAATGCAACTATTATGCTGTTTTCTGAATATTGAAAAGAGTAGAGTCATTCTATACAAAATAGAATCACACTAAGCACAAAAACTAAGCATGCCAAACCAATACTTGGGTTAAAACAGCACCCTCAAGTGTTTACAAAGGGTATATTGCTGTAGTGATGGCACTGGGAGAACCCCATGATGAACAAACACCAACAAGACTGCTCCAAAGAGAAGCACTTATTCTTACATAGAATAACAAATGCTTCTCTTTGTAGTCATCTGGAGGGTCTTCTTCCAATGAAACACAACTGAATAAAAACAAGGTGGACACAGGGGATTCAGTCAGCAAACATATACCCCAACTTGATAGCACTTTCTGCATTGGTTGAAAAGAAAGATGCTAAAGTTAGAGTAGACGTCAGCTGCTTTGCAGTCTAGAGGGCAAGGAAATCAAAAACTGGGTACAGGTGAGCTTGCCAAATAGTGACCAAATGTTGTCCTATCCATTTAGCATTAAGTTGGAACGAGAAGAATATGGTGCAAACAATTTCATTAAA
Source organism: Aspiorhynchus laticeps (assembly GCA_023376895.1). Classification (NCBI taxonomy): domain Eukaryota; kingdom Metazoa; phylum Chordata; class Actinopteri; order Cypriniformes; family Cyprinidae; genus Aspiorhynchus; species Aspiorhynchus laticeps. The sequence continues at coordinate 1,950,833 of CM041812.1, read as the reverse complement.
AAGTGAGAAAAAACAAGCAACAGAAAAGAAGTGGAACCTTGCCTGCAGTACATTTCCTCATTAAAACTACCCCAAAGGGAAGCACTTATGAACATAGTACCAATCAATGCTCCCATTTGAAGTAATCTTAATATGTTGAATACTGTGAATAAATGACCATTGCATGTAGAACTCAGCGTGGCAATTGTCTCCTGAAGCAGTGGTCACTTGAAACTACCCCAACAAAAAGCACTTACCAAATACAACAGACTAGTCAGTGCCATTGTGAGGGTACCGATGGTGACAGTAGTAGCAGTTGGAAATCTTGTCCATTTTGAAGACTGAAACTCTAAAGCATAAGTAGAGGTCATTTGCAGGCAGAGACACCAGGAGCATGCTGCCTGCTTTTAGGATGAGCTTATCTGAGCAGTTTGGTTTGCAGCACCCATTATAAGCTTGTCCATGCACCTTTGGCTTTGTTGTTCTCGTTGGGTATTTTTTTGAAAGGCCATTAAGCTTTGATTGCAGCGTTAATGTCTTTGGAACGCCTCAGCATTATTGAGCAAGGGTGGACTTTTCACACATTTTAATCATGTCATGCAAATGCAACTATTATGCTGTTTTCTGAATATTGAAAAGAGTAGAGTCATTCTATACAAAATAGAATCACACTAAGCACAAAAACTAAGCATGCCAAACCAATACTTGGGTTAAAACAGCACCCTCTAGTGTTTACAAAGGGTATACTGCTGTAGTGATGGCACTGGGAGAACCCCATGATGAACAAACACCAGCAAGACTGCTCCAAAGAGACGCACTTATTCTTACATAGAATAACAAATGCTTCTCTTTGTAGTAATCTGGAGGGTCTTCTTCCAATGAAACACAACTGAATAAAAACAAGGTGGACACAGGGGATTCAGTCAGCAAACATATACCCCAACTTGATAGCACTTTCTGCATTGGTTGAAAAGAAAGATGCTAAAGTTAGAGTAGACAGCAGCTGCTTTGCAGTCTAGAGGGCAAGGAAATCAAAAACTGGGTACAGGTGAGCTTGCCAAATAGTGACCAAATGTTGTCCTATCCATTTAGCATTAAGTTGGGACGAGAAGAATATGGTGCAAACAATTTCATTAAAAAGTGAGAAAAAACAAGCAACAGAAAAGAAGTGGAACCTTGCCTGCAGTACATTTCCTCATTAAAACTACCCCAAAGGGAAGCACTTATGAACATAGTACCAATCAATGCTCCCATTTGAAGTAATCTTAATATGTTGAATACTGTGAATAAATGACCATTGCATGTAGAACTCAGCGTGGCAATTGTCTCCTGAAGCAGTGGTCACTTGAAACTACCCCAACAAAAAGCACTTACCAAATACAACAGACAAGTCAGTGCCATTGTGAGGGTACCGATGGTGACAGTAGTAGCAGTTGGAAATCTTGTCCATTTATGGGTGCAAACAATTTCATTCAAAAGTGAGAAAAAACAAGCAACAGAAAAGAAGTGGAACCTTGCCTGCAGTACATTTCCTCATTAAAACTACCCCAAAGAGAAGCACTTAGGAACATAGGACCGATCAATGCTCCCATTTGAAGTAATCTTAGTGTGTTGAATTCTGTGATTAAATTACCTTTTTATGTAGAACTCAGCCTGGCAATTATCTCCTGAAGCACTGGTCACTTGAAACTACCCCAACAAAAAGCACTTACCAAATACAACAGACAAGTGAGTGCCATTGTTAGGGTACCGATGGTGACAGTAGTAGCAGTTGAAAATCTTGTCCATTTTGAAGACTGAAACTCTAAAGCATTAGTAGAGGTCATTTGCAGGCAGAGATACCAGGAGCATGCTGCCTGCTTTTAGGATGAGCTTATCTGAGCAGTTTGGTTTGCAGCACCCATTATAAGCACCCAGCACTTGACCATGCACCTTTGGCTTTGTTGTGCTCGTTGGGTATTTTTTGAAAGGCCATTAAGCCTTGATTGCAGCGTTAATGTCTTTGGAACGCCTCAGCATTATTGAGCAAGGGTGGACTTTTCACACATGTTAATCATGTCATGCAAATGCAACTATTATGCTGTTTTCTGAATATTGAAAAGAGTAGAGTCATTCTATACAAAATAGAATCACACTAAGCACAAAAACTAAGCATGCCAAACCAATACTTGGGTTAAAACAGCACCCTCTAGTGTTTACAAAGGGTATACTGCTGTAGTGATGGCACTGGGAGAACCCCATGATGAACAAACACCAACAAGACTGCTCCAAAGAGACGCACTTATTCTTACATAGAATAACAAATGCTTCTCTTTGTAGTCATCTGGAGGGTCTTCTTCCAATGAAACACAACTGAATAAAAACAAGGTGGACACAGGGGATTCAGTCAGCAAACATATACCCCAACTTGATAGCACTTTCTGCATTGGTTGAAAAGAAAGATGCTAAAGTTAGAGTAGACAGCAGCTGCTTTGCAGTCTAGAGGGCAAGGAAATCAAAAACTGGGTACAGGTGAGCTTGTCAAATAGTGACCAAATGTTGTCCTATCCATTTAGCATTAAGTTGGGACGAGAAGAATATAGTGCAAACAATTTCAATGAACTGGGTACAGGTGAGCATGCCAAATAGTGGCCAAATGTTTTCATATCCTTTTAGCATTTACAGGCTACAAATTGGGACGAGAAGAATATGGGTGCAAACAATTTCATTCAAAAGTGAGAAAAAACAAGCAACAGAAAAGAAGTGGAACCTTGCCTGCAGTACATTTCCTCATTAAAACTACCCCAAAGAGAAGCACTTAGGAACATAGGACCGATCAATGCTCCCATTTGAAGTAATCTTAGTGTGTTGAATTCTGTGATTAAATTACCGTTTTATGTAGAACTCAGCCTGGCAATTATCTCCTTAAGCACTGGTCACTTGAAACTACCCCAACAAAAAGCACTTACCAAATACAACAGACAATTGAGTGCCATTGTGAGGGTACCGATGGTGACAGTAGTAGCAGTTGGAAATCTTGTCCATTTATGGGTGCAAACAATTTCATTCAAAAGTGAGAAAAAACAAGCAACAGAAAAGAAGTGGAACCTTGCCTGCAGTACATTTCCTCATTAAAACTACCCCAAAGAGAAGCACTTAGGAACATAGGACCGATCAATGCTCCCATTTGAAGTAATCTTAGTGTGTTGAATTCTGTGATTAAATTACCGTTTTATGTAGAACTCAGCCTGGCAATTATCTCCTTAAGCACTGGTCACTTGAAACTACCCCAACAATAAGCACTTACCAAATACAACAGACAAGTCAGTGCCATTGTGAGGGTACCGATGGTGACAGTAGTAGTTGGAAATCGTGTCCGTTTATGGGTGCAAACAATTTCATTCAAAAGTGAGAAAAAACAAGCAACAGAAAAGTGGAACCTTGCCTGCAGTACATTTCCTCATTAAAACTACCCCAAAGGGAAGCACTTATGAACATAGTACCAATCAATGCTCCCATTTGAAGTAATCTTAATATGTTGAATACTGTGAATAAATGACCATTGCATGTAGAACTCAGCGTGGCAATTGTCTCCTGAAGCAGTGGTCACTTGAAACTACCCCAACAAAAAGCACTTACCAAATACAACAGACAAGTCAGTGCCATTGTGAGGGTACCGATGGTGACAGTAGTAGCAGTTGGAAATCTTGTCCATTTATGGGTGCAAACAATTTCATTCAAAAGTGAGAAAAAACAAGCAACAGAAAGTGGAACCTTGCCTGCAGTACATTTCCTCATTAAAACTACCCCAAAGGGAAGCACTTATGAACATAGTACCAATCAATGCTCCCATTTGAAGTAATCTTAATATGTTGAATACTGTGAATAAATGACCATTGCATGTAGAACTCAGCATGGCAATTGTCTCCTGAAGCAGTGGTCACTTGAAACTACCCCAACAAAAAGCACTTACCAAATACAACAGACTAGTCAGTGCCATTGTGAGGGTACCGATGGTGACAGTAGTAGCAGTTGGAAATCTTGTCCATTTATGGGTGCAAACAATTTCATTCAAAAGTGAGAAAAAACAAGCAACAGAAAAGAAGTGGAACCTTGCCTGCAGTACATTTCCTCATTAAAACTACCCCAAAGAGAAGCACTTAGGAACATAGGACCGATCAATGCTCCCATTTGAAGTAATCTTAGTGTGTTGAATTCTGTGATTAAATTACCTTTTTATGTAGAACTCAGCGTGGCATTTATCTCCTGAAGCGCTGGTCACTTGAAACTACCCCAACAAAAAGCACTTACCAAATACAACAGACAAGTCAGTGCCATTGTGAGGGTACTGATGGTGACAGTAGTAGTTGGAAATCGTGTCCGTTTATGGGTGCAAACAATTTCATTCAAAAGTGAGAAAAAACAAGCAACAGAAAAGTGGAACCTTGCCTGCAGTACATTTCCTCATTAAAACTACCCCAAAGGGAAGCACTTATGAACATAGTACCAATCAATGCTCCCTTTTGAAGTAATCTTAATATGTTGAAAACTGTGAATAAATGACCATTGCATGTAGAACTCAGCATGGCAATTGTCTCCTGAAGCAGTGGTCACTTGAAACTACCCCAACAAAAAGCACTTACCAAATACAACAGACAAGTGAGTGCCATTGTGAGGGTACCGATGGTGACAGTAGTAGCAGTTGAAAATCTTGTCCATTTTGAAGACTGAAACTCTAAAGCATTAGTAGAGGTCATTTGCAGGCAGAGACACCAGGAGCATGCTGCCTGATTTTAGGATGAGCTTATCTGAGCAGTTTGGTTTGCAGCACCCATTATAAGCTTGTCCATGCACCTTTGGCTGTGTTGTGCTCGTTGGGTATTTTTTGAAAGGCCATTAAGCTTTGATTGCAGTGTTAATGTCTTTGGAACGCCTCAGCATTATTGAGCAAGGGTGGACTTTTCACACATTTTAATCATGTCATGCAAATGCAACCATTATGCTGTTTTCTGAATATTGAAAAGAGTAGAGTCATTCTATACAAAATAGAATCACATTAAGCACAAAAACTAAGCATGCCAAACCAATACTTGGGTTAAAACAGCACCCTCTAGTGTTTACAAAGGGTATACTGCTGTAGTGATGACAATGGGAGAACCCCATGATGAACAAACACCAGCAAGACTGCTTCAAAGAGAAGCACTTATTCTTACATAGAGTCACAAATGCTTCTCTTTTTAGTCATCTGGAGGGTCTTCTTCCAATGAAACACAACTGAATAAAAACAAGGTGGACACAGGGATTCAGTCAGCAAACATATACCCCAACTTGATAGCACTTTCTGCATTGGTTGAAAAGAAAGATGCTAAAGTTAGAGTAGACGTCAGCTGCTTTGCAGTCTAGAGGGCAAGGAAATAAAAAACTGGGTACAATTTAGCATGCCAAATAGTGACCAAATGTTGTCCTATCCATTTAGCATTAAGTTGGGACGAGAAGAATATAGTGCAAACAATTTCAATGAACTGGGTACAGGTGAGCATGCCAAATAGTGGCCAAATGTTTTCATATCCTTTTAGCATTTACAGGCTACAAATTGGGACGAGAAGAATATGGGTGCAAACAATTTCATTCAAAAGTGAGAAAAAACAAGCAACAGAAAAGAAGTGGAACCTTGCCTGCAGTACATTTCCTCATTAAAACTACCCCAAAGGGAAGCACTTATGAACATAGGACCGATCAATGCTCCCATTTGAAGTAATCTTAGTGTGTTGAATTCTGTGATTAAATTACCTTTTTATGTAGAACTCAGCGTGGCATTTATCTCCTGAAGCGCTGGTCACTTGAAACTACCCCAACAAAAAGCACTTACCAAATACAACAGACAAGTCAGTGCAATTGTGAGGGTACCGATGGTGACAGTAGTAGCAGTTGGAAATCGTGTCCGTTTATGGGTGCAAACAATTTCATTCAAAAGTGAGAAAAAACAAGCAACAGAAAAGAAGTGGAACCTTGCCTGCAGTACATTTCCTCATTAAAACTACCCCAAAGGGAAGCACTTATGAACATAGTACCAATCAATGCTCCCATTTGAAGTAATCTTAATATGTTGAATACTGTGAATAAATGACCATTGCATGTAGAACTCAGCGTGGCAATTGTCTCCTGAAGCAGTGGTCACTTGAAACTACCCCAACAAAAAGCACTTACCAAATACAACAGACTAGTCAGTGCCATTGTGAGGGTACCGATGGTGACAGTAGTAGCAGTTGGAAATCTTGTCCATTTATGGGTGCAAACAATTTCATTCAAAAGTGAGAAAAAACAAGCAACAGAAAAGAAGTGGAACCTTGCCTGCAGTACATTTCCTCATTAAAACTACCCCAAAGGGAAGCACTTATGAACATAGGACCGATCAATGCTCCCATTTGAAGTAATCTTAGTGTGTTGAATTCTGTGATTAAATTACCTTTTTATGTAGAACTCAGCGTGGCATTTATCTCCTGAAGCGCTGGTCACTTGAAACTACCCCAACAAAAAGCACTTACCAAATACAACAGACTAGTCAGTGCCATTGTGAGGGTACCGATGGTGACAGTAGTAGCAGTTGGAAATCTTGTCCATTTATGGGTGCAAACAATTTCATTCAAAAGTGAGAAAAAACAAGCAACAGAAAAGTGGAACCTTGCCTGCAGTACATTTCCTCATTAAAACTACCCCAAAGAGAAGCACTTAGGAACATAGGACCGATCAATGCTCCCATTTGAAGTAATCTTAGTGTGTTGAATTCTGTGATTAAATTACCTTTTTATGTAGAACTCAGCCTGGCAATTATCTCCTGAAGCACTGGTCACTTGAAACTACCCCAACAAAAAGCACTTACCAAATACAACAGACAAGTGAGTGCCATTGTGAGGGTACCGATGGTGACAGTAGTAGCAGTTGAAAATCTTGTCCATTTTGAAGACTGAAACTCTAAAGCATTAGTAGAGGTCATTTGCAGGCAGAGACACCAGGAGCATGCTGCCTGCTTTTAGGATGAGCTTATCTGAGCAGTTTGGTTTGCAGCACCCATTATAAGCTTGTCCATGCACCTTTGGCTTTGTTGTTCTCGTTGGGTATTTTTTGAAAGGCCATTAATCTTTGATTGCAGCATTAATGTCTTTGGAACGCCTCAGCATTATTGAGCATGGGTGAACTTTTCACACATTTTAATCATGTCATGCAAATGCAACTATTATGCTGTTTTCTGAATATTGAAAAGAGTAGAGTCATTCTATACAAAATAGAATCACACTAAGCACAAAAACTAAGCATGCCAAACCAATACTTGGGTTAAAACAGCACCCTCTAGTGTTTACAAAGGGTATATTGCTGTAGTGATGGCACTGGGAGAACCCCATGATGAACAAACACCAACAAGACTGCTCCAAAGAGAAGCACTTATTCTTACATAGAGTCACAAATGCTTCTCTTTGTAGTCATCTGGAGGGTCTTCTTCCAATGAAACACAACTGAATAAAAACAAGGTGGACACAGGGGATTCAGTCAGCAAACATATACCCCAACTTGATAGCACTTTCTGCATTGGTTGAAAAGAAAGATGCTAAAGTTAGAGTAGACAGCAGCTGCTTTGCAGTCTAGAGGGCAAGGAAATCAAAAACTGGGTACAGGTGAGCTTGCCAAATAGTGACCAAATGTTGTCCTATCCATTTAGCATTAAGTTGGAACGAGAAGAATATGGTGCAAACAATTTCATTAAAAAGTGAGAAAAAACAAGCAACAGAAAAGAAGTGGAACCTTGCCTGCAGTACATTTCCTCATTAAAACTACCCCAAAGGGAAGCACTTATGAACATAGTACCAATCAATGCTCCCATTTGAAGTAATCTTAATATGTTGAATACTGTGAATAAATGACCATTGCATGTAGAACTCAGCGTGGCAATTGTCTCCTGAAGCAGTGGTCACTTGAAACTACCCCAACAAAAAGCACTTACCAAATACAACAGACTAGTCAGTGCCATTGTGAGGGTACCGATGGTGACAGTAGTAGCAGTTGGAAATCTTGTCCATTTATGGGTGCAAACAATTTCATTCAAAAGTGAGAAAAAACAAGCAACAGAAAGTGGAACCTTGCCTGCAGTACATTTCCTCATTAAAACTACCCCAAAGGGAAGCACTTATGAACATAGTACCAATCAATGCTCCCATTTGAAGTAATCTTAATATGTTGAATACTGTGAATAAATGACCATTGCATGTAGAACTCAGCATGGCAATTGTCTCCTGAAGCAGTGGTCACTTGAAACTACCCCAACAAAAAGCACTTACCAAATACAACAGACTAGTCAGTGCCATTGTGAGGGTACCGATGGTGACAGTAGTAGCAGTTGGAAATCTTGTCCATTTATGGGTGCAAACAATTTCATTCAAAAGTGAGAAAAAACAAGCAACAGAAAAGAAGTGGAACCTTGCCTGCAGTACATTTCCTCATTAAAACTACCCCAAAGAGAAGCACTTAGGAACATAGGACCGATCAATGCTCCCATTTGAAGTAATCTTAGTGTGTTGAATTCTGTGATTAAATTACCTTTTTATGTAGAACTCAGCGTGGCATTTATCTCCTGAAGCGCTGGTCACTTGAAACTACCCCAACAAAAAGCACTTACCAAATACAACAGACAAGTCAGTGCCATTGTGAGGGTACTGATGGTGACAGTAGTAGTTGGAAATCGTGTCCGTTTATGGGTGCAAACAATTTCATTCAAAAGTGAGAAAAAACAAGCAACAGAAAAGTGGAACCTTGCCTGCAGTACATTTCCTCATTAAAACTACCCCAAAGGAAGCACTTATGAACATAGTACCAATCAATGCTCCCTTTTGAAGTAATCTTAATATGTTGAAAACTGTGAATAAATGACCATTGCATGTAGAACTCAGCATGGCAATTGTCTCCTGAAGCAGTGGTCACTTGAAACTACCCCAACAAAAAGCACTTACCAAATACAACAGACAAGTGAGTGCCATTGTGAGGGTACCGATGGTGACAGTAGTAGCAGTTGAAAATCTTGTCCATTTTGAAGACTGAAACTCTAAAGCATTAGTAGAGGTCATTTGCAGGCAGAGACACCAGGAGCATGCTGCCTGATTTTAGGATGAGCTTATCTGAGCAGTTTGGTTTGCAGCACCCATTATAAGCTTGTCCATGCACCTTTGGCTGTGTTGTGCTCGTTGGGTATTTTTTGAAAGGCCATTAAGCTTTGATTGCAGTGTTAATGTCTTTGGAACGCCTCAGCATTATTGAGCAAGGGTGGACTTTTCACACATTTTAATCATGTCATGCAAATGCAACCATTATGCTGTTTTCTGAATATTGAAAAGAGTAGAGTCATTCTATACAAAATAGAATCACATTAAGCACAAAAACTAAGCATGCCAAACCAATACTTGGGTTAAAACAGCACCCTCTAGTGTTTACAAAGGGTATACTGCTGTAGTGATGACAATGGGAGAACCCCATGATGAACAAACACCAGCAAGACTGCTTCAAAGAGAAGCACTTATTCTTACATAGAGTCACAAATGCTTCTCTTTTTAGTCATCTGGAGGGTCTTCTTCCAATGAAACACAACTGAATAAAAACAAGGTGGACACAGGGGATTCAGTCAGCAAACATATACCCCAACTTGATAGCACTTTCTGCATTGGTTGAAAAGAAAGATGCTAAAGTTAGAGTAGACGTCAGCTGCTTTGCAGTCTAGAGGGCAAGGAAATAAAAAACTGGGTACAATTTAGCATGCCAAATAGTGACCAAATGTTGTCCTATCCATTTAGCATTAAGTTGGGACGAGAAGAATATAGTGCAAACAATTTCAATGAACTGGGTACAGGTGAGCATGCCAAATAGTGGCCAAATGTTTTCATATCCTTTTAGCATTTACAGGCTACAAATTGGGACGAGAAAATATGGGTGCAAACAATTTCATTCAAAAGTGAGAAAAAACAAGCAACAGAAAAGAAGTGGAACCTTGCCTGCAGTACATTTCCTCATTAAAACTACCCCAAAGGGAAGCACTTATGAACATAGGACCGATCAATGCTCCCATTTGAAGTAATCTTAGTGTGTTGAATTCTGTGATTAAATTACCTTTTTATGTAGAACTCAGCGTGGCATTTATCTCCTGAAGCGCTGGTCACTTGAAACTACCCCAACAAAAAGCACTTACCAAATACAACAGACAAGTCAGTGCAATTGTGAGGGTACCGATGGTGACAGTAGTAGCAGTTGGAAATCGTGTCCGTTTATGGGTGCAAACAATTTCATTCAAAAGTGAGAAAAAACAAGCAACAGAAAAGAAGTGGAACCTTGCCTGCAGTACATTTCCTCATTAAAACTACCCCAAAGGGAAGCACTTATGAACATAGTACCAATCAATGCTCCCATTTGAAGTAATCTTAATATGTTGAATACTGTGAATAAATGACCATTGCATGTAGAACTCAGCGTGGCAATTGTCTCCTGAAGCAGTGGTCATTGAAACTCCCAACAAAAACATTACAATAACAATAGTCAAACTTAGGGTACGTTGAGTAGAGAGTTGGAATTGATAAAAATTTGCAAGGAAAAAAAACAGAAATAGTAAACCTTTGTCCTATACAATTGTTGGACAAAGAAAAGTAACAATTTAATGAACTTAAGTGACATGCAAAAATGGCCAAATGTTTTCAATCCTTTTAGATTTACAGGCTACAAATTGGACAAAAATGGTCAAAATTATGAGAAAAAAGACAAAAAATACCCAGTCAAAAAAAAAGCTAACCCCAAGGGGCTATTTTCCATTAAAATCCCCAAAGGAAATAAGGAATTTGAACAATATTGATACTCAATAAACCTTCAATAAACTAGAAATCCCGAAAAGCCATTCATTAAACCAAAAAGGCATTTAACGATGCCTTAGTAGCGTTGAAGTATGAGAAACCAAAGCCATTTAGATGAACTTAGCAGTAGACAAAGCTGTGCACTTGCTGTTTGGTAGAGGTATTATTGGCAGTTTGGTTTGAACCCAAAGCTTTTAGCACTTTCTTTTTGTTTGAAGTCCATTTTTGAAACAGGTTTTGTCTTTAATGGCTTTTGAAGCAAGTTTTCACACAATAATTGTCCCAAATGAAACCATTTCTGTGTTTCTTAAAAGTTTTGAGCTTAAAAGTGATCATGAAAAACCCTTGGAACACACACACAAACAGTGCAAAAACTTTTAACAGAACCCTCATGAAACCAGCATTGTTTTTAAGAAGAAATAATGAAAAACCAAAGTTTGAAATATCTTCATAGAAACAATCTTGCATTAAAATTGGTTAAAAAAGCATTAGGTAAAACAGTTGCGATTAGTGAGAAAAAAAGAACAATGATGAAAGAAAGTCATCAGACTGTTCAGTAAGGCAAAATTTAATAAGAAAACCAAATGTCCAATTTTTAATCCTTAGATTAATTGGGAAAAATATTGAAAAATTAAAAAAGGAAAATTAGAGAAAATAACTGCCAAATTTCCATTCCTAAAGAACAATACAAATAGGACGATAATGCTCATTTCATTAAAGGAGAAAAACGAAAAAAGAATAACTTGCCTGCATAACATTTCCTTCCTTAAACTACCCCAAAGAGACACTTAGAAATAACGACAATGCCCTTTGAAGTAACTGGTGTGTGAATTTGGAAATTCTTTATGATCACTATTCTTAAAGGTAAAAACCCAAAAAAAAAGGGACTTCCAAATACAAACAATTACCAGGAGTAATGGGAACATGTGCCTTGGAATCTTTGTCCTATTAAATGAAAAACATTAAAGTGAACTACGAATCCTTCCTCATAAATTTACCCAAAAAACTTACAAAAACTTGAAAAGGAACTTGTTTTGAATACTGGGTTAACTTGAATAGTCATTTTTGAAACTGGTCACCTGAACTCAACAACACTTACCAAATACAACCAGACAAGTGAGTGCCATTGTGAGGGTACCGATGGTGACAGTAGTAGCAGTTGAAAATCTTGTCCATTTTGAAGACTGAAACTCTAAAGCATTAGTAGAGGTCATTTGCAGGCAGAGACACCAGGAGCATGCTGCCTGCTTTTAGGATGAGCTTATCTGAGCAGTTTGGTTTGCAGCACCCATTATAAAATTGTCCATGCACCTTTGGCTTTGTTGTGCTCGTTGGGTATTTTTTGAAAGGCCATTAAGCCTTGATTGCAGCGTTAATGTCTTTGGAACGCCTCAGCATTATTGAGCAAGGGTTGACTTTTCACACATGTTAATCATTTCATGCAAATGCAGATATTATGCTGTTTTCTGAATATTGAAAAGAGTAGAGTCATTCTATACAAAATAGAATCACACTAAGCATGCCAAACCAATACTTGGGTTAAAACAGCACCCTCTAGTGTTTACAAAGGGTATACTGCTGTAGTGATGACAATGGGAGAACCCCATGATGAACAAACACCAGCAAGACTGCTCCAAAGAGAAGCACTTATTCTTACATAGATTCACAAATGCTTCTCTTTTTAGTCATCTGGAGGGTCTTCTTCCAATGAAACACAACTGAATAAAAACAAGGTGGACACAGGGATTCAGTCAGCAAACATATACCCCAACTTGATAGCACTTTCTGCATTGGTTGAAAAGAAAGATGCTAAAGTTAGAGTAGACAGCAGCTGCTTTGCAGTCTAGAGGGCAAGGAAATAAAAAACTGGGTACAGGTGAGCTTGCCAAATAGTGGCCAAATGTTTTCCTATCCTTTTAGCATTTACAGGCTACAAATTGGGACGAGAAGAATATGGGTGCAAACGATTTCATTCAAAAGTGAGAAAAAACAAGCAACAGAAAAGAAGTGGAACCTTGCCTGCAGTACATTTCCTCGTTAAAACTACCACAAAGGGAAGCACTTATGAACATAGGACCAATCAATGCTCCCATTTGAAGTAATCTTAGTGTGTTGAAGTCTGTGATTAAATTACCTTTTTATGTAGAACTCAGTGTGGCAATTGTCTCCTGAAGCAGTGGTCACTTGAAACTACCCCAACAAAAAGCACTTACCAAATACAACAGACTAGTCAGTGCCATTGTGAGGGTACCGATGGTGACAGTAGTAGCAGTTGAAAATCTTCTCCATTCATGGGTGCAAACAATTTCATTCAAAAGGAGAAAAAACAAGCAACAGAAAAGAAGTGGAACCTTGCCTGCAGTACATTTCCCCATTAAAACTACCCCAAAGAGAAGCATTTAGGAACATAGGACCGATCAATGCTCCCATTTCAAGTAATCTTATTGTGTTGAATTCTGTGATTAAATTACCTTTTTATGTAGAACTCAGCGTGGCAATTATCTCCTGAAGCGCTGGTCACTTGAAACTACCCCAACAAAAAGCACTTACCAAATACAACAGACAAGTGAGTGCCATTGTGAGGGTACCGATGGTGACAGTAGTAGCAGTTGAAAATCTTGTCCATTTTGAAGACTGAAACTCTAAAGCATTAGTAGAGGTCATTTGCAGGCAGAGACACCAGGAGCATGCTGCCTGCTTTTAGGGTGAGCTTATCTGAGCAGTTTGTTTGCAGCACCCATTATAAGCTTGTCCATGCACCTTTGGCTTTGCTGTGCTCGTTGGCACTTGGGTATTTTTTGAAAGGCCATTAAGCTTTGATTGCAGCGTTAATGTCTTTGGAACGCCTCAGCATTATTGAGCAAGGGTGGACTTTTCACACATGTTAATCATGTCATGCAAATGCAACTATTATGCTGTTTTCTGAATATTGAAAAGAGTAGAGTCATTCATACAAAATAGAATCACACTAAGCATGCCAAACCAATACTTGGGTTAAAACAGCACCCTCTAGTGTTTACAAAGGGTATACTGCTGTAGTGATGACAATGGGAGAACCCCATGATGAACAAACACCAACAAGACTACCCCAAAGAGAAGCACTTATTCTTACATAGAGTCACAAATGCTTCTCTTTGTAGTCATCTAGATGGTCTTCTTCCAATGAAACACAACTGAATAAAAACAAGGTGGACCAAAGGGGATTCAGTCAGCAAACATTTACCCCAACTTGATAGCACTTTCTGCATCGGTTCAAAAGAAAGATGCTAAAGTTAGAGTAGACAGCAGCTGCTTTGCAGTCTAGAGGGCAAGGAAATAAAAAATTGGGTACAGGTGAGCATGCCAAATAATGGCCAAATATTTTCATATCCTTTTAGCATTTACAGGCTACAAATTGGGACGAGAAGAATATGGGTGCAAACAATTTCATTCAAAAGTGAGAAAAAACAAGCAAGCAACAGAAAAGAAGTGGAACCTTGCCTGCAGTACATTTCCTCGTTAAAACTACCACAAAGGGAAGCACTTATGAACATAGTCCCAATCAATGCTCCCATTTGAAGTAATCTTAATATGTTGAATACTGTGAATAAATGACCATTGCATGTAGAACTCAGCGTGGCAATTGTCTCCTGAAGCAGTGGTCACTTGAAACTACCCCAACAAAAAGCACTTACCAAATACAACAGACAAGTGAGTGCCATTGTGAGGGTACCGATGGTGACAGTAGTAGCAGTTGAAAATTTTGTCCATTTTGAAGACTGAAACTCTAAAGCATTAGTAGAGGTCATTTGCAGGCAGAGACACCAGGAGCATGCTGCCTGCTTTTAGGATGAGCTTATCTGAGCAGTTTGGTTTGCAGCACCCATTATAAGCTTGTCCATGCACCTTTGGCTTTGCTGTGCTCGTTGGCACTTGGGTATTTTTTGAAAGGCCATTAAGCTTTGATTGCAGCGTTAATGTCTTTGGAACGCCTCAGCATTATTGAGCAATGGTGGACTTTGCACACATGTTAATCATTTCATGCAAATGCAGATATTATGCTGTTTTCTGAATATTGAAAAGAGTAGAGTCATTCTATACAAAATAGAATCACACAAAGCACAAAAAAACTAAGCATGCCAAACCAATACTTTGGTTAAAACAGCACCCTCTAGTTTTTACAAAGGGTATACTGCTGTAGTGATGGCACTGGGAGAACCCCATGATGAACAAACACCAACAAGACTACCCCAAAGAGAAGCGCTTATTCTTACATAGAGTCACAAATGCTTCTCTTTGTAGTCATCTAGATGGTCTTCTTCCAATGAAACACAACTGAATAAAAACAAGGTGGAACAAAGGTAATTCAGTCAGCAAACATTTACCCCAACTTGATAGCACTTTCTGCATTGGTTCAAAAGAAAGATGCTAAAGTTAGAGTAGACAGCAGCTGCTTTGCAGTCTAGAGGGCAAGGAAATAAAAAATTGGGTACAGGTGAGCATGCCAAATAATGGCCAAATATTTTCATATCCTTTTAGCATTTACAGGCTACAAATTGGGACGAGAAGAATATGGGTGCAAACAATTTCATTCAAAAGTGAGAAAAAACAAGCAACCAACAGAAAAGAAGTGGAACCTTGCCTGCAGTACATTTCCTCATTAAAACTACCCCATAGAGAAGCCCTTAGGAACATAGGACCGATCAATGCTCCCATTTGAAGTAATCTTAGTGTGTTGAATTCTGTGATTAAATTACCTTTTTATGTAGAACTCAGTGTGGCAATTATCTCCTGAAGCACTGGTCACTTGAAACTACCCCAACAAAAAGCACTTACCAAATACAACAGACAAGTGAGTGCCATTGTGAGGGTACCGATGGTGACAGTAGTAGCAGTTGAAAATCTTGTCCATTTGGTGAAGACTGAAACTCTAAAGCATTAGTAGAGGTCATTTGCAGGCAGAGACACCAGGAGCATGCTGCCTGCTTTTAGGATGAGCTTATCTGAGTAGTTTGGTTTGCAGCACCCATTATAAGCTTGTCCACGCACCTTTGAGCTTTGACTGTGCTCTTTGGCACTTGGGTCCATTTTTTGAAAGGCCATTAAGCTTTGATTGCAGCGTTAATGTCTTTGGAACGCCTCAGCATTACTGAGCAAGTGTGGACTTTTCACACATGTTAATAATTTCATGCAAATGCAACTATCTATGCTGTTTTCTGAATATTGAAAAATTAGACTCATTACATACAACATAGAATCACACTAAGCACAAAAACTAAGCATGCCAAACCAATACTTGGGTTAAAACAGCACCCTCTAGTCTTTACAAAGGGTATACTGCTGTAGTGATGCAATGGAGAACTCCCATGATGAACAAAAACCAACAAGACTGCTCCAAAGAGAAGCACTTATTCTTAGCATAGAATCACAGAATGCTTCTCTTTGTAGGTCACCTAGATGGTCTTCTTCCAATGAACACAACTGAATAAAAACCAGGTGGACACAGGGGATTCAGTCAGCAAACATTTACCTCAGCAATACCATTGGAAACTTCAACTTCGAGTAGACTGTCAGGGCAGAAGTCCATGACAAGCCCTTGCTCAGCACACCATCTCCGCACATTTCTCTCTGAAAAACCCCGTCTTGTGCCAAACTGGGTGACTATAAGGCAGCGGCAATATCACCACAAGTCAATCCAATTTGTTTTTTTCTGCAATAAAACATGCATATTCATGCAAAGACATGTTCCATAGACATCAAACAGAGCTGGTTAATCCAAGTCATACTATAGCTTCCGCTTCACGGGTCACTACAATCTGCACAAAATTGAGATATAAGATTTTCACAGGTGTATTTAATTGCCAATTTCCATTTATAAACACATCTGAAAAAAATCGACAACGGGGAATTTTTTCGTTTTCTATAATCAACGAAAAAAAACGGAAAATCGTTTTCCGATTTTTGTTTTCCTAGTTTCTAAATGATAGTCGGGAAAACAGCTCGATTCCCGATTTTTGTTTTCTAATTTCAAAAGGGACAAATCCGTTGGCCGCCAAGTACACGGACCAATATACAATACCCATGTGCACTTCTGTTTCTTTCTTTCTTATTGATTTAATCATAAACAGCATGTTCAGCAATGAACCTGGCCAAATGAACCATGTCAGAAGAACGGCAAATCAAAAACTGGTTCCAACTCAGGTGAGCTGCCAAAATGAGATGAAGCCAACTATTATGTCATATCCTTTAGCATTTACAGTACAATTGGCCAAGACGAGTCCAAAGCAATACTGGGTGGCAAACAGATTCTCATTAAAGAAGTGAGCCAACAACAAGCAAGCAACAAGAAAAGAAGTGGAACCTTAGCCTGCAGTACATTTCCTCGTTAAAACTACCCAAAGGGAAGCACTTATGAACATAGTCCCAATCAATGCTCCCATTTGAAGTAATCTTAATATGTTGAATACTGTGAATAAATGACCATTGCATGTAGAACTCAGCGTGGCAATTGTCTCCTGAAGCAGTGGTCACTTGAAACTACCCCAACAAAAAGCACTTACCAAATACAACAGACTAGTCAGTGCCATTGTGAGGGTACCGATGGTGACAGTAGTAGCAGTTGGAAATCTTGTCCATTTATGGTTGCAAACAATTTCATTCAAAAGTGAGAAAAAACAAGCAACAGAAAGAAGTGGAACCTTGCCTGCAGTACATTTCCTCATTAAAACTACCCCAAAGAGAAGCACTTAGGAACATAGGACCGATCAATGCTCCCATTTGAAGTAATCTTAGTGTGTTGAATTCTGTGATTAAATTACCTTTTTATGTAGAACTCAGCTGGCAATTATCTCCTGAAGCGCTGGTCACTTGAAACTACCCCAACAAAAAGCACTTACCAAATACAACAGACAAGTGAGTGCCATTGTGAGGGTACCGATGGTGACAGTAGTAGCAGTTGAAAATTTTGTCCATTTTGAAGACTGAAACTCTAAAGCATTAGTAGAGGTCATTTGCAGGCAGAGACACCAGGAGCATGCTGCCTGCTTTTAGGATGAGCTTATCTGAGCAGTTTGGTTTGCAGCACCCATTATAAGCTTGTCCATGCACCTTTGGCTTTGCTGTGCTCGTTGGCACTTGGGTATTTTTTGAAAGGCCATTAAGCTTTGATTGCAGCGTTAATGTCTTTGGAACGCCTCAGCATTATTGAGCAATGGTGGACTTTGCACACATGTTAATCATTTCATGCAAATGCAGATATTATGCTGTTTTCTGAATATTGAAAAGAGTAGAGTCATTCTATACAAAATAGAATCACACAAAGCACAAAAAAACTAAGCATGCCAAACCAATACTTTGGTTAAAACAGCACCCTCTAGTTTTACAAAGGGTATACTGCTGTAGTGATGGCACTGGGAGAACCCCATGATGAACAAACACCAACAAGACTACCCCAAAGAGAAGCGCTTATTCTTACATAGAGTCACAAATGCTTCTCTTTGTAGTCATCTAGATGGTCTTCTTCCAATGAAACACAACTGAATAAAAACAAGGTGGAACAAAGGGTAATTCAGTCAGCAAACATTTACCCCAACTTGATAGCACTTTCTGCATTGGTTCAAAAGAAAGATGCTAAAGTTAGAGTAGACAGCAGCTGCTTTGCAGTCTAGAGGGCAAGGAAATAAAAAATTGGGTACAGGTGAGCATGCCAAATAATGGCCAAATATTTTCATATCCTTTTAGCATTTACAGGCTACAAATTGGGACGAGAAGAATATGGGTGCAAACAATTTCATTCAAAAGTGAGAAAAAACAAGCAACCAACAGAAAAGAAGTGGAACCTTGCCTGCAGTACATTTCCTCATTAAAACTACCCCATAGAGAAGCCCTTAGGAACATAGGACCGATCAATGCTCCCATTTGAAGTAATCTTAGTGTGTTGAATTCTGTGATTAAATTACCTTTTTATGTAGAACTCAGTGTGGCAATTATCTCCTGAAGCACTGGTCACTTGAAACTACCCCAACAAAAAGCACTTACCAAATACAACAGACAAGTGAGTGCCATTGTGAGGGTACCGATGGTGACAGTAGTAGCAGTTGAAAATCTTGTCCATTTGGTGAAGACTGAAACTCTAAAGCATTAGTAGAGGTCATTTGCAGGCAGAGACACCAGGAGCATGCTGCCTGCTTTTAGGATGAGCTTATCTGAGTAGTTTGGTTTGCAGCACCCATTATAAGCTTGTCCACGCACCTTTGAGCTTTGACTGTGCTCTTTGGCACTTGGGTCCATTTTTTGAAAGGCCATTAAGCTTTGATTGCAGCGTTAATGTCTTTGGAACGCCTCAGCATTACTGAGCAAGTGTGGACTTTTCACACATGTTAATAATTTCATGCAAATGCAACTATCTATGCTGTTTTCTGAATATTGAAAAATTAGACTCATTACATACAACATAGAATCACACTAAGCACAAAAACTAAGCATGCCAAACCAATACTTGGGTTAAAACAGCACCCTCTAGTCTTTACAAAGGGTATACTGCTGTAGTGATGGCAATGGGAGAACTCCCATGATGAACAAAAACCAACAAGACTGCTCCAAAGAGAAGCACTTATTCTTAGCATAGAATCACAGAATGCTTCTCTTTGTAGGTCACCTAGATGGTCTTCTTCCAATGAAACACAACTGAATAAAAACCAGGTGGACACAGGGGATTCAGTCAGCAAACATTTACCTCAGCAATACCATTGGAAACTTCAACTTCGAGTAGACTGTCAGGGCAGAAGTCCATGACAAGCCCCTGCTCAGCACACCATCTCCGCACATTTCTCTCTGAAAAACCCCGTCTTGTGCCAAACTGGGTGACTATAAGGCAGCGGCAATATCACCACAAGTCAATCCAATTTGTTTTTTTCTGCAATAAAACATGCATATTCATGCAAAGACATGTTCCATAGACATCAAACAGAGCTGGTTAATCCAAGTCATACTATAGCTTCCGCTTCCGGGTCACTACAAGGTCAATCTGCACAAAATTGAGATATAAGATTTTCACAGGTGTATTTTAATTGCCAATTTCCATTTATAAACACATCTGAAAAAAATCGGACAACGGGGAATTTTTTCGTTTTCTATAATCAACGAAAAAAAACGGAAAATCGTTTTCCGATTTTTGTTTTCCTATTTCTAAATGATAGTCGGGAAACAGCTCGATTCCCGATTTTTGTTTACTAATTTCAAAAGGAAAATCCGTTGGCCGCCAAGGGTACACGGACCAATATACAATACCCATGTGCACTTTCTGTTTCTTTCTTTCAATTATTGATTTAATCATAAACAGCATGTTTCAGCAATGAACCTGGCCAAATGAACCATGCTCAGCAATGAACCTGGCCAAACTCTGCAACAGTAAGCTAGGCTTCTTCCAACCTTCCAGGATTCCTGCCTAAAACTCGGACTGACTCTGGAAGCCACACCTCTCATTGAAGTGTCATCTCGTGCTGTGTATGTGTTGTTCAACAACTGTACGGCCCAAGACATCCACGTTCCCAAAGCCAATCACCTGAAAGGATGGACTCATCAGCCAGGCGTTCCACGACTTTGAACTGATGGTAACTGTCATAGGCCCTATACCCACACAGCTAATGTCAGACGAATACGATGACAACGTAACGTTCACAAAACCTCATTGAAGTCATTGTCATCACGTCCATTCTTCCGGTGTCCAGAGAAAGCGTCTGCCGGTCAGAACTAACAGATGACATTCATCTCGCTGTCTATGCTGTCTCAACACAGCCTGCGACAGAATCACCTACACAGGTGACCATCGGGGCCCAAAGCCCCTCAAATGACCTCACTGCAGACGAACCCTACACCGGATCAACGCACAAGTTCAACAGATCCTGAGTGAGGCAGATGCCCTCCACAATGAAGCGAATCGCCAAGGACTCAAAGAGGTTCTGCACAAATACAAGGACTCTTTCGAAAAGGATTCCCTGGATTGTGGACTGACAAACATCCACACTGTGTGCATCCCGACAAACCCAAATGCGCCACCCACATTTGTGCGACAGTACAAGATTCCAATAGCGTCATACGAGCCAGTGCAAGAGACTGTTGAATCCATGCTGGAAAAGGGGGTCATCCGGCCCTGTAACAGCACATACTCTGCCCCGATATGGCCAGTCCTAAAACCAAACGGCAAATGGCGGCCCACCATCGACTGTCGCAAGTACCATTGTCACGATGGCCTATGACCCAGTTGGATCAAGAAATTCCAAAAATCAAAGGCTCGACGATCCTTTCCACACTGGACGTCGCCTCCGGGTTCTGGACAATCCCTGTCCATCCCGATGACCAACACAAGCTGGCATTCACCTTTGGCAATCGACAGTACACATTCACACGGTGTCCCTTCAGCTATGCCAACTCACCAGCAGAATTAAACATCTTCCTGAACAAAGCATGCCCTGACGCCAGAGCCAGAGGCAACCTTGTCTATGTAGATGACGTTTTGATGAAAAGCTCAAGTGTGGAAGACCACCTCAAAGAGATCAATCACGTCCTAAACCAGCTGACAACGGCAGGAGCCAAGATCGCCCTTGTAATGAATTTTTATCCCTTTACATTGTTTAATTTAGCTCTTTGGTTTTAGCTTTAGGGAATCTTAAAGTCTGATATCGATATGATCAATTGGTATTAATCAAAACGTCCAACTTATACCTTATTTAACAATCGTCCAGCGAGTTGTTAGATTTCAGTATATCTGAGAAAATCTGTTTATTCTCGTGGCCACGATATAATAATACAGAATTATTTAAATAACCGTATGATAGTTATTAGCTTAGGTAACGTTATCTGAGCGAAGTTTGATTTGAATATTTCACAACAAAACACAGAACACTTCTCTATAAATTCTCTATAAAGAGTTTATTTGCTATCTTACTAAAACACATGAACTAAGCTAAATAACATAAAACAAAATACATACATACACACACGCACAGGCAATTAATTTATTACAATCTAGCACTGTTCTGCTATTTCCACACGATTTTGCCCATGTCGACCATCAAGAGGAAAACTATTATCCTTACTTTAGAGATAGATACGACACGATTCAGCGGAATAGAGGTTGTTTGATTACTTGCTTTTAAGTTGAAATGATCCGTGTGGCTCGAGGGAACCCCGCGTGTCCTCGTCGCGTGACGTCACTCTGGGGATGTCCTTCTGTTGGTTTGACTGCTCGGTGTTGTTTGATGGCGCTTGAAGGAAGTCTGTTCCGAGTTCTTTATGGCTTTAGATGTTGAAGTTCCTTTCGCGTAGCTTCAGACTTTCAAGGGTTTCTTCAGAGATTTAACTAGATGTTGGTTCAATGTTCAAACTCAGCCTAGATGTTAAGGCTGCAAGCTTTTTTTTGGAGTAGCTCCAAGTTTCAAAGAAGCGCGATTTTCAAGCAGAGCAGAGCGCGAGCAAGAAGAGAGTGGTGGTCCGCTTTTTTAGATGGACTGACGTCAGGGCGTCCACCAGCGCTCTTCCAATGAAAAGGTTCCTATAGACAGAGCTCCGCCTACACGGCTCATTTTCCATGCCGTAAATCCTCTCGTCTAGTGGCTTTAATCTCATGAGGAAAATATCTTAATACATCCTGTATGAGTTGTAATCATACATTATTATAATAAGAGTTAACTTTCGTTTACACCAACTTGTTGCATTTATCGTGGCCTTTAAAATGAAACCAAATTCAGCATATTTCCTACACGTTAATAGTTTTCCTGCTAAGACACACAAAAGGGTTCAAACTAAAGATTAACAACAACACATCATGTATATGATGCTATAAGTGTAGTACTCACTTTACAGGAGAAAATTATACCTCAAAAGATTATAAAAACACCATAGATTCCAATAACACAGCAAGCTTACTTTCATTTCATAAAATGCAGCCTGACTATATATATTGTAAATATAATATATATATTGCTTTTGATTATATAGCTTGAATAGCAGTAGTGACTACTATCAATTGTCCTTTTGGAACACTTTATAAAAGTCTTTGAGTCCTTTTAGCAAAGTCAATAAACAGAAACAAGCTGGAAGGTTCTGTTCTTTGATCAAGAAGGGTAAAAGAGAGCGCATTCCTTCGGAGGGGGAAAGAAGATGAGAGGTGCTGAGAACATTATGTTGTTTAGGTCTGTTGAACGTCTGCCTTAACATATATCTGTCTCGTTTGTTGGTTAAATCATAAATTTAGGCGTTAAATGATCAGGGAGTCCATAAAGCTTGTCGTTTGACCATAAGCAGATGTTTCGTCCTGTTTCGGTCGAGTTATGGTTAAGTGATAAGAACAAAGTGCAGTCCTGTTTTAAACCACATTCAAGATGTTCTTCTCCAATTTCTCCTTGTTTTATGGGTCTCATGTTGATCCCAAGGGATCAGGCCAGGACAATTGGGTGCGGTGTTGGTCATTTGTCAATTTTATGACCACAGCTAAGTGAAGGGAGACCTCCTTAAATTCTGCTAAGGAATCTTAAGACTTGTGTGGCTTTGCTCCAAGGTTCTACACCCTTCACAAAGGACAGTGGTGCAAAACCAAGGTGAACTATGTCGGATTGCTTGTCGGAAGAAATGGCATCAAGCCACAGTCTAACCGTGCCCAAGCAATCCAAAACATAAAGACGCCGACTAACATCTCTGAGCTGCGAAGCTTTCTGTGAGTGTGCAATTATTCATGACAGTTCATCGAAAACTACGCTGACATCGCACAACCACTAACTTCCCTCCTGAAAAAGGATGAACCCTTCGTTTGGACGGAAACACAGGACACAGCAATGGGCCAGCTCAAACAGCGCCTGTGCTCTGCTCCGTGCCTTGCCTACCCAGACCCAGGAAAATAATTCTATCTGGACGCTGGATTCTCCAATCAGTGCCTCAGCGCAGGCCTATACCAGCTCCATGACAAAGACAAACGAGTGGTTGCTTATGCCAGCAAAACGCTGCTTACCCCAGAATGCAAGTACTCAAACTGCGAAAAGGCTTTGCTTTGCACTGTGTGGGCTATCCAGCGTTTCTCTAATTACATCGGTGCACAGAAAGTCATCATCGAGACTTGTCATCAGCCGGTCACCTTCCTAAACAGTCAACGCATCAGAGATGGCGTGGTGACCAATGCACGCATAGCTACCTGGCTAATAACACTCCAAGGACAGGATGTCGAGGCAAGATATGCCCAAAACTACAAATCCTCACTTGAAAACGGGTTAGCGGCCTGCCAAAACTGTTCAACGGACACGCTGCATACTCCAACGGAACCTAAAGAACCGCCACAACCTCAACTGACGAATCACAGGTACTTCAAGGAGAATGTATGTGAAGGAATGCCCACAGCATATGTCGACGGCTGCTCCTACAACCACAAGGGCAATTTACAAGCTGGAGCGGGAGTGGTCTGGCTCAACAACGATCCCTGCTCGCCGCAGCAATTCAACTTAGGCCCTCGCTCATCGCAATATGCTGAAATAGCAGCCATCCTCATCACACTTCAAATGGCAGCATCCCACAACATCAAAGAACTCCTCATCTGTACCGATTCGAACTATGCCCGTCTAAGCTTCACATGCCATTTAGCTGGATGGAAACAGAATGGATTCAAGACAGCTAACAACAAGCCTGTCAAACACCAGGAACTCTTCCAAACAGGCGATGCCATTGTCACTGAACATGGCATTATCGTTTATTGGAAAAAGGTTCGAGGT
Organism: Aspiorhynchus laticeps; assembly: GCA_023376895.1. NCBI lineage: Eukaryota > Metazoa > Chordata > Actinopteri > Cypriniformes > Cyprinidae > Aspiorhynchus > Aspiorhynchus laticeps. Next base: position 1,926,265 of record CM041812.1, on the reverse strand, counting down.
CACTCTCGTCAACCAGGACAAGACAAAGACCTCAATGACCAAACCGATGCCCTCGCCAAAGCAGGTTCATTACACGGAGAGTCCTGGACATTTCAAGCCCTCCCTCCCAACCCTTCAGTAGCGGCCATAATCCGCCGCCAACACGCCACTGGCGTACAAACCCCCACCTCCTCTCACATTGCCATTTCACCTCAGTTCGCTGCTAACGATCTCCTCACACTCCAAAATGCGGATCGAACACTGCGAACTATGGCAGCTCACATTTCCGACCCCTTAACACTTTATCTTTCTCTCTATTTATTCATTCCCTTGCTAGCTTGTATTTATTTTAACAATGCCTGAGACATGGTGTTACGAGCACTTCCACTGTCTGATTGCCTCTTCAAGATGAATTGGTTTATGTATTCCCCACTTGTAAGTCGCTTTGGATAAAAGCATCTGCAAAATGACTAAATGTAAATGTATACTCAAACTAAGTAAAAAGTCAGTTTCTAAGTCAGACATACGTACGTACGTACGTTACTATAACGTAAGGTAATGTTACAGTTTTTCGTATATAGTTAAACTAAACATATACCCCTGTGTGTGTGTGTGTGTGTGTGTAGCCCGGTTGCCACACATTTAGGCATTTTTGTGTATGTAGCCTAATACTTAAGTCAAGTCAAGTCAAGTCATCTTTATTTATATAGCGCTTTTAACAATACAGATTGTGTCAAAGCACTTAACAGTATCAAGTTGGAGGATAGAGTGTCAGTAATGTATAATAATAAGATTAAACACTCAATGTTCAGTTAAAGGCATTTCATTATTGAATTCAGAGATGTCATTGTCTAGCTCAGTATAGTTTAAATAGTATCTGTGAAATCCAATTGACGATAATCGCTAGAAATTAAGTGTCCCCAACTGAGCAAGCCAGAGGCGACAGCGGCAAGGAACCAAAACTCCCTCTGTGACAGAGTGGAGAAAAAAAAACCTTGGGAGAAACCAGGCTCAGTCGGGGGGCCAGTTCTCCTCTGGCCAGGATATTATTGTTTATTTATTGTTTTAATTAAGACTTTAAATGTTTTATATTTCTATTTTAATATTGTTGCAATTTCTAACAATAATAGTATTATGTAGTTAGGTATTTTATTATATTTTTAGTTATTTGTTTTATTTTTAGTTTTATTGTATTTTAAGTCGAGGTCTTCACTGGGATTATGTCCCCGGGGCTCATCCAGGGGTCCGGCCTCTGCCGACAATCTGGGCCGCAGACATCATCTCCCGGCGCCAATCCACCATCTGATCCAGACACAGACTGAGAAACAGAATAAGAAAGAAACAGACTAATATTAGCGTAGATGTCAATATTTTTACGATGTAACAAGTACATTGTGTGTTATGGGAAGTGTTCCCGGTTCCGGTTGATCTAATTAATGCAGCCTAACAATCCTTTAACGGATTTGAATAATAGAAGTGTATTAGTGTGTTATGTGTACGCCAGGTTAAAGAGATGGGTCTTTAATCTAGATTTAAACTGACAGAGTGAGTCTGCCTCCCGAACAGTGTTTGGTAGATTGTTCCAGAGTTTGGGCGCTAAATAGGAAAAAGATCTGCCGCCCGCAGTTGATTTTGATATTCTAGGTATTATCAAACGACCAGAGTTTTGAGAACGCAGTGGACGTGAAGGACTATAATGCGATAAGAGCTCGCTCAAGTACTGAGGTGCTAAACCATTCAGGGCTTTATAAGTAATTAACAAGATTTTAAAATCTATACGATGTTTAGTAGGGAGCCAGTGCAGTGTTGACAGAACCGGGCTAATGTGGTCATACTTCCTGGTTCTAGTAAGAACTCTAGCTGCTGCATTTTGAACCATCTGTAATTTGTTTATTAAGCGTGCAGAACAACCACCCAATAAAGCATTACAATAATCTAACCTTGAGGTCATAAACGCATGAATTAATATTTCTGCATTTGACATTGAGAGCATAGGTCTCAGTTTATGAAAAAATGCAGTTCTACAAATGCTAGAAACGTGGCTGTCAAAGGAGATATTACTATTAAATAGTACACCTAGGTTCCTGACTGATGACGAAGAATTTACAGAGCAGCCATCAAGTGTTAGACAGTGTTCTAGGTTATTACTTGTGGGGGATTTAGGTCCGATAAGTAACACCTCTGTTTTTTCAGAATTTAGCAGTAAGAAATTACTCGTCATCAGTGTTGGGCACGTTACTTTAAAAAAGTAATTAGTTATAGTTACTAGTTACTTCTCACAAATAGTAATTGAGTTAGTAACTGAGTTACATCATTATAAAAGTAACTAATTACCAGTGAAAGTAACTATTGCGTTACTTTTTTTTTTATTTTTTTTTTAAATGTTCAAATGTCAAATAACTTGGATGCCCCCAATATTAAATGTTAAATGAATGAAATGGACACTAAATAGAATAAATTATTATTATAAAACATTGTACATTAATCTACAATATTTATCTACTGGCACTTAACATCAGTTAGTCAAGCATTAAAATAGGATATTATGATAATTTAGCATTATATGATGGTAGAGCTTTAGTAATTAGAATAACCAAGTATGAATTCATATTTGTCATGTTGACTGAACTTAGGACTGGTGGTGGTGCTTAAGATATTGTTTGTCATATTGTGTTTCTATAAAAAAAAGGGGGGAAAAATTGATAAGATAACAAAACTACTACGAATTATACCACTAATAACAATATAAAACACACTAAGGATTAATGAGCTGCTGGGTTCATGAATATTAATCAGATTGTCTGCGTTCGCTCGAATTGATTTGCTGAAATCAAAACAGGGACGATAAATGGTGAGGGCCGGCCAATGAGATTGTCGTTTGCACATTAACTCCGCCCACTAGCAGAGAACCCGGTAGTTCTTAAAAGCTGAAGAATTCCAAAGGAACTCCATTATTTTGACACGAAAACACATAACAATAAAGAATATCGTTTACATGTAGCGCGTCAATTCTGCATGTTATGAAAGACTCTCTCGCTCTGTATCTCTCTCTCTGCGTGTGTGTGTGTGTGTGTGTGTGTGTGTGAGAGAGAGAGAGAGACACAGCTATGGCGAGCCGTGCGCTTCACACTACAGTTTATGGTACGTCAAATACAGCTACACTGCGCATCCATTCAGATGAACTGAAAAACAGAATTCGAATAATATTATAATAAATTATAGTAACGCCGCATTTTATTGTCAGTAACGGTAACTTACTGTAATTAAACAGTAATTCGTTTGATTACTCGTTACTGAAAACAATAACGCCGTTAGTAACGCCGTTTATTTATAACGCCGTTATTCCCATCACTGCTCGTCATCCAGTTTTTTATATCGACTATGCATTCCATAAGTTTCTCAATTTGGTGTGTTTCACCAGGCTGTGAAGAAATATAGAGCTGAGTATCATCAGCATAACAGTGAAAGCTAACCCCGTGTTTCCTAATGATATTTCCCAAGGGTAACATATAAAGCGTGAAAAGTAACGGCCCTAGTACTGAGCCTTGAGGAACTCCATACTGCACTTGTGATCGATATGATACCTCTTCATTCACTGCTACGAATTGATGGCGGTCAGATAAGTACGATTTGAACCCTAATGCACTTCCACTAATGCCAACAAAGTTTTCTAGTCTATTCAAAAGAATGTTGTGATCGATAGTGTCGAACGCAGCGCTAAGATCCAGTAGAACTAATAGAGAGATACAACCACGATCAGATGATAAGAGCAGGTCATTTGTCACTCTAATGAGAGCAGTCTCAGTACTATGATACGGTCTAAATCCTGAAACTAAAACTTACAAAGGAAACATGAGGAACAACCCAAAAAGAAGCCAACCTGTTTGTGGTTCTACTATGTTTTTGCCGGGTAGGCTAGCTATATATAGAGAGAGAAACAGATCATTTATCTAGCTATTAATCTAACCCCCCACCGGCCAGACTGGATCGTCTTTTGGTCGAAAAATGATGACTGGATATCTGTCTGCAAAAGGGGTTAAAGCTTCTGAGGGCAGAGTGGGTAAAGTGTTGAGAGGTGTTAATCAACCCTACCACACTACAAGACAGCAGGTAAGGTCAAATAGCTTCTTTTTTTTTCTTTTTTTCTGTATTTATTTTCAATAGAACATTGGTGATTCAGAATCTGAGCATCCAAATGAATGAATATTGAGTTTCTATAATAATGTGGTTCTTATATTTTAGGGTGCACGAAATCTGAATCCCATACCCTACAGTGCTGAATACATGGGTCACAAGCTGCATGTAGATCAGAATGAGAAGCTTGTTATGTTTGGAGTGACCCATGTAATGGCTATTGATGGTTTCAGCAAGAAGGTTGTCGGTCACTCCACCATGCCAATAAAAAACAACATAATCATTTATGAGGAAGTGTACAGGTAAAATAACTTTACTAGGATTAGTAGTTCTCAGAATTTCTAGGACACACTTGAAAGTCAAACAAAATTAATGTTTAAATAAAGATGTGTTGTAACAAAGTTAAATAAAAACTGTACTGTACTTAATGTAAAAAAAAAAATATTAAAAAGATTAAATTGAAATATATTGGCCTGGCTTCACAGACAGGGTTTAGACTAAGCCAGGATTAGGCCATAGTTCAATTAGGAAATTTAAATAATTTTTATTAACATGCTTTAGAAAAAAAAACAGGCAAAACAAAGGCACTGATATATTTTAAGATCAGTCAGTGCAAGTTTATTTCAGTTGAAACAAAGACACTCAGAGTTACATTTTAGTCTGGGACTAGGCTTAAGCCTTGTCTGTGAAACCGGGGGGTTGTGTTTTAACATGAATTTATATTATATTTATATTTGAAAGACTGGTTTTGGCTTATCTGAAGGCCTCCACTGGACCCTTACTGGACCCCCTGCAGTTTGCCTACAGAGCAAACAGGTCTGTGGATGATGCAGTCAACATGGGATTGCACTTCACCCTGCAGCATCTGGACAGACCAGGGACTTATGTGAGGATCCTGTTTGTAGACTTCAGCTCTGCTTTTAACACCATCATCCCGGACACCCTTCAGAATAAACTGACACAGCTCTCCGTCCCTACCTCCGTCTGTCAGTGGATCAACAGCTTCCTGACAGACAGGCAGCAGCTTGTGAGGCTGGGAAAATACACATCCAGCACCCGCACCACCAGCACTGGAGCCCCTCAGGGCTGCGTTCTCTCCCCACTGCTCTTCTCCCTCTACACCAACGACTGCACCTCCAAAGACCCCTCTGTCAAGCTCCTGAAGTTTGCAGACGACACCACACTGATCGGCCTCATTCAGGACGGTGACGAGTCTGCCTACAGACAGGAGGTTAAGGAGCTGGCTGTCTGGTGCAGTCTTAACAACCTGGAGCTTAACACGCTCAAAACAGTGGAGATGATTGTGGACTTTAGGAGAAACCCCCCTGCTCTCCCCCCACTCACCATCATGAACAGCACGGTGACTGCAGTGGAGTCATTCAGGTTCCTGGGCACCACCATCTCCCAGGACCTGAAGTGGGTCATTCACATAGACTCCATTGTGAAAAAGGCCCAGCAGAGGTTGTACTTCCTTCGCCAGCTGAGGAAGTTCAACCTACCACAGGAGCTGCTGAAACAGTTCTACTCTGCCATCATTGAATCCGTCCTCTGCACATCAATAACTGTCTGGTTCAGCTCAGCTACCCAATCTGACCTCAGAAGACTACGGAGGGTAGTCCGGACTGCTGAGCGAATCGTTGGTACAACCCTCCCTACTCTCCAAGAACTGTACTTATCCAGAGTGAGCAAAAGGGCTGGCAAAATCACTCTGGACCCCTCAGACCCAGCACACTCCCTCTTTGAACTCCTGCTGTCTGGTCGACGCTACAGAGCTCTGAGCACCAGAACGACCAGACACAGGAACAGTTTCTTCCCCCAAGCAATCCATCTCATGAACACCTGACATTAACGTGGAACACACAACACTATTTTACAACTATTTATTCACCACACATACATATATAATTTTTTTTATTCAAATTTTTTCCATTTCAAATTTGCACGTCAGACCTGTACACACATGATTGTCTGTATTGCATAGTGTTGTTGCTTTTTTTTTTTTTTTTTTTTACATTGCCTATTTGTATATTTGTATAGTGTTCTTTTGTTGTCTGTGTCCTGTCCCGTTGCTGTCATTCTGTTGCACTGTGGAGCTTTGTCACTATAACAAATTCCTCGTATGTGTAAACATACCTGGCCAATAAAGCTCATTCTGATTCTGATTCTGATTCTGATATTTAATTTAGTGATTCCTCTGCATACCACTAGAGGGAGCATGAGTACCACTAGTGGTACTCGTACCACACTTTGAGAACTACTAGCTTAGACTGTTGTTGTTTATGTTTAAAGGTTATGTTTTATGTTTGTCTGTTATTTATCCTCAGACCTGCTGTGCTTTCCTATGGCGGTGGATCAGAGGTAAAAAACGATATAAATACTGTTCAGTTTCTTGCACAGACCGATCGTTTCGTGTCTTTATACCTCAATGTATTGTCACGAGCCGCAGGGTTTAATTTGGTTTTGTCTGTTTTTTGTTTTTTTTTGTCTCTCAAAGCCGTGAGTCCCATTGACTGCCATTATGACTGACAGACTGCAACAGTTTGAGTTAAAAATCTTCATTTGTGTTCTACTGAAAAAACAACCTACATCTTGAATGCCCTTGGGGTAAGCAGATAAACATTACATTTTCATTTTTGGGTGAACTATCCCTTTAAGGCATTTTGTTAAAAGACTGCAAGCAAACTGATACTATCCTTAAAACATGCACAGAACCATGTGATAGAGAGAATGTGGTCAGAGGTGAATGCCAGAGTCAACTACCCTTTGAAGTCAGCTTTGGTACAGCTGGTGAACCAGGAGGAACTGGACATGGAGGACAACATATCCAAGTATTGTGTGTCAAACCTGACATGCCAGATGGCTAGGATTGGCATCACAAATGTCATAGAGGCATGGAACACAGGATCCCAGGTATGATTCATTTAATTTGACTGGCTGCATTACAAGCATGTCTTGTTAATTAAGCAGTTTAAATTACATTTTGTTTTATTTTAATTTCAATCTGAATTTGATTCACAAATTTGTAGCTAATTCAATAACATGCATATGTATCAGAGTCCATCCTTTTGAAATATCATATTCTCATATATCATGTCTCTATTCTATAAAACTTATTTAGTGTGAATACATTTTCAGTACATTGAAATTATCATTGCTGTGAGAGACAGACTAAAATAAATGGCAAATGAAAGTTTAGTTATCACCGATCTGTAAATCCTTAAATCTCACTACTCACTTCTTGACTCTAAGGAAAGGGAATACCAAATGAACTGGCTAAAGAAGGGTGTCCTACAAAACTTCAAGAGGACCAGCTGCCTGTTGGTACTGTTGCTGCTGACCTTTATCAGCAGGAATTGGGATCAGCCTTGAAAAGGGAATCAATTTTTGGATGTGATCCTTTCCCATCTGAAGAAGCCCAACAATGGACTGAAACTGAGTTTGGTTCTCACTTTGACTTGTTATCACTACACCAAAATGTGATTAATCATAACTATGGCCCTTTTAAAGATGCAGTTTTGTCTCTTATTGATATCACCAGAAGCTGTGTGTGACCTGTTACAAGTAACCTGCAATGATCAATGAAACAGTATACTGCAAAAAAACATTTATTACAGAAAGTGTAAAACCTGTTTCAATCAGTAACAATTGCACTTAATTACAAATACATTCCACTTTTAAAAGTCTTTCTCAGTCAATTTTTTTTGGTGCTCTTGTAAACAAACTGAGCTTTTGCATAAAAACTAAGCTCATCAGATTGAATGTAGATAGTGTAACACTAACTTCCTTGAACTTAATTGCATTTACCAACTAGTGTTCTACCCATAAACATTAAACAGGATGTTGTAGCTTATCATACCAACATTACAACTTTTTTTGAGAACTGATCAGTGAATTTTACAGCCGTAACCAGGTAACATGGGTAACATGTTTGCCTATCCTTACTGAAACAATGATGCATGACTTATTCCATTTATATCTCACTGAAGAAAGACAGGACATCAGAGAGACCCTTAACCTGATGCACCTTGGTGCTGAACTCTTCTGCCCTGCATTTCAGTTATCTGCATTTAACATCCACTGCTCCACACATGTTCGGCATCCAACCAGAGACTCGCAACATATGGCAAACATGGGCTCCGACAGTAGAGCTGTAAGTTTTAAACAAAGAAATGATTGATGCTGAAATTTACAGTTACTTTCAACATGAAAGAAAATTAACTGAACTAACTGACTGTACAAGTACCCACTGCTACATATCTTACACATACCTTTACAAACAAGACAGGTGAAGGCATCCATCATTCGGCCCAGACATGCATTTGACATTACTGCTGTGGCTTTGGTCTTAGCAAGCTCAGACAGCTGGTTTATTGTTGAAGTGATGTCTTGGAGGCCCTCGGCAGCTTGCTTTAGTTGGTCAATTTTAGCAATGACCTCTTGTAGGCTCGAGCCGTCTTCAGACCTTCGACTTAAAATGTAGGGACAGTAAAGAAAGGATGGTCAAGACAATAACAACCAAAAAAGCAGACTAATAAATGAAGTTCAAATAATAATAATGCATAAGAACTGATATTTGAAAAAGTTCAAAGTCACTAGCACACAATATAACCTAAATTTGGACCTTTTTATTCACAGGCGATATGATTTCACATTCGAAATGTTGTATTACCTTACTTTAGCTCTTCTTCCATTCTGGAACTCCACAAAGTCTTGTTCAGGGATAGCATAGATTTTTCTGGAGTTCTGTTTCCAGTAATGGGAGCCTTATGAGTTAGAGGATATGTATTTTGTTTCTGTTTTTCTGTAAATTAACATTAATGTTAATTAGAATCTGCTAATTAGACGTTTCTGGTCATACAACTCACTTGTGGCCTCCGAGTCAGTTATTTCATTTCTTTGGCTGTCTGTGAGGGTAAGTGGCTCATGACAGCTTAAGGCATCCTTCACCTTTGATGTTATTCCTTCAACAGTTGCATCAGCTTCCAAAAAGCGAATGACCACTGTCCTTGAAGTATTTAACTTTTCATTCACTATTTCAGCAATATGGATTGACCTAGGGATTAATCAGACAGTTTAAAATCACACCTATTGGTCTTAAATGATATTAATATATTATAGGATGAAATTTTAGCAGCAGAGATGAGTTGCGTAATTAACAAGTAACCTTTGGAATGATCTTGCTGGGAACAGGCCACCAGCTCGTGGAGTTCCAGGTGAAGCTCCTGGTATGTCAGTGGAAGCAGAAAATGAAGGTCGGCGCATGAAGGCAAAAGGAACACTTGCAGTGTGTAGGGCTCTACTTGCAGGGGGCTGACTTTGATCTGAATCTCCATGGACCTCGTAATGACCGCGATGTGAAAGACTGATGGTGCAAAATCATCCTGTTGGCTCTGGGAATATTGCAGTGTTTGCATCATCTGTAATTTCACTCTCATTTCACTGCTGGTTATACAATCTCTGTATAGTCGTGTATGTGACAAATAAAACTTGAAACTTGAAATGTACAGACTACTGCCATTGACCTGTTTAATTGGATATAATGATACATGATTTGTTTACATGATAGAACACCATAAAAGTTTAAAGAACACTTTTTAGGTAAAAAAGTTTAGAGTTTAAGTAAACATTAAAAAAAACTCAAGTCTCTCGCAAATTCAGTTACAGCATACACAACACGTTTCCACCATTAACATAACTTGACAGAATTATATATATTTATTCCTATTCCCACCCCTTTCCTAACTCCGCCTTTTTAAGCCTACGTCTCCAATAGGGTCTGGCTGCAGACTTGCACTTGCACTCTCAGTACTTGCACCCTCAGACTTGCACTCTCAGACACCTGCACTTCCACGAGTGACATCACTTGCAGTCTTTTTTATTTTGTTCTATTTATTGATTTTTTTATTTTTTGTTTGAATCTCTCATCATTTTACAACAGTAGCCAGGTGGTGAAGACAAGAAAAAAGAAACTAAATTACAATGTCACTTGCAATCGCCGCTTGAACTCTCCACTACCTGCGACGTCACTTGCATTCAACATGAATGGTGTGTGTTGCCATGGAGACAAGACGCTGTGGTGGTTAAACGATTAAAACTAATTTTGTACAATAACGAACAGGGTCCTGCAAGTCATCTGTAGGAGAAAAAGACAAGACCCACAAATCCGTGGCTACAGAACAGCAGAATATGAACGCAATGCACAAAGTTTATCCTAGACATGTGCCTAGAAAGCGATTAAATATGTATAAGAAGTTATGGAACAAACTTAATTTCGCGACAAGGATTTATGTCAGTCATACAGTTTTTCAACCGAGACCGATCTCCTTTCCATTAACGTTAATCAATTTGAGGTTTTGCCGCCTGTTACTACCGATGATAGCGTTAGGATGATCGCGAGTGGTATGGGTCCTGACAGATCATACTTGATCATAATCTAGACACCCAGAGCTATTGAAATCTGTAACTGTTAGGGTTTGTTGATTAAAATCGTCTTAATTTTAGCCGCGGGGAGGATATCGGGATCTTTACGATAGCAAAGTTACTTTTAACCAACATTAACTAGTATCAACTCATTCTACCTCATTTTTTTTCGTTTTTCGTTTTCTATAATCAACGGCAAAAAAATGGAAAATGCGGCGTTTTCCGATTTTTGTTTTCTTATTTCTAAATGATAGTCGGGAAACGGCTCGATTCCCGATTTTAGTTTTCTAATTTCAAAAGGAAAATCCGTTGGCCGCCAAGTACACGGACCTATATTGTACTACTTGTTCTGTTTTTCGTGTATTGTTTGTATCTATCCTCTATTCTATAGTCCAGGGCTGGGCGTGTTTGATTAGGGTTGTAGCTAAACTCACACTTTGTTTGTAGAAAAACATTTCTAGCTTCCTAAGTTTCTGTTTCTGCCTTCATCTTGTGTGTTATGGACTGTAAGTCTTCTTCTCTTTTTTCATTACAAACAGAAAAAAGGATGTTTCCTGTAATCTGTTCTTTAGTAAAAGTTGTTCTCAGCAGCTTTGTGCTTTGTCCTCACCCTATCGCTCTATATCCATGGCCTGATGGGAGGACAACAAACTCTTCATGTAATGGATGAGATGGACAGTTAATGATCGTGTAACGTTGAAACGTAATATTAATATATAATTTAAAGGGAAACAGGTCAATTTAGCTCAAAGGGAATCATTAATGATTGTATAGGGAATTTGAACAGATTCACTGTTTCACGGCGATTCACTGAACAAGCCGTATAACAAACTGCACTGGATACTAAAATCCAAAATATAGTGAAAACACTATTAACTAGCACAGTAGCACAAATCGGCAGATTAAGACATTAACTTATGAGCACAAAACACAAGGTACTTCTCTTTTCAATATAAACAAGGCTTTATTTGATCAATCTAAGACATTAAACTAATCTAACACATGAACACACGCATTCACACATTCACACGTTGCAGAAGAGAGAAAGTAAGGAAAGGTGAGTTTAAGAGAATGAAAATATGAAATCCCAAGTTTATAGCAATATGTGCAATTGCATAGACCTTAACAACCATCAATCACTTATTTAAACCTCGCTTTGAGTTTCTCAATAAGTCTAAAATTTGTGTTAAATGCACCAATTCAGCTAAAGGTCTGGAGTTGTTTTACTTGCTTTGCCTTTGTGTTACGGGATTCCCTTCTGTCATCTTCATTGCAGGAAAGGGGGTTTCCCAGGTTGCTGGTTGGTTGGCTGACAGTTCAGTGGTCTTTCGTAGTGAAGTCTTGGACGTTGGCTGACGAATGGTCCGAGTCCGTTGCTAGTTGAAGTTTGAAGCGGGTGCAGTCGGTGCTGGACTTTGCGGCAAACTTAACTTTTGAACACGAAACTCAACGGAAAGAAATGAAACTAAAATAAAAGAATACATGGATGTAAAGAGACTAGGTGGTATTTCTTCTCATCATGGTCACAACTGGCCGCTAGGCCAGAGCACATGGCGCTCAAAGAGCAGCATCAACACGTGTGGCAAAAGAGAAGAGTTTTAGAGAGGACAAAGAGCATTTTAAGAAGAGTAAGAGATTTTAAGAGAGCATTTTAAGAGTAAGAGATTTTTAAGAGCAAGAGAGTTTTAAGAGCAAGAGGACTTTAAGAGCAAGAGGACGTTTGAGGGTGTCCTGAGGTTTTTAAACTCTGCTTGTGGACACCTCCTAATGCTTGTCTTGACCAATTAGATACTGTTCTGGCTCGGGGTGTTGCTTTGTTTCTGCCCCAATCATAAATCATGTTATGTTATCTGGTCCAAATTTTCCAGGCTCTTATAACAATCTTATAACAAGACTATGATACATTTGACAAAGAATTGATTGGAAGAAACGTTTAAAGCATGATTTTTCACACTCACACATACCAAACATGAATATTAATCCTTCAGCTATTCAATAATGATTAAAAAGACATACATAATATTTGATTGAAACATGATAGTCTAATTGTGTGGGTTACATACATGATATGGTTATTTCTATGCAGAGAAATAATTCCTAAGTCCCTTTAAGATGATTTTTGTTGCATATGGAGAAGAGTCTCTGTGACAAAGGAATTCCCGTGTGGTCCTTTGTCTTGTGTGGGGGTAGTCCATCTAAACAAGTCTGTTTCTGTGGTTTTCCAGCGTGGAACCCATGTGATGGTCATCTGGTGACCATTAATCTTGATTACTTGCCCCAAATTTGACAGTCTCCTTAATGAATTGGAATTATCAATAAGTGTTCTTTTGTTTTAATGTTGCAAGCCGTTCTGTGAATGAGTTGGTTAGTTTGCTTGCTTCAGACGGGCTGAGCTAGGAGTCTGATTTATGACGTTTCCTTGGTCTCTCTCTGGAATGTTAGCTCCTCAGGTTTCAATGTTCTGATCGCATCTGAAATTTTGTCTGAGTTAGTCTCTGATATTCTACATATCCCCCCTTGATTGGCGATGTGTCGAGTTGGAGACATCGGCAAGCACTGGGAAAACAAGGGCAGAAGAAGCAGACAAAAACACAGCAAACAACAAGACAACACTTCCATGACCATTACTGTACTGGTGCAGGGCATCAGGTTATTTAGGTACAGGCGGTTATTTGAATTAGTCAATATAGTTTAGTAAATTGAATAGTTCAATTTGGAAATTGTTGTTCTAATTCGGTTCAATACTCCGATTCTTCGATCAAGTTTTGTGATTAAATTTGTTTGTTCCTTTTAGTTGTCTTAACTTAATGTTCACCTTTAGTTTCTGATGACATCATTTGTGGTGAAATGAATTGACCTATCGTGCGTGGAGCTCTCTGGCTTCCATTCAGTTTAGAGTGGCTTGCGGATATTAGGTGTGGCGCGTCAATCCTAATATCAGACCTTTGACCCTTGCAGGGTGTCTAGGTGTTTCACCTACTAGAGAAAGAGGGTAAGGAAAAGGATAGGTAAAAGAAGAACAAAACAAAACAAAGCTGCTGTGGGTTTTCCTAGCATGGTTTGCAACTACTGTTGAGCTAGGATGTCATGTGCAGCTAGGGAGTCATGTACCTTAACTTAGTGTCAGGTGTTCTACCTATTGTGACGATAGCTGCATGTTTCTTCATGGTGGTGTATGTAACTTTGTTACGCTAAAATTTAGATATTCTACTTGTGGGAAGAATATGTTTGTTGAGTGTGTTATCAGTAGATGTGGTTACCTCTGGGTGTAAGTAACTTTGTGTGTGTTAATGGTGTAGTGTAGGTGTGGTCAGATCTGTTTCAGTCTGTGTTGTCTCCCCCCTTTTCGGGTATGTCAGTGAAGACGGGCTCTCTGCATCCTTGGCTTGGATGAGGGCGTGTCCCTGATCTAATGGGGGTCAGTCCAGAGAGGCAGGAATTTCTTTAGCAGACAGTCGGAGGTAGTTTGGCATGACTGTGTGAAGCTGGGATGCAAACTTCGTCTCCTATGTTGCATTCCTCTTGTGCTGCCTTCTGGATGTGGCAGACTTTCTGACCTTCTGTGCTTTGGTGGTTACTGTTGCACAGACAGGAATATGGTTCTTGAAGTTGGAGTTCATTTAGCAGTTTGCTAGTGAGTGATGAGTGAGTGAGGTGATGTTCTCTGGTACCTCAGTTTCATCAACGGCTGGCCGTGAGAGACTTGCTCATTCTGGGTGGTTGTTGAACAGGTGCTCGTCATCTCTGATATAGTGGTGTACCATGTGATCACCGGCCTTCCGTTCTGTCGCTGGTCACAGCGAGCATGACTCAATTTTGTAGTCATCCGTGTTCAGCTTATCTTGAAGGAAATTGTTCAGTTGTCTCATGACTTGTTCCATGTCTTCTGACGGTAAGCTGTATTGTTCTTGAGCATACTCAGCATTGTGCATGTCTGAGTGGTGCTGAGGTGGGTTTCGTTGTCGCTTACCCACACGAGTTGCTCTTGGATGAGTCAGGCGATTACCTTTGGATGTCTGGTTAGGTTTCCAGTTGTTCTCATCTTTTGGGTTTCTTGAGAAGCGTGGCTGGTCCCATGGATTTTCCCAGCGGTTGGGCTGATAGCTGTCGTGGACATGGGGGTCACGTTCTCTGTGCTCTTGATGGAGGACTCTGGTGTTGTGATGCAACTGGGTGTCGTCCAGTGCAAGGCTTGAGTCTTTGTTGACAGAGTTCAAGAGTGTAGATGTTTTGTTACCTTTCTTTGAGGCCATCTTCTGCTTGTTGTAGGCCTTCTGTGTTAGGTCACGCAACTGTTGGATGGTCATGGGCGTGGACAGGCCATGACGCCTAGATGGTGGCTGACTCCAGGGTGCAGATTTCTAAGGAAGAGGCTTTTGAAGTTCACATCCTCTTCAAGGTCAGGTTCATTGTGTGCACCAAAGTAGGCTTGTCGGAGTCGGTTGTAGTAAGCTTGTGGAGCCTCTTGTCGACCTTGTTTGGTTTCTAAGGCAGTTAACAGTCCATTTTCCGAGTCAGGGTCGGAAAACTCTTTAATCAGGACCTCACGAAGTAGCTGGTAGTCTGACTTCGTTCGACTGGGCTGTCGATCTAGGAAGTTTCGTACCTCGGAACTGGACGTGGCTCTAAGGAGGTATAACCTGTCTCTGTCAGTCACATGAGGTCTCATTTCTAGATAAAAGTCAATATCTTGCAGATGGGCCTGGATGGTGTGGCCCTCTGTGGAGTTCAGGTTGAACTTGCTGATGTTCTTAGACAGCTTGTCGAGGTCTTTGATGGTCATCCCATGTGCAGCTCCGAGGTCTGCTTGGATGGGAGGTTTTCTTTCATTTACAGGAAAGAGTTCTGTAGCGAAGGCAGTTGAGGTTTTGGGTTGTGGCCCTTCACTTCTTTCGATGTATACCAGTTCTTGGATGTGGGGCTCTGCTCTGTTCAGCAGAGGTGAGGCTGAGTGATGTTTCTCTCGCCTTGGCTCTTGTTTCTGCTCATAAGCATGTTTCAGTTCTTTTCTGACCATGTAGAGCTGATCGTTGTTATCGTCTAGCTGTTGGGTCAGATTGTCTATTTCAGTTCTGTACCTTTCAAGGTGGTCTTTCAAGGCACCGATTTCAGCATTCTTGTCACTGATGTCATTCTTGGCTTTCTCTAGTAGCTGTTCGGCATACTGGAGTCTGTTTACCAGGTCTTCCTGGGCAGCCTTTGCATGTTGTTGATCGAGCTGAGCTGCTGTCAGGGTTGCTTGTAGCTCCTTAACTTGTTCCGTTGTTTCCTGCTCCCTCTCGTTGGGTGCTTGGAGTTGATCTTGAACTTTCACTTCCAGCTTGTCTATGCGGCGTTGAGCACGTGTCAGTTCCTCTTGCAGGTGGGTGACGTGCTTGTCGCTCAGTTTCAGCTGGGTTGTGAAGGCATAGCTTAGGGAGCTGGTGATTTTAACTAGCTCCTCGTGGTTGTTGTTCTGGCTTGAATCTTGTGTCAGGAATCTTCTCAGAATTAGGATTATTATTAAAAATAATAACAGTTCAAACGTCTTGGGGGTGAGGCTGTCTGTCGTGCCTCTCAGCCAAGTGTTCACATCTTCCCCTTGGGCAAAGTGGTCTGCAGTCTGCGGCATGTTGGCACGCTGGGGAGAAGAGAGACTGACACAGATCTGTGTGGAATACAAGCCTATGTGTGGTGCGACAACTAAGTGTTGTGTCAGTGATTTTGAACCACTAGTGAAATGTGGTGATGACTGTGTTGGTCTCAGGGTATCTAGGTAGACTAGAGATGTGAAGACTTCGTCACTCTAATGAGGAAGAGGGAAAAGAGAGAAACAGGTGAAAACAAATTCAATTAAAAAAAACAATTCCCTTTTTTTTCAATGAAGAAAATTCTTTTTTTTTTCTTTCAATTAAAATGTTATCATCAAGGAGGCAAACAATATTATTAAATCTCTGTTTTAGACAAATGAATATAATAATAATTTTTATATCTCTTTCCTTAGTCTGACTGGATTGACAACCGTACACCTTACAGTTGGACCGCTCACCTGGGAGGCTGCGAAGGCAACGATTGCTCAAAACTTTCCTATTAAATTGATCTCAGCATTTGGATGAGATGTTAAAATTTGGATTGCGTTTTCAAATGTGGGGAGGCTAGGAAGAACGAAAGAGGGTTTTATTACAATCAAATTCATAAAGATGAGTCATCTTTTTTTGACAAGATTGTGTATCTCATTCACTTAGAATTGATTGATGGTTCTTACAGCCAGGTCCCTACAAATGTGACAAGTGAAGAGGAGAGAAAGCAAGATAGAACAGGAGAGAAGAGAAAAAAAAAACAGCAAGTTGAGTGGATCAGGTCCACTAGCAAGCAGTTATGCCCGACTACGAGTAGTGTATTGTTTTCAGTTGTTACACAACTATCAACAAAAATAAATTTTGTGTGAAAGAGATTTGTCTCTTTAATTTATTTGAACTCGTAGTGAGGGATAACAATGTCTCCTATTAAGGCTCAGGTCGTTCCCAAGCTAGGATACACAAAGGAAAGACGATGGTAAGCACAAGTAAAATAAAAAGGTAATAAATGGTAAAATAAACAAAAAAAACTTCAATTAAATAAAGGAGGAAATCAGTAAATAAAAATAGTGGCTAAGTTTATAACAAAAACAGGAAGAACGAAGGGGTAAAACGCAATAAAGTAATGAGTGAATCTAAGTCTGAATAGAATCTAATAATATGGGTAATAAATCAATTAGGTAGAATAAGTTTACTTAAACTTTCCAAGTTCAAGACTTATTTGTTCCTAAAATGATTGGACCCAGAAGAGAATACTAGAAGTAATGATCATATGAAATGACCTGAGGGGAAATTTGAATGATTCCAAATAAATTTAATGTTTTAATTAAAATTTGAATTTGGCACAATTAATAATTGTGAACTCGTATTTCCCTTTCTAGTAAAAATACAAATAAGTGGTAAGAAGTGAGAAATTAGAGAAATAAGAAAGAGAAAGACCAACAAGTGTATTAGTTGATTTGTTTAAAGGGTTAAACCACTTTAGCTTTTTCAAACACACACTATATTCAACCACTGGATTTCAATGCTAACGGCTAACCTTTGAGGATAATGCCTTTAGCATATACTTCACTGTAAACACAACCTTTTCATTAGCTTAGCAACAGCATGGAGTTTTGTTTACAGTAGCGTCGAAGTGCTCAGTTCAAAGTTGCTCCGGAAGTAGGTTAAGACTTCCGTGTCACTATCGTCACTGTGGCAACCAAAACAAACTCTAGTAGACTAAGTTAGCATCTTTGCATTGCAAGTACAGTTAACGTATGTTACATGAAATGTCAGCGCATTTCAACAGTGTACAAATAACAACACCGCTTTTAGTTGGCTCTGCGATGTGGCACTTAAATTCTCCGTTCGTTCAGAGTTTGATTAAACTTTATTCAAATAGCAGCTTGGTGCTGAGGTTGAGGGAAACGGTGATAACGATCATAAAAGCCTGTGCCAGTTTCTCTGGCCACGTAAACACAACAGGTTTTCTTCGCTGTTGGTTCAAGTTAAACTTTATTTGATCAAGCCCAAACTCCCGTTCAAATCTCTCGGACACGCTCAGTGTTGCGCGAGATTAAATTAACTTAAGTTAGTGAACAGTGTAACATTACAGGCAAGCATTATTCTGTAATGTTTACCCAGGGAGGCAAATAGCATAGATGATTTTACAGTGGAACACGCACTTAATCAAACTATGAAAAAGAAGGCTCTGATAAATAGATTTGAGGAACACGCTCAAAACTATTATACACCGATTTATTCCCGTTTAATCGCTGCAGTTTAGCTCGTTCAGCTAACAGTTAACTGAGATTCGAGAGTAACGTTATAGCTATTGAATGATCTGGAACTCGCAGGGCATCAATTCAGCTTTAACACAAGGTATTACACAAAAGAGGAACACGCTCAATTTATACCTTATCGTACGATCTCAGATAACTAAGTTCACTTACTGCAGTTTGAGAAAATCTTTGCTCCAGTTACAGACTTCTCTATGCTCATTCATTCAAACAAGCGGGGCGCGCGCAGCTGACGTCACACGCACACACTATAGTCTCCGCTCAGAAGCGTCTCTCATCCGCGGCAATAGAAAAGATTAAATAACTCGGTTTATGCTCACAATTTAGATTTATCTGCCCGCATTCTCCACCAATGTAACGTTGAAACGTAATATTAATATATAATTTAAAGGGAAACAGGTCAATTTAGCTCAAAGGGAATCATTAATGATTGTATAGGGAATTTGAACAAATTCACTGTTTCACGGCGATTCACTGAACAAGCCGTATAACAAACTGCACTGGATACTAAAATCCAAAATATAGTGAAAACACTATTAACTAGCACAGTAGCACAAATCGGCAGATTAAGACATTAACTTATGAGCACAAAACACAAGGTACTTCTCTTTTCAATATAAACAAGGCTTTATTTGATCAATCTAAGACATTAAACTAATCTAACACATGAACACACGCATTCACACATTCACACGTTGCAGAAGAGAGAAAGTAAGGAAAGGTGAGTTTAAGAGAATGAAAATATGAAATCCCAAGTTTATAGCAATATGTGCAATTGCATAGACCTTAACAACCATCAATCACTTATTTAAACCTCGCTTTGAGTTTCTCAATAAGTCTAAAATTTGTGTTAAATGCACCAATTCAGCTAAAGGTCTGGAGTTGTTTTACTTGCTTTGCCTTTGTGTTACGGGATTCCCTTCTGTCATCTTCATTGCAGGAAAGGGGGTTTCCCAGGTTGCTGGTTGGTTGGCTGACAGTTCAGTGGTCTTTCGTAGTGAAGTCTTGGACGTTGGCTGACGAATGGTCCGAGTCCGTTGCTAGTTGAAGTTTGAAGCGGGTGCAGTCGGTGCTGGACTTTGCGGCAAACTTAACTTTTGAACACGAAACTCAACGGAAAGAAATGAAACTAAAATAAAAGAATACATGGATGTAAAGAGACTAGGTGGTATTTCTTCTCATCATGGTCACAACTGGCCGCTAGGCCAGAGCACATGGCGCTCAAAGAGCAGCATCAACACGTGTGGCAAAAGAGAAGAGTTTTAGAGAGGACAAAGAGCATTTTAAGAAGAGTAAGAGATTTTAAGAGAGCATTTTAAGAGTAAGAGATTTTTAAGAGCAAGAGAGTTTTAAGAGCAAGAGGACTTTAAGAGCAAGAGGACGTTTGAGGGTGTCCTGAGGTTTTTAAACTCTGCTTGTGGACACCTCCTAATGCTTGTCTTGACCAATTAGATACTGTTCTGGCTCGGGGTGTTGCTTTGTTTCTGCCCCAATCATAAATCATGTTATGTTATCTGGTCCAAATTTTCCAGGCTCTTATAACAATCTTATAACAAGACTATGATACATTTGACAAAGAATTGATTGGAAGAAACGTTTAAAGCATGATTTTTCACACTCACACATACCAAACATGAATATTAATCCTTCAGCTATTCAATAATGATTAAAAAGACATACATAATATTTGATTGAAACATGATAGTCTAATTGTGTGGGTTACATACATGATATGGTTATTTCTATGCAGAGAAATAATTCCTAAGTCCCTTTAAGATGATTTTTGTTGCATATGGAGAAGAGTCTCTGTGACAAAGGAATTCCCGTGTGGTCCTTTGTCTTGTGTGGGGGTAGTCCATCTAAACAAGTCTGTTTCTGTGGTTTTCCAGCGTGGAACCCATGTGATGGTCATCTGGTGACCATTAATCTTGATTACTTGCCCCAAATTTGACAGTCTCCTTAATGAATTGGAATTATCAATAAGTGTTCTTTTGTTTTAATGTTGCAAGCCGTTCTGTGAATGAGTTGGTTAGTTTGCTTGCTTCAGACGGGCTGAGCTAGGAGTCTGATTTATGACGTTTCCTTGGTCTCTCTCTGGAATGTTAGCTCCTCAGGTTTCAATGTTCTGATCGCATCTGAAATTTTGTCTGAGTTAGTCTCTGATATTCTACAATCGCGTAAGCTTTATTAACAACAAGTTCTTTACAAATGTCTGTTGAACTCCAATCACCTCAGATGCAGTCTTAATCAGCTTCGTGGTTCTGTTTCTACCAGACAAGCTGATGCAATCAAACACAGTCAGAAATCACAGATTGGGATCACGTGACCCTTCGACAGCGATGCAGGCTTAGTCTTTCGCTCTGCTCACTTTGCCACATATTGTATGATCCTGTCAGTAAATTTTAAACCACTCTCCATTGGACCAATCATGAGTGCTTCGGCAGACAAGGGGGATCGGAAAAGAGAGATTGAGCAGTCGCCAATGAAGAACAAATTCAGAGATTCCACCATCTCCAGAGAGGACCTCGGCGATGCTATTGCTAACAGCATTAAGTTAGCACTTAAAGAGCAGCAAAGCACTTTGAATTCGGTTGTGAATTTGGCAGTAAGAGATGCGATGGACTCTGTGCTGATTCCAGCATTGCGCGAACTGCGTGAGGACATACAAGCGACCAACAAGTCTGTTAAAGAGCTAAGAGAGGAGTTTGAGGCCATAGCTACCGCGGCGAAGCAGACACATGACCGCGTTGATTCTGTTCAAGCAGCTGCACATGAGGATAGGAGGGCAGTCACAGATTTAAGAAATCAGCTGGAGCGACTCACCGAGAAGGTGACGGATATTGAGGATAGGTGCAGGAGGAACAACGTTCGACTGGTGGGGCTGCCAGAGGGGGCGGAGGGTCCCGACGCATCTGGTTTCCTCAGAGTTAATCTTTCCAAGTGGATTCCTTCCTTGAGGGGCCGTGACATTGAGATTGACTGGGCGCACCGCGTGTATGAAGGAGGGAGGGGCTCCGATCGGCCGCGCACTCTCATCTTCCGTGTACTAAGATGGCATGACAGATCGGAAATCCTGAAAGGTGCACGGCAGGCTTATCCAGTGAAATGCGCACAGGACAATGTCACACTTCTATTTTTTCCAGACTTTAGTCCAGCTACAGCGATCAGGAGAAAGGCGTTTGGTACGGTTTTGAAGAAGATGACAGCGCTTGGTCTATAGCCCTTCCTCATCTATCCGGCGGTAATTAAACTACGGCACAAAGGGGAGCAGAAAAGCTTTGATTCTCCTCAGAAAGCGGAGGATTTTATCAGCTCCCTGTCTCAGCAGAAGACGTATGCCGCAGCTCTGCGGGGGGGCGGTGGGGGAAGCAGCGTGTCTCTCCGGCCCGGTGGGAGGGGCTTGACGGCCGGGATGGACATGGTCCTAGCTGCCCATGAGGGGATGATGGCAGGATGGACATGGACGCTTGCTAAACCTATTTTTTGCTTTTTCTTCTCTCTTCTCTCCTACTGGGATATTGTCCCTATATATCCGGTACAATGATCTCTTTGCTGGTAAGACTGACACTCCTTTTTTCTTTTTTGAAGGGGACTAATAGAGAGTAGGTTTAATTTAAAAAAAATGTTTTTGGCTGTGTGAGCCTTTCGGGAGACATGTCTTGCGTTGGAGTGGATTGGTCACGAACTATCACTATTTTATGTTGCTCAGTCAGACCTATGTTCTCGGTAATGTGCAGTCTGAGTTGTTCCTTGTTTATGGTTGTCGGTTGTTCATGTTTTTATTTTGTTTTTATTTTTTACAACAGACATTTATACTTTTATTTATTTTACCTTATTTCTAAAGGGATTTTTCATTTAGGAGGTCTGGTATCTAAAATGAACATCAGCGTTTACATGCTATTTACAGAATGGAAGTGCTTCTGCTTTTTTTCATTTATTGAATACAATCTTTGGATTATGAATATGCAATGCATACTCTAAATATTTTATCACTGAATGTGAATGGTTTAAATTCTGCTATTAAATGAACCTGTGTGTTAGAATATTTACACCGTAAATCTATTTCCTGTGCCCTAATACAAGCGATGCATTTAAAACAATCTGACGTGGCACGTTTCCAGAATAAGTATTATAAATTAGCAGCTTTTTCCTGCGCTCTTAATAAAACTAAGGGGGTGCTTATCCTTGTTAACTGGAAGTTAAATTTAACAATTGAACACCTTGGTAGTGATGAGAAGGGTAGATTTGTTTTTATCCAATGCAAAATGTATAATAATAGGTTAGCATTGGTCTCTATTTATGGTCCGAATGAGACAGACAGTGCCCTCTAGTGGTGGGTGGTGATTTTAATGCTGTCATAAATCCTGCTTTAGATAAATCTCAATCTGATACAACAGCCAATCCATCCTCTAAATTACTGAATAAATTTATCACTGAGCTCAACTTAATCGATCTTTGGAGAATTCAGAATACTAAATCGAAGGACTTCACTTTTTTTCTAATAGACACAAGACTTTCTCTAGGATAGACTACATATTTCTCAGCCCATCTTTAATTTTGTCTAATTCCTCCATCTCTATATTACCAATTTTATTATCTGATCATTCTGCTGTGTTGTGCAGTGTTCCTCTTTTCGATGTTAAAGCCAAGTCCCCTAGATGGCGCTTTAACATATCATTATTAAGTAATCAGTCTTTCATTACTTCTCTAAAAGAATATATTAAGGAATTTCTTGAAATTAATATGCCCTCTGATGTGGATCCTCAAATACTGTGGGAAACGACTAAGTGTGCTATACAAGGTTTCTGTTTATCTTTCTCTTCTACTCTTGCCAAAGCAAAAACTCAGCAGTTTACACAATTAGAAAATAAAATCCAATCATTACAAAACCGACAAAAACAATGTTTTACTGAGCAACAGGTTACACAGCTGTCCTCATTAAAAGAAGAATATCAAGTTTCAAGTTTCAAGTTTTATTTGTCACATGCACGACTATACAGAGATTGTATAACCATCAGTGAAATGTGAGTCAGGTCCACTCCATGGACAGTGCACATATTGTAGCATACAACACAAGGGAAGTATGCATAAAATAAAATGAATAAAAAATAAGATATAAAGAACAAAATATAAAGTATAAAGTATAAAAGAATGTGCATGACAGTATGCTGTAGAATTAAATATTAAGATAAGCATGACTGTACCAGATAGGAATGTGCAAACAGGTTGAACATGGTTGACATGAAGCAGCAATCACAAAAAAAAAATATATAAAAAATAAGATAATAAGATATCAAGACACAGAAAGTGTTGTGTGCAAATGACACTGTCAGGATGAGGTAGAGAATAATGAGTGTGAATATCTAACTGATTGTTAGTGATTATGAAGTAAGTCAGATGATGTTAAGAGGCTGAGTTGAGTTAAGGAGTCTGATGGCCTGGGGGAAGAAGCTCCTCCTAAGTCTCTCAGTTTTTGCCATCAGGCTGCGGAAGCGCTTACCAGATGGCAGCAGAGTGAATAGACAGTTTCCAGGGTGATTTTAGTCTTTGGTGATTTTGACAGCTCTGTTTCTGCAGCGTTTGAGGTAGATGTCCTGCAGAGAGGGGAGAGCAGACCCTGAGATGCGCTGAGCTAAGCGCACAACTCTCTGCAAGGCCTTGCCGTCTTGGCTGGAGCTGTTTCCATACCACACTGAGATGTCAATACACTTTCTATGGTCCCTGAATAGAAAGTTTTCAGGACTGTTGGAGAGACCCTGAATTTCCTCAGCTGTCGCAGATGGTACAGCCTTTGCCTGGCTTTCTTAACCTGTGTTTGAATGTGTGTGGTCCAAGTCAGGTCCTCAGAGATGTTTACACCGAGGTACTTGAAGCTGCTTACTCTCTCCACAGGGGTCCCACTGATCATAAGAGGAGTGTAGGGCAGCAGGTGTCTCTTTCTGAAGTCCACAATCAGCTCTTTAGTTTTGCTCACATTCAGAGAGAGACAGTTGTCCTGGCACCATGATGTAAGTCTCTCCACCTCATCCAAGTAAGCGGTCTCATCATGGAAATGAGGCCCAGAACCACAGTATCATTAGCAAATTTGATAATAGATGTGGAGCTGTGAGAGGACACGCAGTCATGTGTGTAGAGAGAGTAGAGCAGGGGACTCAGGACACAACCCTGTGGGGCTCCTACGTTCAGGGTGATGGAGTTTGAGGTGAACTGGCCTACCTTTACCACTTGAGGTCTGCCGGTGAAGAAATCTTGAATCCAGTCGCAGAGTGAAGAGTTTAGGCCGAGGCCTGTGAGTTTAGAAGTCAGCTTGATGGGGACTATGGTGTTGAAAGCAGAGCTATAGTCTATGAATAGCAGCCTTGCATAGTTCTTATTGCTGCTGTCAATGTGTGTGAGGGAGGAGTGGAGTATGTGAGAGATGGCATCATCAGTAGATCTGTTGGGACGATAGGCAAATGGCACTTAACAAGTCTCTCAAAAACCTTCATGACTATTGATGTGAGGCCACTGGACAATAGTCATTCAGGCAAGAGGGTTTATTGTTCTTAGGCACAAGGATGATGACAGAATTTTTAAAGGAGGAGGGAACCACAGAGGTAGCAAGGGACTCATTAAAGATAGAAGTGAACAAACCAGCAAGCTGCTCAGCGCAGGACCTCAGGACACGGCCAGTAATCCCGTCAGGTCCGGCCGCTTTCCTTACGTTCACTCTCTTTAGGGCCCTGCGAACCTCGTCTTCCATCACGGTGATCACATGATTCTCGCTTCTCTGCCTGCTGCTTCCTGACGCACTGCTCAGCAGAGCCACGCTGCCGCCATTGCATTCAAACCGCCGTAGAAAGGGGTTTAATTCGTCGGCCAGCAACGGATCTGCTCTCACCTCCGCGGAGGATTTGTTTCCAAAGGCACAGATGGTCCTTAGTCCCTGCCACATGCGTCGAGAGTCATTGAGCTGAAAATGAGACTCAATTCTCTCCTTGTATCGATGTTTGGCGGCTCTTACTGCCTGTCGGAGAGCATAGCACGATGTTTTGTACTTGCTCATATTCCCAGACAAAAGAGCCTCGTTGTATGCGACAATGCATTTGTTAACCGCATCACGGAATGGGCGGCAAATAACGGATAGATGTTCCAGATGAGGCGAACAGGAGCGGAGGAGATATTCCTTGGGTCACACCATTTCTTGTTAATCACGAAACACACTCCTCCACCTTTGGATTTACCGGCCTCGGCTGTTCTGTCCATACGTAAAACAGAAAAGTTGTCAGACAGCGTTACAGCAGTGTCCGGAACCGAGGGCATGAGCCATGTTTCAGTCAAACAGATGATGTTACAGTCCCTTATGTCCCGTTGGAAACTTATCCTGGCTCTAAGATTGTCCATCTTATTCTCCAAGGATTGGACATTAGCGAGCAGAATGCTCGGTAAAGGAGGACTGTGAGCCCTTTTCCTCAGTCTGTTGCGAATACCAGCGCTTTTTCCATGGTGTTTCTTGTTCCGTCTCCTGTGGCCTTTGTTCTCCGCGTTTCGAAGAATCTCAAGAGGCCATGATGGATTCGGTGATAAAGTGTCCTGAACCAGGTTAGTGAAGCGGTTTCCAATGTCCAAAAGTGTTCCTTTGTCGTAGGTGATCAGTGCAGACGTTATGTGTGTAAAAAGAAAAAGCAAAAGTAAGTAAAAAAAGTAAATAAAAACACAATCTTAGCGGAGCGACCTGGACGGCATCCGAGCATAGCAGCTCCATCTTGTTTCAACACATTCCAGTTTCAACACAAAAGCAATACTTCAGCAATAGCAGCTGTGTCTTCATTCTGAGAATAATTGTCCATACATGAAAGTCTTACAACATTTCCAAATGTAATTTTACTAATAAAATGTTTAAATATGTTGTTATGTTACTAATTATAAATGCTTTAAACATGATTTAGATTGATATGACAGGTTTGTGCTGTAAACTGAGATGAGAGGTATTTCAACATCAGTGTCTTGGAAGTGTGAATGCGGGTTTGTGAGAAGTTCTTATGAAATTCAGTGGAAACCACTGGTGGTAACGATTATAAGGACATCCTTGGATTAAGATCATATTTCCTGATTTACATTAAGAGCACATGATTGTAATGTAACACATAATATGAAAAGATTAAATTTCAACACTGTAGAAGTACTTTTGTGGGAATGATTCTGTAGGGCTTCCTTGTGCCACACTGTAAAAATAAATTGAACTTTTTTTTTTTAAGTTTTTATTCAAGAACAAAATCTGCTCAATTGTGCTTGGCTTCAAACGGCTTCTTCTTTGGCTGACGATTTCACCAGCCTTTGAAAAAATCCTCTCACAGAAGACTGAGGATGCTGGTGTGGAGAGGTACTGTAGAGCCACTATATAAAGGTGTGGGAAAGCTGCCTTGTGGAGGAGCCAATATTTTAATGGGTCCTTCATCCTGGGAAGCAGTTGTCCTTCAAATATCTACATAAGCAAAGAAAAAAATATGTGAGATCATTATCATTTCAGCAAAAAATGAATACAAAACACAGAGTAAAAGTACTTTACCTCTGGACCTCTGCAATTGCACTGGCGGTACAATTTGACACACGTTGTGCATCCACATGGCTGTCCAGGAGGTCCCAGAGGCTGTTGCTTTGGACATGAGATGGACCCTCTGCAGGTGGAAGTGGCTATGGGCTGGTTCAGGTATAACTCTGGCACATTCTCTTATGAGTCTTTCCACTGCTGCCTGACAACTTGCTGTGCTACAGAAGCCCACCTCTTTGAATCATGGATCCAATAATTTTGCTAGTGTCAAATATGTTACTTTCTCCAGGCCAGCAAATTCCTCTTGGAGGTTGGTGTGGATATTGTTGACTAAGTTACTGGCAATTGGATGTGTGATTGGAGCACACTGTCTGGATGCAAGGTGCTTCAGCATTTTCACAATAGGGATGACTTTGGATCCTTTTCTGTAGACATCTCCTAAGTGGCCTGGTGGAATGGAGAGAGAACTGAAAGACACTGATTTATTGTGTCAAACTCCTCAGCAGATAAAGGGTGGTGTTCAGACTGGTGAGGGCTGCACCTAGTGGCTCCCTCTGCTCGTACAGCCTCTGAAGCATTGTGAATGTGCTGTTCTAGTGGGTTTCAACCTCTTTCAGAAGTTTATGCTCTGGACTTCCCATCTGTTGCTGTATTTCTGACAGCTTCTCTTTTGCTGTGGTGCTTGATTTGAAATGCGCCACAATTCTCCGTGCCTTAGTGCGAATGTCATAAAGGTCCGATGTTCATGACAGTGACTTTTTCACCACCAGATTCACCTCTCTGATTCCCCACTCTGCCATCAGAGTGTCTTTGGCCTCTGCTATGTGTGCTGCAGTATGGGACCGGGGGATTTTTTTTACACCTAGCAGAATAGTTGACAGCTGGACCTCTTCTGTAATGAAATGGCAGGTCACTGCCAAGAAGGCATCCATATTTAATGAGGTCCACATATCTGCTGTTAAGCGGACTGTGAACACCTTTGAAACTTGTGCCACAGCCTGGTCTTTGGTTTTTCTTCCAACATTTGTTTCAGATTGTGTATGTGGGATCCAGGAGGTTGACAAAGGCCCTAAAGCCTTCATTTTCCACCACAGACAATGGCTGTGCATCCATGATAATAAGGTTCAGCAACGCCTCATCCAGCAGTTGCTTCCTGGACACTGATGAAAGATTTTTTTATATATATATACACATAACATATTTTATTTTGTTTTAATGTACTTTAATACAATAACAAGCTTGAAGCTTTATAAGCTTGAAGTAAAATTAGTTGATTTTTATCTTCATGAAGGACAGAAAGTTATATATTGAAGGTGATTTCTACAATATGTACATGTGTGCAACTATTAGGAATGGTTTGTACTGAATAATTACAATACCAGAAGGGTCAGCAGGGTGGGTTTCATAGTATCTGCATCCCCCTGCTTAGCACCTGAAGCGAGGTGACTGATTCAAATCTTCATTAGAT
This sequence comes from Aspiorhynchus laticeps, assembly GCA_023376895.1. NCBI lineage: Eukaryota > Metazoa > Chordata > Actinopteri > Cypriniformes > Cyprinidae > Aspiorhynchus > Aspiorhynchus laticeps. The sequence continues at coordinate 1,897,897 of CM041812.1, read as the reverse complement.
AACTACACAGTACACAGAATCTCTTGGATTACAATTTGCAACTAGATGGATGTCCTGTTACTTCCTCTACAGTCAAAAATCTGGGTGTTATATTAGACAGCAACTTGTCTTTTGAAAAAACATATTTCCAATGTTACAAAAACAGCATTCTTCCATCTTAGAAACATTGCCAAGCTAAGGAACATGTTACCTGTTTCTGATGCAGAAAAGCTAGTTCATGCATTCATGACCTCCAGACTGGACTATTGTAATGCACTGCTAGCTGGTTGTCCTGCATCTTCAATAAACAAGCTACAGGTAGTCCAAAATGCAGCGGCTAGAGTCCTTACCAGGTCAAGAAAATATGATCATATTACCCCAATTTTACAGTCTCTGCACTGGCTACCTATTAAGTACCGTATCAGTTACAAAATATTATTACTTACCTATAAGGCCCTAAATGGTTTAGCTCCTGCGTACCTAACTAGTCTTCTATCTCGCTACAATCCATCACGCTCCCTAAGGTCACAAAACTCTGGACTCTTGGTAGTACCTAGAATAACAAAGTCCACTAAAGGAGGTAGAGATTTTTCATATTTGGCTCCCAAACTCTGGAATAGCCTTCCTGATAACGTTCGGGGTTCAGACACACTCTCTCTGTTTAAATCTAGATTAAAGACACATCTCTTTAGCCAAGCATTCACATAATGCATTCATATAATGCATCTCATAATCTTGTACTGCAGTTATATCTGATCAAACACACATTATTATTCTTTAGCTTGGGTTGAACAAATAATTTTTGCTTGAAGGGAACAACAGCTACGCTAATTATGTCTCTTTGTTTCTCTGTTTCTGCCACGGGATTAACATCCCATGGTAACTAGGAATTACACAAGCTTCAGTCTGGATCCAGCCCTTAAATGATCTGAGATGACCAAACACCTGAGAAGAGATGATGCCGACCCCTCGGAGGACCTCAGAGGATGCCAACCTCTGATCCCCCAACAACATGCAGAATTAACAAATTTTGCCATAAGTTAATATATTAAGTTTCTACAATGTATAAATATATTGTAGAAACTTAATTTCCTGTAAAGCGCTTTGCAACGATTGTATCGTAAAAAGCGCTATACAAATAAACTTGAATTGAATTGAATTCATTCACTTCATTCATTATCATAATCTTTTTACATTTCAAATAACTTGTTAATAACAAAGTGTGAAATAAAAACAGATCATATATATATATATATATACACACACACACACATATATCAGAATCAGAATGTATTCGCCAAGTGTGCGCAAGCACACAAGGAATTTGTTGTGGTTTTTAAGAAGCTCTTGGTACACGCATACATGCATACATATCTGACATGAGAACAGAAACATTTAAAGAGGCTTAACAATAAATAATAATAATGTGTATGAATCTGGAACAGAAGATTTATGTACAGATTTGTGCATAATTTACTCTATATATACAGCTGTATAGAAAATATGCATATGTATTTACATAGTACTTGAGAGAGAGGCAATATGTAATGAATTACAAGCATTAATTACAGAACACAGGTAATAATTCCTGTGTTAGTTGTTTAGACTGGAGATGGCATGGGGGGAAAATGTTTTTATGCCTAGATGTTCTAGTGCACAGAGATCTGTAGTGTCTGCCTAAAGGGAGAAGTGCAAACAGGTCGTGTCCGGGGTGAGAGGGGTCTGTGATGGTGTTACCTGCCCGTTTCTTCACTCTGGAGTTGTACAAGTCCTGAAGGCTGGGCAGATGGACACCGATGATCCTTTCTGCTGTCCTAACAGTCCGCTGCAGTCTTATATCTGATTTGCTGGCTGACCCAAACCAGACAGTTATAGAGGAGCACAGAACTGACTCAATAACAGCAGAGTAAAACTGTGTCATATGCGCCTGTGGCAGGTTGAACTTTTTCAGTTGACGGAGGAAGAACAACCTCTGCTGAGCCTTTTTCATGATGGAGTCAATGTGAGTGTCCCACTTCAGATCCTGAGAGATGGTGGTTCCCAGGAACCTGAATGATTCCACTGCAGTCACAGTGCTGTTCATGATGGTGAGTGGGGGGGGAGCAGGGGGGTTTCCCCTGAAGTCCACTATCATCTCTACAGTTTTGAGCGTGTTCAGCTCCAGGTTGTTGTGACTGCACCAGACAGCCAGCTGCTCAACCTCTTGTCTGTAAGTCAAGTCACCTTTATTTATATAGCGCTTTTAACAATACAGATTGTGTCAAAGCACTTAACAGTATCAAGTTGGAGGATAGAGTGTCAGTAATGTATAATAATAAGATTAAACACTCAATTTTCAGTTAAAGGCATTTCATTATTGAATTCAGAGATGTTGAATTCAGCTCAGTTTAGTTTAAATAGTATCTGTGAAATCAAATTGACGATAATCGCTAGAAATTAAGTGTCCCCAACTGAGCAAGCCAGAGGCGACAGCGGCAAGGAACCAAAACTCCCTCTGAGTGGGAATGGAGAAAAAAAACCTCGGGAGAAACCAGGCTCAGTCGGGGGCCAGTTCTCCTCTGGCCAGGATATTATTGTTGATTCATTGTTTACTCATTGTTTTAATTAAATTTTTAAATGTATAAATGTATTATATTTCTATTTTTATATTGTTGCAATTTCTAACAATAATAGTATTATGTAGTTAGGTATTTTATTATTACATTTTTAATTATTTGTTTTATTTTTAGTTTTATTGTATTTTAGTCGAGGTCTTCACTGGGGATATGTCTCTGGGGCTCATCGCTGACGATCAGGGCCGCAGACATCATCTCCAGGCGCCGATCCACCATCTGATCCAGACACGGACTGAAAAACAGAATAAGAAAGAAACAACTATTAGCGTAGATGCCAATCTTCTTATGATGTAACGAGTACATCGTGTGTTATGTGAAGTGTTCCCGGTTCCGGTTGATCTAATTAATGCAGCCTAACAATCCTTTTTTTTTGTTATCAACAATTTTTTATTTTTATTTTTTTCCACAAACAACACAATATAATATCCAAAATAAAACAAAACAAAACAGCAGACACATACTCAACATCTCAAGGTTCAATCAAAAGGGAGGGATAGAGGGAAGGACAACAAGAACACAAAAGTTACTCCTTTAAATAATCACGTATATTCAGTAAAAAACACTGCCAAGCCTCAATGGTTGAAGGCCTGGCCCCACCGACTCGCGCCGTTGTACATTCACATGAGACAATTTGCAGGAGGCTACGGATCCAATATGCCTCTCTACACATGTGTGGTGTAAACCAGTTCTGAATTATTGTCTTCTTCACAGCTGTAAAACCAGTAAACAACATTCTCTTTTGCATTGAACTAATACAGAGACCAGAATCATCAAGAAGACATAAACTTGGGTTAACAGATCAATCAATTCTCAGTAATGATGACAAAACCAGGTTTACATGTGTCCATAGACTGATGACGACAGGACATTCCCAAAACATATGCAGAAAAGTGCCTGATGATGTAGTGTTACATATATGGCAGTTCAAATTTGACTGCAGTTTCATTTTAAATCTTTTGTAAGGAGTTATGTATGCTCTATGAATGACTTTGAAGTGAATAAGACGATGAGCCAGATTTTTAGATGTTAAGCTGAGATTAGACCACACTCTCTCCCAGTCGACAGATAAATTAAGGTCAGATAATTCCCTATTCCAAATAGTTTTAATAGAAAGAGGTTTTGTAATACAATCAATCATTTTATTATATATTAAGGAAACAGATGGCCGACCAGCAGATGGTGCAATCCAGTCCCGCATAGGATGAGAGGAAATGGAAGAAGACCAAGAAACGCCATACGCTTTGAGAGCAGAACGTAATTGAAGAAAAACTAAATATGCAGATGCTGGTAGACAAAATTTGGCTCTCAATGCCTGAAATGAACAGAGGCCCTGGTTATCATATACAGTGGCATGCGAAAGTTTGGGAACCCCTTGTAGAATCTGTGAAAATGTGAATAATTTTAACAAAATAAGAGAGATCATACAAAATGCATGTTATTTTTTATTTAGTACTGTCCTGAGTAAGATATTTTACATAAAATATGTTTACATATAGTCCACAAGACAAAAAATAGCTGAAATTATTCAAATAACCCCCTTCAAAAGTTTGTGAACCCTTGGTTCTTAATACTGTGTGAGGTTACCTGGATGATCCACGACTGTTCTTTTGTTTTGTGTTGGTTGTTCATGAGTCCCTTGTTTGTTCTGAACAGTTGAACTGAGCACTGTTCTTCAGACAAATCCTCCACGTTCTGTAGATTCTGCAGTTTTCCAGCATATTTGAACCCTTTCCAGCAGTGACTGTATGATTTTGAGATCCATCTTTTCACACTGAGGACAATTGATGGACTCAAACACAACTATTAAAAAAGGTTCAAACATTCACTGATGCTCCAGAAGGAAACACGATGCATTAAGAGCCGGGGGGTGAAAACTTTTTGAATTTGAAGATCAAGGTAAATTGTACTTAATTTGTCTTCCGGGAAACATGCAAGTATCTTCTGTTGCTTCCGAAGGGCAGTAATAAATGGAAAATATATATATATTTCAACAAAAGAAAAAAGTTGGAAATCTTCATCCTGTTCAAAAGTTTTCAACAGCCAGCTCTTAATTAACCTTTTTTAATAGTTGTGTTTGAGTCCATCAATTGTCCTCAGTGTGAAAAGATGGATCTCAAAATCATAGTCACTGCTGGAAAGGGTTCAAATATGCAAAAATGCTGGAAAACTGCAGAATCTACAGAACGTGGAGGATTTGTCTGAAGAACAGTGCTCAGTTCATTTTGTATGATCTCTCTTATTTTGTTAAAATTATTCACATTTTCACAGATTCTACAAGGGGTTCCCAAACTTTCGCATGCCACTGTATATCACCGCACGTGTTTACACCTAAAGAGGACCAAGAGGGTTGGACAAATGGACGATTTCCACATACAAAGTTAAAATTGTGCCATAAAGGTGTACTGTTACAGAATTTGAAGGGTCCACCTATCCGACGTTCAACCGTTTTCCAGATTTTAATAGAGTTAGCCACAACCGGACCAAATTTATAATTATCCCCTTTTTTTCCTGTGCCAGTAAATAAAATATCTTGAAGTCTATTTGGTTTAACCTTGTCAGCTTCAATCACCCTCCATGAAACTGTAGATTGAGGATCAACCCAATTATGAAGGGCCTTAAGCTGGAACGACCAATAATATAATTCAAAATCTGGTACAGCCAGTCCTCCTGCGCTATTAGGATGTTGTAATGTGGTATGTTTAATTCTGGGACATTTATCATTCCAAATAAACTTAGAAATTATAGAGTTGATCTCCTTAAAGTAACCTGGAGGGGGAGAAAGTGGTAGCATAGAGAAAAAAAATTAAATCGAGGTAACAAATTCATCTTAACAGTGGAGATTCTTCCTTGGAGAGATACTTTAAGATTCTTCCATCTTTGAATGTCATTTTTTACCTAAAATGTTATTAAAATTGTCTCTGGCAATCTTATGAATGTTTTTATATATGGTAATGCCCAAATAGATGAAAGATTCCTTAATAGGGATAAATGAGGGAATAGAAAAATTAACCTTAACATTGTTAATTGGCATTAAAGCAGATTTGCTCCAATTTATTTTATATCCTGATAGGCTACTAAAATGATCAAATTCCTTAATTACACTAGAGACTGAAACATCAAAGTGGTCTAAATATAGAATAATATCATCAGCGTATAATGAAATACAATGATTATGGTCATGAATCTTAATCGATACTTCAGATTTCCTGATGGCTTGTGCTAAGGGTTCGAGAGATAGACAAAACAATAAGGGGGAAAGTGGACACCCCCCGCCTCATTCCCCGCTGTAAAGGGAATGAGGGGGAAATAATATTACCAGTTATGACTGATGCTGCAGGTGAGTGGTATAATGTCTTAATCATAGAAACGAAGTGTTCACCGAAACATTGCAGAACTGCCCACATATAATTCCACTCTAGCCTGTCAAAGGCTTTTTCTGCATCAAGTGAAAAGACCGCACAAGGGGTTGGGTGGGAGTCCGCAAAGTCAAGAATATGAAGGAGTCGATGCATATTGTCAGATGCATTGCGCCCCTTGATGAAACCAGTTTGGTCCTCCTTGATCAGACTGTGAATTACCTTCTCCAAACGAGAAGCAAAAACTTTAGCATAGATTTTTAGATCACATTGGATAAGCGAAATCGGTCTGTAGCTGGAACAATCTAATGGATCTTTCCCTTTTTTAAGAAGTAATGAAATCAGTGATGTTTTTTGATCTCTATGAAATACCCCATGTTCAATTGCAAAATTAAATGAGTTAAGCATAAGTATCCCTACCAAATCCCAAATTTCTAAATATAATTCAGGGGGAGACCATCTAGACCCGGCGATTTGCCCTTTTGAAGGCTTTTTAGAGAGACGTGAAGTTCCTCCAAACTTAATGGGGCCTCCAAAGATTCTTTATCCATCTGGGAGATCCGAGGCAGTTCCAATTTATCTAGATACTGCTTACAAATTGGTTCATCAAAATCTGTTTCGGCTTTATACAGATTTGTGTAAAAAACTTTAAATATGTCATTAATTGCCACAGGGTTCGTGGTGACCTGATCATCCAATGATTTTATTGCGCTAATATATGCCTTAGACTCGCATTCTTTCAACCTAAGGGCCAATAAATTACTAGGTCTCTCTGATTCAAAATAATATTTTTGTCTAGTCCTATGTAAAATAAATTCTGCCTTTGAGTGTGAAAGTAAATCATATTCTTCTTTTAAAGAGGACAGCTGTGTAGCCTGTTGCTCAGTAAAATGTTGTTTTTGTAGGTTTTGTAATGATTGGATTTTATTTTCTAATTGTGTAAACTGGTGAGTTTTCGCTTTGGCAAGAGTAGAAGAGAAAGATATACAGACACCTTGTATATCACACTTAGTCGTTTCCCACAGTATTTGAGGATCCACATCAGAGGGCATATTCATTTCAAGAAATTCCTTAATATATTCTTTTAGAGAGGTAATAAAAGTCTGATTACTTAATAATGATATGTTAAAGCGCCATCTTGCGCGATGTGGGTGGTCCGTGTGGGGGAGGGGAAAAGCCATAAATCAAGGGCCATCAATCAAATTTGACACTTGCTGGCGCTTATTGACTACTCACCTCTAGAAACATTATAGTGGATGCTGCTGCCTCTGTGAGTTCTGTGGTGGTGTATGCAGCCCAAACACACCAAAAGCGATCCTCATCATGGGAAGCACTTTAGACAGTGGAATCAGTTCGGGAACAGGAGGGCTAGAATGAGTGGGTTTGGGGATAACAGCTGTGCGTGCAGACACCAGTGGTGCATCCTTCACACTGGATACCAGACTGGAATATAAAAGAACTGACCTTCTGGAACTGAATATCTGGGTGTGATGGACAGGACATGATAAGACTCTGGATTATCAGCTGTGACGTGGTGTGACTGGATTTTCAGCTGTGATGTGACGTGACTCTGAATGACCAGCTGTGACACGGTGTGACTCTGGATGATCAGCTGTGATACGGTGTGACTCTAGACGATCAGCTGTAATGGGAAGTGACTCTAGAAGATCAGCTGAGATGTGATGAGACTCTGGGTGATCAGCGATGACGTGACTCTGGGTGATCAGCTTAGACGTGACGTGAGTCTGGGTGATCAGCTGTGACGTGATGTGACTGGGTGATCAGCGATGACATGACTCTGGGTGATCAGCTGAGACGTGACATGACTCTGGGTGATCAGCTGTGACGTGATGTGACTCTGGGTGATCAGCTGTGACGTGATGTGACTCTGGGTGATCAGCTGTGACGTGATGTGACTCTGGGTGATCAGCTGTGACATGATGTGACTCTGGGTGATCAGCGATGACATGACTCTGGGTGATCAGCTGAGACGTGACGTGACTCTGGGTGATCAGCTGAGACGTGACATGACTCTGGGTGATCAGCTGTGACGTGATGTGACTCTGGGTGATCAGCTGTGACGTGATGTGACTCTGGGTGATCAGCTGTGACATGATGTGACTCTGGGTGATCAGCGATGACATGACTCTGGGTGATCAGCGGTGATGTGATATGACTCTGGGTGATCAGCTGAGACGTGACTCTGGGGGATCAGCTGTGACGTGACTCTGAGTGATCAGCGGTGATGTGATATGACTCTGGGTGATCAGCTGTGACGTGACGTGACTCTGGGTGATCAGCGGTGATGTGATATGACTCTGGGTGACCAGCGGTGACGTGACTCTGGGTGATCAGCGGTGATGTGATATGACTCTGGGTGACCAGCGGTGACGTGACTCTGGGTGATCAGCGGTGATGTGATATGACTCTGGGTGACCAGCGGTGACGTGACTCTGGGTGATCATTGAATTGTAAGTTATGCATTACGGAAAACAGCAAACACATTAAACAGCGCGAGAAGCATCTCTGTCAGCGACACACGCAGCCTTTCTGTCAGAGCATCTGTGAGCGCGAGCCGCTTTAAACTGAAACTATAAACTATAGGCTACTGTATCTTACGAGTTTTTTTTTATAGCCCTTCATATAAAGCTTGTCACATGTTTAGAACAAATTGTATTATGCACTTTCTCCGCTGCAGGTCAGTCTGTGTCCTCCCTAGATATTTTATCAGATGTGCTCGTATCAAACTACTGTATATCAATATTAACTGTATTGCTTCATAATAACGTATCGATTATAAAGAATATATCGATATATTGTACAAACTATATATACCGCCCAGCCCTAGCTTTAATTAAAATGCCTAAAGCTAAAATTCTCTTGTATTCGCGTTTTTAAACCTGTTTAACCCAACAAAATAGAACATTATAACCTTTTTAGTCCACAACACCAGTTAAATGCTTCCTTTTGTGATCTGATAGCTTCTTGTCACAGAATGAGGCAGAAAATATGTTCCATAGGCTACTAATGCATTGATTAGCAATGGATTTTAAATATACTTAATTATGAAAATACCAGAGATGGCTTGAATAACACAGACAAACTATATATTGTCCTAGCCGAGTGTTTAATGTATTTGTTTTATCATTCAAAACGTTTATATCTTCTGTTTACTCAGTTACAGGAATAGCAATGCCTTTGTCCATATTGGGGATTTCCTGGAGCTTCATTAGTTCCATATACAGTATGTGTGTGTGTGTATACATATATGTACATGTATGTATGTATGTATGTATATATATATATATATATATATATATATATATATATATATAACAAGTATCGGTTCAGGCACCGTTTAGGCACCGGCACCGTTTTAAAAGTATCGATTTGGCACCGGTATCGAAAAAAAAACCCAAACGATACCCAACCCTACTGAGACGTGACGTGACTCTGGGTGATCAGCTGAGACGTGACGTGACTCTGGGTGATCAGCGGTGATGTGATATGACTCTGGGTGACCAGCAGTGACGTGACTCTGGGTGATCAGCTGAGACGTGACGTGACTCTGGGTGATCAGCTGTGACGTGACGTGACTCTGGGTGATCAGCGGTGAAGTGACTCTGGGTGATCAGCTGTGACGTGATGTGACTGGGTGATCAGCGATGACGTGACGTGACTCTGGGTGATCAGCTGTGACGTGACGTGACTCTGGGTGATCAGCTGAGACGTGACTCTGGGTGATCAGCTGAGACGTGACTCTGGGTGATCAGCTGAGACGTGACGTGACTCTGGGTGATCAGCTGTGACGTGACGTGACTCTGGGTGATCAGCTGTGACGTGACGTGACTCTGGGTGATCAGCTGTGACGTGACGTGACTCTGGGTGATCAGCTGTGACATGACGTGACTCTGGGTGATCAGCGGTGAAGTGACTCTGGGTGATCAGCTGTGACGTGATGTGACTGGGTGATCAGCGGTGATGTCTCTGGGTGATCAGCTGAGACGTGATGTGACTCTGGGTGATCAGCTGAGACGTGACTCTGGGTGATCAGCTGAGACGTGACTCTGGGTGATCAGCTGAGACGTGACGTGACTCTGGGTGATCAGCGATGACGTGACGTGACTCTGGGTGATCAGCTGTGACGTGACGTGACTCTGGGTGATCAGCTGAGACGTGACGTGACTCTGGGTGATCAGCTGTGACGTGACGTGACTCTGGGTGATCAGCGGTGACGTGATGTGACTGGGTGATCAGCGGTGATGTCTCTGGGTGATCAGCTGAGACGTGATGTGACTGGGTGATCAGCTGTGACGTGACGTGACTCTGGGTGATCAGCTGTGACGTGACGTGACTCTGGGTGATCAGCTGAGACGTGACGTGACTCTGGGTGATCAGCTGTGACGTGAAGTGACTCTGGGTGATCAGCTGTGACGTGATGTGACTGGGTGATCAGCGGTGATGATGTCTCTGGGTGATCAGCTGAGACGTGATGTGACTCTGGGTGATCAGCTGAGACGTGACTCTGGGTGATCAGCTGAGACGTGACTCTGGGTGATCAGCTGAGACGTGACGTGACTCTGGGTGATCAGCGATGACGTGACGTGACTCTGGGTGATCAGCTGTGACGTGACGTGACTCTGGGTGATCAGCTGAGACGTGACGTGACTCTGGGTGATCAGCTGTGACGTGACGTGACTCTGGGTGATCAGCGGTGAAGTGACTCTGGGTGATCAGCTGTGACGTGATGTGACTGGGTGATCAGCTGTGACGTGACGTGACTCTGGGTGATCAGCTGTGACGTGACGTGACTCTGGGTGATCAGCTGTGACGTGACGTGACTCTGGGTGATCAGCGGTGAAGTGACTCTGGGTGATCAGCTGTGACGTGATGTGACTGGGTGATCAGCGGTGATGTGACTCTGGGTGATCAGCGATGACGTGACGTGACTCTGGGTGATCAGCTGAGACGTGACGTGACTCTGGGTGATCAGCTGAGACGTGACGTGACTCTGGGTGATCAGCTGAGACGTGACGTGACTCTGGGTGATCAGCTGAGACGTGACGTGACTCTGGGTGATCAGCTGAGACATGACATGACTCTGGGTGATCAGCGATGACGTGACGTGACTCTGGGTGATCAGCTGAGACGTGACTCTAGGTGATCAGCGGTGATGTGACTCTGGGGCACACAAAACGCAAAGGTGTCGTTTTTTTTTTTCTTCAGATTTATCCACTCTGGGACCCGGTTTTAAAAAAAATAGCAGTTTGCTGTTGAAGTGCCGATACGATACAAAATATTTACATAAACAGCTAAACGCATCTCCGTGTGTACGGGGCCTTACTCTGATTTTTTTTTTGTATGACTGTGTATAACAGATGACTGAATGAAACGCTTTCCACGTGCAGTGCAGTGATACAGTTTCTCTCCAGTGTGGATCCTCTCATGTTTTTTCAGATTTGATGACTGAATAAATCTGTTGTCACAGTGTGAACACTGATAAGGTTTCTCTCCAGTGTGGATCATTTCATGTGTTTTCAGATGTGTTGAATGATTGAATCTCTTGTCACAGTGTGAAGACTTGTAAGGTTTTTCTCCAGTGTGAATCCTCTCGTGCAGTTTAAAACGGGTCGCTGAATTAAAAGTCTTACATTTACATTTAGTCATTTGGCAGACGCTTTTATCCAAAGCGACTTACAATTGGGGAATACATAAAGTGATTCATCTTGAAGAGGCAATCAGACAGAGGAAGTGCTCGTAACACCAAGTCTCAGTCATTGTTCAAATAGGTACAAGCTAACAAGGGAAGGAGAGAAAGATAAAGGGAAAGATTGTTTGTTTTTTTTTAGTTTAGGATGAAGTCAAGTAGTGCCGAAAAGTCTTTTCACACTCAAAGCACATGTACTCTTTCACAGCTGTATGTATTTTCTGATGCACTTTCAAATTTTGTAGACGCAAAAAACTCTTACCACACAAATTACATGAATGTGGCTTCTCCTTTGCATGAACTTCAAGTGTTTCTTAAAAACTGAAGCCCATAAAAACATTTGACACTGACCCACACTGATCACAAGTGTACGGTTTCTCTCCAGTATGAATTCTCATGTGATGCGCAAAACTTGTTTTGTGTGTGAAACTCTTTCTACACTGAATGCAGGTGAAAGATTTTGTGGCTATTCTTTTCTTTAAATCTTTCAGTTTGGTTTGAGAGCAACTCAAATGTTTTGGTGGCTTGTTAAAAGCTGAGAATTGTGAACATAAAAGTGAATTAAAAATTCAATGTTTAACGTCTGTAAATACATAAGACTTTTCTTTTTTTTTTGCTACAGATTTAATGACTTTCCTAATTTAAAGGGGACAACTTTAGAACATAGAATTAAAGAGTTAAAACATAGAATTAAAAATGTTTTACTGTCCTCTACACATGGTCTAGCATCTGTGTTGGGTCTTTGAGATATTGTGATATAATTGTGACAGTCTGTTGCTGTCATACCAGTGGTGTAGTCAAGTCAAGTCACCTTTATTTATATAGCGCTTTTAACAATACAAATTGTGACAAAGCAACTGCACAGTATCAAAATGGGAAAATAGTGTCAATAATGTAAAATGTCAAGATTAAACACTCACTTTTCAGTTAAAGGCATTTCATTATTGAATTCAGTGATGGCATCGTCCTGCTCAGTTCAGTTCAAAAAGTTTCTGTTCAATCAAGTCGACGATATAGCTGGAAATGAAGTGTCCCCAACTAAGCAAGCCAGAGGCGACAGCGGCAAGGAACCTAAACTCCATTGGTGACAGAACGGAGAAAAAAACCTTGGGAGAAACCAGGCTCAGTCGGGGGGCCATTTCTCCTCTGGCCAGACGACACAGCAGTTCAATTCCAACTGCTGCAAAGTCAAATTGGAGGGTTCAACTGGTTCCCGAGGTCTTTTCCTGATGGCTGTCTAGGTGACGGGGTCCTCACTGGGGGTCTGTCTCTGGGGCTCATCTAGGTGTCCTGGTCTCCGCTGACGTTCAGGGCTGTAGAGGTCGTCTCTAGGTGCTGATCCACCATCTGATCTGGTGACTGCAGTGACCTCGGAATAAGAAAGAAACAGACTAATATTAGCGTAGATGTCAATCTTCTTACGATGTAACAAGTACATCGTGTGTTATCAGAATCAGAATCAGAATGAGTTTTATTGGCCAGGTATGTTTACACATACAAGGAATTTGTTATAGTGACAAAGCTCCACAGTGCAACAGAATGACAGCAACAGGACAGGACACAGACAACAAAAGAGCAATATACAAATAGGCAATGTGCAAAATAGCAAAGACACTATGCAATACAGACAATCATGTGTGTACAGGTCTGACGTGCAAATTTGAAATGAAAAAAAAAAAAGATAAAAAATATTATATATGTATGTGTGGTGAATAAATAATTGTAAAATAGTGTTGTGTGTTCCAAGTTTAATGTCAAGTGTTCATGAGATGGATTGCTTGAGGGAAGAAACTGTTTCTGTGTCTGGTCATTCTGGTGCTCAGAGCTCTGTAGCATCGACCAGATGGCAACAGTTCAAAGAGGGAGTGTGCTGGCAGTGAGGGGTCCAGAGTGATTTTGCCAGCCCTTTTGCCATTTGCTAAACCATTCAGGGCTTTATAAGTAATTAACAAGATTTTAAAATCTATACGATGTTTATAGGGAGCCAGTGCAGTGTTGACAGAACCGGGCTAATGTGCTCATACTTCCTGGTTCTAGTAAGAACTCTAGTGTAGAACTCTAGTGTAGTCTACGTGATACGCACTAGCAAAGGTCAAGGATTTCCGTATACCCACTTAAAAAAGCGTGAGGATACTTAACAACACCTTTGTGACAGATCTTTCACACATTCATTCATAAATTCACCCCGTCTGTGTTGCGATCCAAGCACTGACTTTTTGAAAATCACGCTGTGTTTCTGTTGATGACCAGTGCTATTGCTCAACTCTTTCATTTCATCTGACTGGCTGAGGCCATCCTAAAAATGCGCCACTGCTGCGCATGGCCACGAAAGCTTATCATCTGCACGTGTTTTTATGCCTTGCCCATTCAAACATTCAAAAGAGTTTCTAAGCATTCAAACACAGGACGCAGAACAACTTAAATGAGTACTCGCGCGCAGTGAACGGTGCACACATACAGGGCAAACGTAAACTTAAGTGAACAAACAGTTGAGAAAAAAAAAATCGGATGTGTATCATAATGGATGTATTGTCTCTTAAAGGGATAGTTCACTTTGAAATTAAAATTTGGTATCTATCAGCTTACCCCAAGGGCATCCAAGATGTAGGTGTCTTTTTTTCTTCAGTAGATCCAATTTTGATGTTTTTAGGTCAAACCGTTCTAGTCTGTCAGTCATATAATGGCAGGTATAGGTCACTGTCTCTATAAAAGAGAAAAAGAACATGCACAGAGAAATCCAAATTAAACATTTCCCCATCGTAACTACACATTGATGGCCTAAGACACGAAACGAGCGGTTTGTGTGAGAAAACGAACAGTATTTATATAGTTTTTTACCTCTTGTACACAACCATGTCCGAGTGATCTGAGTGCGCACACATCCGGTGTGTGACGTGTGTGTTCGCGTGCTCTGGCTCATGCTGCATTCACACGGGGCGTCGGCGTCAACGCTTGACGGAGGGCGTGTCGGAAACGTGGTGCTGACGCAACTTTTCAAGCGCCAACGGAGGCGTCAGCCAATCAGATCGCCTCATGCAAATACCCAATCCCGTTCATGCAACACCAGAGAAGTATGTGATTGGTTGTTGTAACTATGACGGCGCGTCAGCACCACGCTTCAGACACGCCCTCCGTCAAGCGTTGACGCCGACGCCCCGTGTGAATGCAGCGTGAGCCAGAGCGCGCGCACACACACGTCACACACCGGATGTGTGTGCGCACTCAGATCACTTGGACATGGTTGTCTACAAGAGGTAAAAAAGTTGGGACAGTATGGAAAACGCAAATAAAAAAAGAAAGTAGTGATTTCTAAATTTACTTTGACTTGTATTTCATTGCAGACAATATGAACACAAAATATTTCATGTTTTGTCTGGTCAACTTCATGTCATTTGTAAATATACATCCTTTCCTGTCATTCAGACCTGCAACACATTCCAAAAAAAGTTGGGACAGTAAAGCATCTACCACTTTGTAATGTTGCCATTCCTTTTCACAACACTTAAAAGACGTTTAGGGACTGAAGACACCAAGTGAAGTGTTTCAGGTGTAATTTTGTCCCATTCTTCCTGCAAACAAGTCTTAAGGTGGGCAACAGTACGGGGTCTTCGTTGTCGCATTTTGCGCTTCAAAATGCGCCACACATTCTCTATTGGAGACAGGTCGGGACTGCAAGCAGGCCAGTCAAGTACCCGTACCCTCTTCCTCCGCAGCCAGGACTTTGTAATGTGTGCAGAATGTGGTTTTGCATTGTCTTGTTGAAATATGCATGGACGTCCCTGGAAAAGATGTCTTCTTGAAGGCAGCATATTGTGCTCCAAAATCTCTATGTACTTTTCAGCATTAATGGTGCCATCACAGAAGTGCAAGTTACCTTTGCCAAGGGCACTGACACAACCCCATACCATGACAGACCCTGGCTTTTGGACTTGTTGCTGGTAACAGTCTGGATGATCCTTTTCTTCTCTGGTCTGGAGCACACGGCGTCCATTCCTCCCAAAAAATACCTGAAATACTGATTCATCTGACCACAGTACACGTTTCCACTGTGTGATGGTCCATCCCAGATGCCTCCGAGCCCAGAGAAGTCGACGGCGCTTCTGGACACTGTTAACATAGGGCTTCCTTTTGGCACAGTACAGTTTTAACTGGCATTTGTGGATGTAACTACGTATTGTGGTACTTGACAAAGGTTTGCCAAAGTAGTCCTGAGCCCATGTGGTGATATTGCTTATAGATGAATGACGATTCTTGATGCAGTGCCGCCTGAGGGATCGGAGATCACGGTTGTTCAGCTTAGGCTTGCGCCCTTGTCCTTTACGCACTGAAATTCCTCCAGATTCCTTGAATCTTTTAATTATGTTATGCACTGTTGAAGGTGAAATATCCAAATCTCTTCCTATCTTTCTTTGAGGAACATTGTTTTTAAACATTTCAATAATTTTCTCACGTATTTGTTGGCAAACTGGCGATCCTCGGCCCATCTTTGCTCCTAAAGGACTAGACCTTTCTTGGATGCTGCTTTTGTACCAAATCATAATTACAATCACCTGTTGACATCAACTGTTTCAAATCACATCATTATTTAACCAATTTACCTCATTACTAGCCCTAAATTGCTCCTGTCCCAACTTTTTTTGGAATGTGTTGCAGGTCTGAATGACAGGAAAGGATGTATATTTGCAAATGACATGAAGTTGACCAGACAAAACATGAAATATTTTGTTTTCATATTGTCTGCAATGAAATACAAGTCAAAGTAAATTTAGAAATCACTACTTTCTTTTTTTATTTGCGTTTTCCATACTGTCCCAACTTTTTCTGATTTAGGGTTGTAAATACTGTTCGTTTTCTCACACAAACCGCTCGTTTCGTGTCTTAGGCCATCAATGTGTAGTTACGATGGGGAATTGTTTAATTTGGATTTCTCTGTGCATGTTCTTTTTCCCTCTTATAGAGACAGTGACCTATACCTGCCATTATATGACTGACAGACTAGAACGGTTTGACCTAAAAACATAAAAATTGTATCTACTGAAGAAAAAAAGACACCTACATCTTGGATGCCCTTGGGGTAAGCTGATAGATACCAAATTTTAATTTCAAAGTGAACTATCCCTTTAAAGTGATTGCGCTTAATTTACTAGCTGCTGTCAGTGTCCTTAATGTTAATCCAAGAAAATTAAATCAGAGAAAATCACTCACAGCTCTTTACTGAACAAGCCTACTTTGTAGTTTAACAAGAATTAATCTATATTTAATTTATACAGTGAAGACTAAGCAATGCTATTTTATATTTAATTATTCGGTTTCTGTGCCTGGACTCCTACAAACTTGAAAAAACGTAAACATTGTGTAAATAGCACAAATAAATATATAGAACAAACATATATTAAACTATTTCAAACAGGGCCCACAGGTACAACCTGCACTGGGGCCCCGCAAACCCCAGTTACGGCCCGAAGAGCAGTGACAGATCAGTCAACTGTCCCAAGCATCTTTCACACAGTCAACAGTATGTTGAGTTTCTCAGGCCAACATAACTAGCTAATAACTTCAGTAACATTAGTGTGCGGATCAATTAATGGGGAGAGATAACACAGATAGGCCTGTGTGTGTGTCTGTGTACAGCAGTTAAACTGAATACAATGTTTATATCTCCTTGTTTCAGATGATGAGAGAGATGAGAACTCCTGACCAACCTTGTGTACTGAAGGTCAGGCTAGGAAATATAAAAACAGGCACTCTTAAATGTGCATTGAATATTGCCAGCTCATAAAACCTGTGCTCCAGGGACCATATTATTCAGGGAAAATTTTAGATGATTAACACAGTAGAAAATCAGTCCAGTCTCCCCAGCTGTAAATGTCATTGGCTGTCTTGTGTTGCTTATAATACATTGACATGTTGATATCACATAAGCAGTCTTTCAGAATGCTGTCAGTTACATGTAGATGCATACTGTACACATTAGTGTAGTGCTTATGGGGTGTCGATTTGGGACGGGTGAGGGAGGGAAAAAATCACAGTTTGCTCACTACAAAAAACTAGACTACACCACTGTGTCATACTGTTGCACTGTGGAAGCTTCTGTCATGAAAACAAATTCCTCGTATGTGTAAACATACCTGGCAATAAAGCTCATTCTGATTCAGATTCATTCATTCTGATTCTGATATTGAGGTCACTATAACAAGCGATACAGGTGCATCTCAATAAATTAGAATGTCGTGGAAAAGTTCATTTATTTCAGTAATTCAACTCAAATTGTGAAACTCGTGTATTAAATAAATTCAATGCACACAGACTGAAGTAGCTTAAGTCTTTGTTTCTTTTAATTGTGATGATTTAGGCTCACATTTAACAAAAACCCACCAATTCACTATCTCAACAAATTAGAATACTTCATAAGACCAATAAAAAAAACATTTTTTTGTGAATTGTTGGCCTTCTGGAAAGTATGTTCATTTACTGTATATGTACTCAATACTTGGTAGGTGCTCCTTTTGCTTTAATTACTGCCTCAATTCGGCGTGGCATGGAGGTGATCAGTTTGTGGCACTGCTGAGGTGATATGGAAGCCCAGGTTTCTTTGACAGTGGCCTCAGTCCCGGCACCAGGACACTCGACCTGATTCTCGGGGGGGCTATGGGGGGGTATTCTATATAAAATAAGCCGTCAGATTTTAATTGAATGGATTATTATTGTCGCTTTCCTTACACACCACATTTAACAAACATCAGTGTGTAATATTTAACAAATGTCTTTTTTGCTAGTAATTAATTTAAATGTCTGAAACCATATTGTATGTGGTTGAAAACACTGAATCGTTGTGATATAAGGATAAAAGCACTGAGCGCATGTATTTCTGGCTCAGCGCCAGACAAAGCGCGAAAACACGTTTGAATTTGTGAACGTTCTAAATACACCGGTGATCGTCAGCATCAAATGGTTAAAATCAACGTTTCGGCTTCTTGGAGGCACTGCTTAATTTGTAAATTGCGAGGTTCTGGAACAAAGTGGGGTGACTGATCAAATGATCAGAGGAGGGAGAGGTAACGGAGCATTCGCGCAATTGGTGGACGTGGACCAACTTAAGTGATTACCATCTTGCACCAGTTGCCTTTATAGTGTGCACATTGTAGGCTACTCTAAAGAATAATGGTTCTTTTATTTCAACATTTATTTCAACATATTTTAGTGTTTGGGTAGTTTTTGTGTAACCCAGCTCCTGACAGTCGCGTTTGCGTGGATCATTGCAGGGCGGGCTTCAGAATGTCATAGGGGGGGCTAAGCCCCCCCAAGCCCCCCCTTGACGCCGGGCCTGAGTGGCCTTCAGCTCATCTGCATTGTTGGGTCTGGTGTCTCTCATCTTCCTCTTGACAATACCCCATAGATTCTCTATGGGGTTCAGGTCAGGCGAGTTTGCTGGCCAATCAAGCACACCAACACCATGGTCATTGAACCAGCTTTTGGTACCTTTTGCAGTGTGGGCAGGTGCCAAGTCCTGCTGGAAAATGAAATCAGCATCTCCATAAAGCTTGTCAGCAGAAGGAAGCATGAAGTGCTCTAAAATTTCCTTGTAGATGGCTGTGTTGACTGTGGACTCAGAAAACACAGTGGACCAACACCAGCAGATGACATGGCAGCCCAAATCATCACTGACTGTGGAAACTTCACACTGGACTTCAAGCAACATGGATTCTGTGCCTCTCCACTCTTCCTCCAGACTCTGGGACCTTGATTTCCAAATGAAATGCAAAATTTACTTTCATCTGAAAAGAGGACTTTGGACCACTGAGCAACAGTCCAGCTCTTTTTCTCCACAGCCCAGGTAAGATGCTTCTGAAGTTGTCTCTGGTTCAGAAGTGGCTTGGTAGCCCTTTTCCTGAAGACGTCTGAGCATGGTGACTCTTGATGCACTGACTCCAGCTTCAGTCCACTCCTTGTGAAGCTCTCACAAGTGTTTGAATCAGCTTTGCTTGACTGTATTCTCAAGCTTGCGGTTATCCCTGTTGCTTGTGCAACTTTTCCTACACAAATTCTTCCTTCCAGTCAACTTTGCATTTAATATGGTTTGATACAGCACTCTGTAAACAGCCACACCTTTCAGTAATGACCTTCTGTGACTTACCCTCTTTGTGGAGGGTGTCAATGTTCGTCTTCTGGATCATTGCCAAGTCAGCAGTCTTCTCCATTATTGTGGTTTCAAAGAACAAGAGATACCCAGAATTTATACTGTATGGATGGTCATTTATTGAAACTCAAATGTAAATAATCTAATATTTTGAGATACTGATTTTTGACTTTCATGAGCTGTAAGCTCTAATCATCAAAATTAAAACAAAAAACACTTTTGAAATGTTTTACTTTACATGAAATGAATCTAAAATATATGAAAGTTTCACTTTTTGATTCACTATTCATATTCACTATGGCTGTGTTCGAAATGGCATACTTGCTTACTGCTTACTTCCCAGTACACAGTGTATACTGCCTACTATTTTTTAAAGAATAGTGTGTGAAACAGTATACAATAAGCAACAAATATTTCAGAGTAGTATGCTTAATTGTCACATGACAAACACAAACATTAATTCAGCACAGCTGTCAAGGTTGTTACCTTACAAACAAATGTACTAACTATTCTTTATACAAAAGCTTGTTTTTAAGGCTTCATACTAGTAAACAATATTGGCCAACTGAACTCATTCATAATTGAAGAACTTTACATAGGCTATGGACTGAACTGAATGAGCTGTCTTTAACTGAACAATATTTTTGGCAGTTACACTAATTGGAAAAATGAAATATTCTAGTTACACTAAGTGCAAATAATGATAACTTATGTTTACACTAAAATAGCAGCATTTTCTTTAGCAACAGGTGTGTAAATGGTAGTTAGGTGGCATATATTTATACTGTAGTACATTATAAAACAGTATGCAATAACATATTGAGTGTAAATTATCATAAATTTTATTTGACGTACGTCACTTTATTGGGACAAAAAAACCTACCTACAGGTAAGCACACTGTATTATTAATGAGGTGTTTAAATTTCCACTTTTCAAATATTTTTTAATTGAAAATAAATGCCTTTCTGATCTGGTATGTGATGGGAAAAGGAGATGCACGAGTTGGATAAAAGGCGGAACCGAACTCGGATCGCTAGCATCAGCAGCACACATCTGGCATCTTTTACTCACTGCGCCACTGACTCTACAGAAATACGTGTGTCTTTTGCAGTGCTGTTTATCACAGCCAGGCATTGGTGCGCGGAGTAAATATAAATAGCCTCTGACAACAAATTGGTATATTTCTCCTTTGAGTTAAAACACTCCGTTTCTTTTTAGAGCTGCTAGACAGCGGAATTTAATTCTGCTTGCATAACTAAAATATTAATTTTATTTAGCCTATATATAATATTACTGCAATATTAATATTATTATTTAATATAATAATGGGGGGGAGGGGGTACCGAGGGATATCCCCCTCAGTAGAAATCGCAATTGTGTTCCCGAGCCCGTCTTTTTTTTTCCCTTCTCCCAAATCAGATTATACTGTTTCAGCTATTAAAATTGTTCAGTTTTGTATGTAATGTCAAAGTGATAATATTTCGTTTTGGTTTTTTTAAAGTTAATTTAGAAAAACGTTTGGAGCATTTTTTTTTGTTAGTTAAATAAGTTTTTTCTTTCTTAAAGTAACGACCAAGCGGCCAGCGGCAGACAGGTGCACATTTTTTTTTTTTTATACAACATTTGATTAATCAATGCATGCTGGTGAAGTTTTATCATAGTTTATAGTTATATGGTAACATTCAACCCGTTATTTTTCATCAGTATTATTTGTGATTTAATTTTGTGACAGGAATTCCTCTTTTCACTTTCAATTTCACGATCTTGGTGTCACGCTTTACAAGAAAAGATAATGGTCAGTTTTGCTTATATCTATACACATTTCACTTTTTAAGACTAAAACAAAAGATGGATTCATTGGTATTCTTAATTAAAAAGCACAACAACAATAAAACAGTATGTTAAGTCAAGTCAAGTCAAGTCACCTTTATTTATATAGCACTTTTAACAATACAGATTGTGTCAAAGCACTTAACAGTATCAAGTTGGATGATAGAGTGTCAGTAATGTATAATAATAAGATTAAACACTCAATTTTCAGTTAAGGGCATTTCATTATTGAATTCGGAGATGTCATTGTCTAGCTAAGTTTAGTTTAAATAGTATCTGTGAAATCAAATTTACGATAATCGCTAGAAATTAAGTGTCCCCAACTGAGCAAGCCAGAGGCGACAGCGGCAAGGAACCAAAACTCCCTCTGTGACAGAGTGGAGAAAAAAAAACCTTGGGAGAAACCAGGCTCAGTCGGGGGGCCAGTTCTCCTCTGGCCAGGATATTATTGTTGATTCATTGTTTACTTATTGTTTTAATTAAATTTTTAAATGTATAAATGTATTATATTTCTATTTTTATATTGTTGCAATTTCTAACAATAATAGTATTATGTAGTTAGGTATTTTATTATTATATTTTTAATTATTTGTTTTATTTTTAGTTTTATTGTATTTTTGTCGAGGTCTTCACTGGGGATATGTCTCTGGGGCTCATCGCAGACAATCAGACATCATCTCCCGGCGCCGATCCACCATCTGATCCGGAAACGGACTGAGAAACAGAATAAGAAAGAAACAACTATTAGCGTAGATGCCAATCTTCTTACGATGTAACGAGTACATCGTGTGTTATGGGAAGTGTTCCCGGTTCCGGTTGATCTAATTAATGCAGCCTAATAATCCTTTAACGGATTTGAATAATAGAAGTGTATTAGTGTGTTATGTGTACGCCAGGTTAAAGAGGTGGGTCTTTAATCTAGATTTAAACTGACAGAGTGTGTCTGCCTCCCGAACAGTGTTTGGTAGATTGTTCCAGAGTTTGGGCGCTAAAAAGGAAAACTATCTGCCGCCCGCAGTTGATTTTGATATTCTAGGTATTATCAAACGACCAGAGTTTTGAGAACGCAGCGGCCGTGGAGGACTATAATGCGATAAGAGCTCACTCAAGTACTGAGGAGCTAAACCATTCAGGGCTTTATAAGTCATTAACAAGATTTTAAAATCTATACGATGTTTAGTAGGGAGCCAGTGCAGTGTTGACAGAACCGGGCTAATGTGGTCATACTTCCTGGTTCTAGTAAGAACTCTAGCTGCTGCATTTTGAACCATCTGTAATTTGTTTATTAAGCGTGCAGAACAACCACCCAATAAAGCATTACAATAATCTAACCTTGAGGTCATAAACGCATGAATTAATATTTCTGCATTTGACGTTGAGAGCATAGGTCGCAGTTTGGATATGTTTTTGAGATGGAAGAACGCAGTTTTACAGATGCTAGAAACATGGCTTTCAAAGGAAAGATTGCTATCAAACAGCACGCCTAGGTTCCTAACTGATGAAGAAGAAGAATTGACAGAGCAGCCGTCAAGTGTTAGACAGTGTTCTAGGTTATTACTTGTGGGGTTTTTAGGTCCGATAATTAACACCTCTGTTTTTTCAGAATTTAGCAGTAGGAAATTACTCGTCATCCAGTTTTTTATATCGACTATGCATTCCGTTAGTTTCTCAATTTGGTGTGTTTCACCAGGCCGTGAAGAAATATAGAGCTGAGTATCATCAGCATAACAGTGAAAGCTAACACCATGTCTCCTGATAATATCTCCCAAGGGTAACATGTAAAGCGTGAAAAGTAACGGCTCTAGTGCACTGGGCTTTGAGGTACTCCATACTGCACTTGTGATCGATATGATAGCTCATCATTCACTGCTACGAACTGATGGCGGTCAGATAAGTACGATTTGAACCATGCTAAGGCACTTCCACTAATGCCAACAAAGTTTTCTAGTCTATTTAAAAGAATGTTGTGATCGATAGTGTCGAACGCAGCGCTAAGATCCAGTAGAACTAATAAAGAGATACAACCATGATCAGATGATAGAAGCAGATCATTAGTAACTCTAATGAGAGCAGTCTCAGTACTATGATACAGTCTAAATCCTGACTGGAAATCCTCACAGATATCATTTTTCTCTAAGAAGGAATATAATTGTGAGGATACTACCTTTTCTAGTATTTTTGACAGAAAAGGAAGATTTGAGATCGGTCTGTAATTAACTAGATCTTTGGGGTCAAGTTGTGTTTTTTTAATGAGAGGCTTAATAACAGCCAATTTGAAGGTTTAGGGGACATATCCTAATGACGATGATGAATTAATAATAGCCAAAAGAGGATCTATGACTTCTGGAAGCAGCTCTTTTATTAGTTTAGATGGAATAGGGTCTAACATACATGTTGTTGGTTTAGATGATTTAACAAGTTTATACAATTCTTCCTCTCCTATAGTAGAGAATGAGTGGAATTGTTCCTCGGGGGATCTATGGTGCACTATTTGATGTGATACTGTAGCTGACGGCTGCATGGTTACAATTTTATCTCTGATAGTATCGATCTTGGAAGTAAAGTAGTTCATAAAATCATTACTGCTGTGCTCTTGGGAAATGCCAACACCTGTTGATGCTTTATTTTTCGTTAATTTAGTGACTGTATTGAATAAATACCGGGGGTTATGTTTGTTTTCTTCTAGAAGAGATGAAAAGTAATCAGATCTAGCAGTTTTTAATGCTTTTCTGTAGGATAGGATACTTTCCCGCCAAGCTATACGAAATACCTCTAGTTTTGTTTTCCTCCAGCTGCGCTCCATTTTCCGGGCTGCTCTCTTTAGAGTGCGAGTGTGCTCATTATACCATGGTGTTGGACTCTTTTCCTTAATCTTCCTTAAGCGTAAAGGAGCAACTGTATCTAAAGTGCTGGAAAAGAGAGAGTCCATAGTCCCTGTTACATCATCAAGCTGTTCTGAGCTGTTGGATATGCTGAGGAATTGAGATAAATCAGGAAGATTACTTACAAAGCAATCTTTTGTGCTAGAAGTGATGGTTCTACCATACTTGTAACAAGGAGTAGAATTTACAGTTTTAGCTATATGGAGTTTACACAAGACTAGATAATGATCTGATATATCATCGCTTTGCTGCAGAATTTCAACACCACTAACATCAATTCCATGTGACAGTATTAAATCTAGAGTATGATTTCGACAATGAGTAGGTCCTGAAACGTGTTGTCTAACCCCAATAGAGTTCAGAATGTCTATGAATGTTGATCCTAATGCATCTTTTTCATTATCGACATGGATATTAAAATCGACAACAATTAAGACTTTATCTGCAGCCAGCACTAACTCAGATAGAAAATCAGCAAATTCTTTAATAAAGTCTGTATGGTGCCCTGGTGGCCTGTATACATTAGCCACTACAAACATCACAGGGGATTTATCATGAACACGTGTTTCTCTAGATAATGTTATACGCAGCACCATAACTTCAAATGAGTTATACTTAAAGCCTGCCCTCTGAGAAATACTGAGAATATTGCTATAAATTGTAGCAACACCTCCCCCTTTGCCTTTTGGACGTGGCTCATTTTTATAGCTGTAATCTTGGGGGGTGGACTCATTTAAAGTAATGTATTCATCTGGTTTTAGCCATGTTTCTGTCAAACAGAGCAAATCTAGGTTATGATCATTAATCAAATAATTTACAAAAAGTGATTTTGTAGAAAGGGACCTGATATTTAGTAAGCCAAGTTTTATAAATTGTTTCTGTGTGTTGTAAACATTTTTTATTTGTTGAACATCAATTAAATGGTTACTCATAAATTGGTTTGGATGTTTTCTGTATTTTCTAGTTCGGGGAACAGACACAGTCTCTATAGTGTGATATCTAGGTGAAGGAGTCTCTATGTGCTGAGAATTAACTGACTTCTTTGACGTGAGGTGGCTAGCAGACGGTCGATTTAGCCAGTCTGTCTGCTTCCTGACCTGGGCCCCAGTTAGTCAAGTATGAACTCTAAGACTATGTGCCAAATTTCTAGAGAGAAGAGCGACACCACCCCAGGAGGGATGAACACCATCTCTTTTCAACAGGTCAGGTCTGCCTCAAAAGCTCGTCCAATTGTCTATAAAACCTATGCTATTCTGCGGGCACCACTTAGACATCCAGCCATTGAGTGACGACAGTCTGCTATGAATCTCATCACCCCGGTAAGCAGGGAGGGGGCCAGAGCATATTACAGTGTCTGACATCGTACTTGCAAGTTCACACACCTCTTTAACATTATTTTTAGTGATCTCCGACTGGCGAAGTCGAACATCATTAGCGCCGGCGTGGATAACAATCTTACTGAATTTACGTTTAGCATTAGCCAGCACTTTTAAATTTGCCAAGATGTCAGGCGCTCTGGCTCCAGGTAAACAATGGACTATGGTGGCTGGTGTCTCTATTTTCACGTTCCGTACAATAGAATCGCCAATAACTAGAGCACTTTCACCAGGTTTCTCAGTGGGTGGGGAGAACCTGTTTGATGTTCTGATCAGAACGGAAGAGCGGTGTTTTGACCCGCGACTAGGCCGCCTCACTGTCACCCAGTTGCCCTGCTGCGGGGGCGCTAATGTTACCGGAACCGAACAATATACAGGAGTCCCTGAGCTAATCACATCCAAAGCAGTACAAACTATACATGTGGCAGACTGTGCAAATAACAATAGCAGGAGAAGAAGCCATTACTCACCGTGATTGATGAATGATACCAACTTAACTTACCACTTGCCACCTACCACTTACCACTGTTGTTTGATGAACTCGTGAAAAACGGAGCGAGAGAGAAATGAAAACGGAGCGATTAAAAAGAAAACAATAATAGGTGCGAATAGCAACGCGAATGGAACCGCGAGTGACAAGCTAACCGGCTAGCGAATGCTAACGCCCTGCACTCGCGGTTTTAAAAGCGAGCGATCAGATTAGTTTGATAGATAATACCAGAAATATGGTGGGAATTAAGTTATATATTATTACTTTAAACAACAGACAGTGAAAGTAAGGTAAATATTCAATAAAAAGCGGAGCTACAATCGCAAACCTCTCAGCAGTACAGCAGTACAACAGATGACAATGTTACAATGACAAACTAGCTTACATAAAATGTATTAACAAAAACGAATAAGACGAGGCATAGGACACATCACATGCTGTATTATACCGACTAATACATAACAGAATGTTTAGCAAACACTGAGGAATCAAATAATAATAATATTAAAAAAGTAAGGAAAGCCTCCATACCGTAACGTGAGGTAAAGATAACAAGCTTTTCAAAACGAAAACAAAAAGTAAAACTAAACTGTCTGTCGCTGACAGGACTTGCATATTCTCTCTACAAGAATACCAACATGTTCACCTGCTCTGGTTTAAGAAGCAGTATATTACTTTAGTTTGAAAACCAAATCCTCCGTTGCGCTCCGTCCACTGCGCGCACCTGACCCGCCGAGTGAAAGCACAATGGGCGTGCTGCTCTCGCTCTGCATGCGGTGTGAAACCAGGCTCTACTGAAGCTTGCACCTGATCAGTGAAATCTTTCTCCTGCTACAATGTGCTGCGCTGGCAGCGCGCGCGCTTTGGAGCAGCGCAGACCATGCACTAGCACAAGTGCGACCACGTCAAATTTTTACTCGCACACTCTCAAAAAATGGTCGCATTTTGGTCGCAGTCTAGAGCCCTGAATATATAAAATAATTTTATAAAATAAAGAAAACAATGATGTGCCGTCTCGTCTTGAACAGGAGCACTTCACAAAAATGAACCGAAAGTCAGCGAATACATGACTCACAGACATGATAAATATATCTATAGAAAGTTTTAAATCACTACTTAACGAAATAAATCAAATCGAAAACAAAAACTCCGTGAAGATCCGTGAAGATGCACTTCTCTCTAAAGACGAGTCTAATGAGGAGATGAGTCAGGATCTTCATCTGATTCTTCATCTTTGCGACACTGACACAGAAAACACTAGTTTATTAGTAAATAATTCAAATATCTCCTTACTATTTCCCCCTGACACACTCATGGTAATTACTTTTGCTGGGGTTTATGGCAAGCTTTATTGCGTGTATTTGAAGCAGAACTCTTCAGCTGCTGACGGCTCTCTGCTGCTGCGGGACACTAAACACCGTCGACACGCTCTTGACAGCCGCAGCAGCACGGTCTTGTGTTGTTTCCACCAGCGCAGCAATGTTTTTCATCACTAATTGATGGATGTCTAAAATATAAACATAAGGAGAAGCCTAAAACAGGCCCGAGGCCCGGCCCGCGTCTGAACTATGACGTGAAAATTGGCCCGATCGAAGCCCGGTCAGGGCCGGGCTGAAATGCAGGGCTCTAGCGTTCCCCTCGTAGAAATCACGTTTCTCCCTCGGGGGCCCCCTCCCATCGTCGGGCCCTTAGAATCGTCCTAACTTTTCCCCCCATTACGGCGCCCCTGCGTACATATACAAGTGTAACATTTATACCTTACTAACAATTCTTGGTTCCCAGAACGTTCTGAGAACGTTAGTTTTTATGGTTTGTTTTTGGTTAGCCAGGAAAGTTTTCTTAACGGAAATAGAACGTTAGTTTTTGGTTTGTAGAACGTTCCCAGAACATTAGTTTTTGGTTCCCAGAAAGTTAGTTTTTGGTTTGTAGAATGTTATTATAGCGTTCCCAGAATGTTAGTTTTTGGTTTGTAGAACGTTATTATAACATTCCCAGAACGTTAGTTTTTGGTTCCCAGAAAGTTAGTTTTTGGTTTGTAGAACGTTATTATAGCGTTCCCAGAATGTTAGTTTTTGGTTTGTAGAACGTTATTATAGCGTTCCCAGAATGTTAGTTTTTGGTTTGTAGAACGTTCCCAGAACATTAGTTTTTGGTTTGAAGAACGTTATTATAACATTCCCAGAACATTAGTTTTTGGTTTGTAGAACGTTATTATAACATTCCCAGAATGTTAGTTTTTGGTTTGTAGAACGTTATTATAACATTCCCAGAACATTAGTTTTTGGTTTGTAGAACGTTATTATAACATTCCCAGAACATTAGTTTTTGATTTGTAGAACGTTATTATAACATTCCCAGAATGTTAGTTTTTGGTTTGTAGAATGTTATTATAACATTCCCAGAATGTTAGTTTTTGGTTTGTAGAATGTTATTATAGCGTTCCCAGAATGTTAGTTTTTGGTTTGTAGAACGTTATTATAACGTTCCCAGAATGTTAGTTTTAGGTTTGTAGAACGTTATTATAACGTTCCCAGAATGTTCGTTTTTGGTTTGTAGAACGTTATTATAACGTTCCCAGAACGTTAGTTTTTGGTTTGTAGAACGTTATTATAGCATTCCCAGAATGTAAGTTTTAGGTTTGTAGAACGTTATTATAACGTTCCCAGAATGTTCGTTTTTGGTTTGTAGAACGTTATTATAACGTTCCCAGAACGTTAGTTTTTGGTTTGTAGAACGTTATTATAACGTTTCCCTAACCTATTTACTCCAGAATGCTCACTCCACTGTAGGTCAGTAAATCATCCAGCACACAGGACCCAGTATAGTATAAGTGGCATGGAAATGATCTGTTTGGACGCCTAATCAGTATAATAAAAACCATATCTTGTTTTTATCTATTGTTTAATTAATAAAAAATAATCTGAGCACATCAACCATCATATGTAAGGTTAAATAAGATTAAATCTGTCCATTATGGGGTAGCTAACTTACCCAGATTTTATTTCTTCAGCACCAAATGACTTCACACAATGTATGGTTTATAAAATATGACGTTTATTCACAGATATTGAAAAATAATAAAAAATGACTTGACTTAAAGTAGGATATCAGTACATTCATTTCTTACCACTGATCCGTGAACAAAAACTTCTCGCTTAACATCATGTTCTCTTCAGTTAGGCATGTCAAATCCCTCCGAGATCATATTTACTGTCATAACTATATTAATTTTAAGTAATCATTCAACAAAAAGATCGATAAACGAGCGAGTACGAGTAAACAAGTAAAACGAAATGACCGTTAATTTTTAAATTCCGCGAGCGCGCGGCTCTCAGGTGAAAGCGCGTGCTGGAGCAGCGCGTGCAGATCAGAGGCGCGCACGCAGGTCAGAGGCGCGCACGCAGGAAATGAAGATGAAACAAACCACGAAGTTATGATTTCTGTTATCACTCCCTGCTTAATATTACAAGTTAAAACCTGTTTTGATTGATATAATTTCTGTATTTTAATAAATGCTGCATTACACGGTATAGGTCATTACACAAAAAAACATCTGCAACGTTTTCATTGGAAAGATAGTTTTACAGGGTTATAAAAATAACCTAAAACTAACCATTAGGGAAGGTTCTCTAGAAGTTATTTTAGGTTGTTTTAAAAGTAACCACCCTGCAACGTTCTGCGAACGTTATTTTATGGTTACAATAAAAATAACCTAAAGAGAACGTTTCCCTAACGTTAGTATTTGGTTCCCAAAAAAATAACCAAACGGGGACGACGTCCGACGTCATTGTGACGCAGCGCGTTGCGTGGGCTAGCTTTAGCCGCGTTAGCTGTGTAACGGTGATGTTGTAATGTAGAGGGTGTCTGAGGATTTACAAAATATCGACGCAGAGCGACATTGATGAGAGGATTTTATTAATGGTGAGTAAATGTTATATTGCGCACGATTAGCGCGTGTGTACCGCGGAGTTTATGGCAGATATGTCGCGATGAATGTGTGAATGTGATTGAGTGAACGACAGATACACATCAACAAACATCTACTATTTATAAAGTCATGTTTAATCTGTTGACCCCACCAACTGATAATGATATTATTATAATAATAATAATACAGCAGTAACGAATAAGGCCTGTTTTATTTATTAAATCACGATTTGATCAAATACATCATAAATCCGCTTTATTTAAAATGCTTTTAATTAGTCAGACGTTAATAAAGTAACAAATAAAATTGTTAAACCACTGTTTAAATCAAATACATTTGTTAAACCTAAATCTCTCTTTTATTATTATTATTAGCTAGTTGTAGTAGAAGTAACTAGCATTCATGAATAAAGCCTGTGATTTATTAAATTACCGTGTGAGCGAATAGTCCTGTATCATAAATCAGTTCAGATAAGTCAGATATATAAGCTATATCATGTATATGGAGCATGTATTTTTTCATATCATACACTATCAGTCATGAAAATCATTTGCCATTAATGTGGAATGAAATGCTCTCCTTTCACAATTAAACTCTACGGAATAAGATACCTTTTAATGTTTTCAATTTTAATATTTTTTCCTGGAATCTGTTTTTTTTTTCTTATCAAATACAAATATATCATCTAAATGGTGTCAATTAAATTAATTCCTAAAAGTTTTACATTGAATAAATTATTTTTTAAGAAAACATTGCATTTATTTTTGTCTAATAGGATGTTTCAGAACAGAACTGTATAAACGTAAACATACACTATATTGCCAAAAGTATTGGCACCCCTTCTAATGAACAGGTTTGACTACTTTAGTAATTTCTATGAGTACAAATCTTAATGTTAAAGCATATAATGATATTCTAGGAAATTGTGTGCTTCTAATATTATAGCAACAGTTTGGACTCTTTTCTATTCTAACATGACAATGTCTCTGTGTATAAGACAAGGTTCAAAAAGAAATGATTGATTGAGTCAGTGTGGAAGAACTTGACTGGTCTGCATAAAACCAAGTCCTAATCCCAGTTTAACACCTCTGGTGTGACTGTAAATGCAGACCTTGAGCCAAAAACTCATCACCAAACACCAATGACTTGTACATACACTATATAGACAAAAGTATTGGCACCCCTTCTTTAGAACAGAAAAATGCACTTCCAAATCTGTGGCAACAACGATGGAAACATAATTCATGTATTTAAAAATTGTATTTCATCTCTGTAGCAACAGTTTTGTAAGTGTCTAAAATGACTGAACCCATATGTACAAGTCATTGGTGTTTGGTGATGAGTTTTTGTCTCAAGGTCTGCATTTACAGTCACACCAGAGGTGTTAAACTGGGATTAGGACTTGGTTTTATGCAGACCAGTCAAGTTCTTCCACACTGACTCAATCAATCATTTTCTTTTTGAACCTTGTCTTATACACAGAGACATTGTCATGTTAGAATAGAAAAGAGTCCAAACTGTTGCTATAATATTAGAAGCACACAATTTCCTAGAATATCATTATATGCTTTAACATTAAGATTTGTACTCATAGAAATTACTAAAGTAGTCAAACCTGTTCATTAGAAGGGGTGCCAATACTTTTGGCAATATAGTGTATCTTGGTTGCTTTTTTATAGTAATATTATTAGTACTTTAGGAATGACATTTTATTAGTAGTAGTAATAATTTCATCAAGTTCAACCAGACCTATTTTGACCATTTATCAAGATCTTTTATTTTTTTAGTTCCAGTAGTTTTTCTCAAAAGAAAAGCTTGTGAAGTGACCCTCAGAGCAGCTCTGGAGATGAGAGAAGAACTGTATGTGTTCATGTCCTCATATAGTGAGACGCAGACGCTGAAAACACAGCAGGTGTCACACATGTTTGAGTTTGTGTAATAAATGAAACTACGCCACTCATTCACATGCAGACTTATTAGTGACTTACACTGACTGGCTGTTATCACATGTGTTTTTGCTTTGTTAGATTAATTCATTTCGAGTAAAGCGGTCCAGAGCTGGACAGAACTGCCCATCGTTATTGCCATTAAAGTTTTTGGCAATGTCGATATGATATTATTTATCGTCCAGCTGTACATAAAACTTAAATATCCATCTGTTTCTCACATAAAGCTATCAAACGGCTTTGTAATATGAAGATAGATTCGTTGCATAATTCCAAATAAATATTGTGATCCACAAATAATTGTAGAGATTAACAATTGGTAAAAATTAAACATATTGACAAATAATTAAAATGAGATCCACAAATAAATCTAAATCAAACATGAATTAAGCTAATTTCACAAATAAATAAAATTAGATTTGCAAATAAAAAATATTCACAAATATATTTTCATGTCACAAACACAAGAATGGCATTCATTTGAGAATCGCATCCCATGCATTTGTATTTATTTGATTTGGAGCTTGTTTTAAAATTTCAATGTAGTTTTGTTATTTAGGCTACATTTACATTATATTTACATTTTGTTATTTAGCAGAGGCTTTTATCCAAAGCGACTTACAAATGAGGAGAATAGAAGCAACCAAAACCAGCAAAAGAGCAATAATATACAAGTGCTATATTAATATATTATCATAGTTAGGGTTGCAAAGGGGCAGAACATTTCCGGTAAATTTCCATGGGAACTTCATCCGGGGAATTTTGGAAATATTCCAAGTTTGAAGCTTACCAGGAATTAATGGGAATCAATTGGGGAAAGTAACTATTGTTACTTTTAAAAAAAAAATCAAATATGTGAAATAACTTGGATGCCCCAATATTAAATATGTTAAATGAATGAAATGGACTCTACATAGAATACATTATTATTATAAAACATTGCACACTAATCTACACTATTTTAATGTTTCTGTGGGGCAATGTGAGAGACATCTATCAAATTCAATTGATTATTGTAAATATTATCAACCCTCTATGGACACCTTGGCAATATAATCTCCAATGGCTTGTCATTTTTTTAGTTTACTCACCAGACTAATATTAATTATCTGATGAACTTATGGAAGTTTAAAAAAACATTTTTGTAATATTCATGTAATTTACATGAATACTTACCAAGATGGACATTTTGATATTTTGTGTGCAGGATTTAAGAAGTGATCTGTGCATGTTATGGAGGAAAGCACAGTGCATGTAGGGGGTGTGGCCTCAATAGCCCTGCAGTAAACAGTGTGCTGTGTGCATGTGATTGAGCAATGTGTAGGGTAGAATTTAAACTAAAGTTCCATTAAATCTGGTTGTTTTAACCAAGATTATGCTGCAAGATTTTGTTGTCAACTACATTAAAGTTCCCAGTTCCTGCAATTTTGCTAATTTCCGGTTTATTTCCATTAATTCCCATATAGTAATATTGAAATTATTAACCCCAATTTGAATGGCCAGGATTATCATGTTTATGACAGTGAGTTTGTGTGTGAAATGTCATATGTTTAATGCTGTTACAGTGTAAGTGTGACTTCTGTTACAGCTCCGTGCCATGTCTGTGAAGAGCCCATCAGACCTGCTCAATGAAAACACATACATCCCACCTTCACTGACCCTTGACCACCACCGCTGCTTATCACATGAAAGAAAGCTGGGCCTGACAGAGACTCATGGGTCAAATACTTTCTCTCATAAGAGTCAACTTAATTACAGCAGCACAAACTCTCTCCAGCTTCTCAAAGGCATTATGGGAGGACTAGATGATGATGATGATGATGTATCCCTCCGGCACCAGGAAGATGAATGGAGCAGAAATCAGGAGAATGAACACAGTCTTCCAGGCTCCGAGAGCAACGCCAAGTGGATGAAGGAAGATCAGAATCAAATATGCAAGTTAGCAGAGCAGCAGCAGCAAGACCAGAATCTCAACCTGGTTGAAAACAAGAACGAATCCACTGACAGAAACCCAAACCAGAACTCACAGCGGCGCCATGAAGAGAAGAACAAGACCCTGAAAGCGCTCTGCTCTGACCTGCACAGTTGGGCAGCCGATGAACCTCTTCTGATTTACTCTTCTAACGCTCTGATGGAGAAGAATCAAGAAAACCAAGAGCAGACGAGAGACGAGGAAGGAGAAGGAGAGGAAGATGTAAATCCCAGTGGAGGCGACAACACCGATTCATCTGAGATTCAGAAGAAAGGAGGTGAAGCTGGCAGCAGAAATGCTTGTTTGCTGTTCAGTAAGAACGGCATTCCCAGCGACGAGGACTCCAGCTGCATGTCTCTGTCACAGGGAAGCACTGCAAGCAGCACCCCAGACGGAGAGCCAGGTAAGGTCACGCAACATGGCAGGTGATCACAAAAACAATTGACCTATCGGTAAGCCCCCCTTAGTTACTGTTGCTCCCTCGGACAAACAAACGGAGTTGCTCACTCTCTTACAGTGAGAGCGGCATCATGACAACATGCAGGATCAACACTGTTCATGTATCGCAGGGTAGGATTAAATTAATGTACATTTAACCAGTTTAATATGGAGAGGCAGTAGACCTTCGTTTGTGTTTTTGACCTACACTGTAACATTTACAGTACATTTATGCATTTAGCAGACGCTTTTATCCAAAGCGACTTGCATTGCATTCAAGTTACAGTTTAAAATTTTTATCAGCTCATGCTTTCCCTGGGAATCGAACCCATGATCTTGGCGTTGCTAACGCCATGGTCTACCATTTGAGCTACAGGAAAGCCCTTGTAACGTTACCAGACATGAGAATATTTAATGACGAAACCAAACATATGTTTGTTTTTTAATCAGAGTATCTGAGGAACAAACTGTAAAGGCGCAGCTCTATTCTGGAAAGGGGGCGGGGAGCAGCAGCTTAATTGCATTTAAAGAGACATGCATGAAAACAGCCTGTTTCTGCTTCCACTCAAAATAGGCATTTTCAAAATTATATAATAAGCGATCTGTGGGGTATTTTGAGCTGAAACTTCAGACACATTCTGGGGACACCTGAGGCTTATATTACATACTGTAAAAAGGGCATAATAGGTCTCCTTTAAAGGGTTAGTTCACCCAAAAATTAAAATTCTGTCATTACTCACCCTCATGTCGTTCCAAACCCGTAAGACCATCTTCGGAACACAAATTAAGATATTTTTGATAAAATCTGATCCTCCATAGACAGCAATGCAACTGCAATGATCCCAGGTCCAGAAACGTAGCAAGGACTTTGATGATAAAACAGTTCATGTGACATCCAGGGGTTAATTTTACAAAGCTTCCGCCGTTTTCATTTGTAGAGTATCTCAGAACGTAATCAGCGTTGTTTACGGTCAAGCATGCGGGAGCTGTCTACTGAACGTAAACAACGCTGATTATGTTCTGAGATACTCTCCAAAATGGCAGAAGACAGTAACTTGGGGAGAAGAATTGTTGAATAAATTATGTTATTATTGTTTTCTTTGCGCACAAAAAGTATTCTCGTAGTTTCGTAAATTACGGTTGAACCACTGATGTCACATGGACTGTTTTATCGATGTCCTTGCTACGTTTCTGGACCTGGGAACATTGCAGTTGCATTGTGATTTTTTTTTTTTTTATATATATATATATATATATATATACAGTATATATATAAAAAAATACTGAGGTAGATGTTTTGTTTTTTTTTGTTTGTTTTTTTGTGATCAGATCAGTGTCACATGACCACACTGCATTCCCTGCAAACAAGCCTGCACTGGCCCTTTACAGGCTGCCAGCACAGGGCTCCTGAGAACTTGCTAACTGGCAAACCGTTGGCCCCTTATCACTGGCCCTGCACGAGCAGCCCTCACTTAGCCTCCAGGAAGCCTAAGCACTGTTTTATTGACAATAATAAAGTTTGAAGTCACCGTTATGGAGTTAAGCGCTTGCTTTAGTTGGTCTCTTGACCCTTGACTTATTAAACTTAAGTTTTTCTGGCTGCTGTAACTGTGTGTTTCTGAAGCACATTTGTTACATCAAAAATTGTGAGAAGACAAACTGATCAGATGGTGCTGGTCACTTACTGATGATTCAGTCATCACGTAGTGTCCTGATTTACTGATCTCTGAGAACATTATTTAGGTTTAATAATTTCATATTATAGTAGCCCTAGAATACAACTGCATGAAATTTTGTCCTGCTTTAATATTTTGAATGTTTTTAAGTCTTTATGCAGAAATGATTTGGATGGGATCATGTAGACTCACACAGATATCAAGATTCAGCGTATGAACCTCAACAATGGTGACAGTCAACAAAATAATCAGATCAACTCTGAACATCACAAAACAAGCTTTTCGTTGCTTGTCACCATTGTTGAGGTTCATACGCTGAATCTTGATTTCTGTGTGAGTCTACATGATCTCATCCAAATAATTTCTACATAATGACTTAAAACATGTATCACAGGTATATTACGTGCATTCAGATCAACTATACTATGTTAGGAAACCAAGTGTTCAGTTGGACTGATAATTGTCTTGGATCCGAAATGCAGCTAGACTGATACCTTCACATTATTTAGTTCAATACATTAGTATTATTACACCGCTAATAAGCATGTTGTGTAACTGGATCCTGCTGACTTTTGTGCTGTAAAACAGGGATCCACAAATCTGGCTCACGAGACCCACTTTCCAGTTTAGCTCTAACCCTAATCAAACACACCTGAGCATGCTAATCACTAATGTGCACGAATAATGCGATTATTTCCAATAATCAGAGTAAGGACTTAATCGCATTATGATGTTTACATGTCAAGAGCAAATTTACATTATTCGCTAAGAATTGTGGTTAATTTTTTACTGCCATTATCCACATACCCCACTGCACAGCACAAATGATGGACTCAGAAAGAGCAGGTGTGTTACTGGACGCTATTTTAATTTATTTACATCTAATGCATAATGATTTTGTATGGCTGTATTCAATGCTTTTTCGGCGCCATAGAAATGTGATGGAATTCGTTTGCGTACGCTGCCGTCGCTTTCTACTCGCCGTTTCTGGATGAGGGTAAGGAACAGAGACTAGTGTCAGCGAGTTGTGTTTTCCCCAGAATGCAATGCTTTCTTCCCCTCCATCGTTTCTAATCTGTGTATTATTACAGGTGCGTGTCACGTCATTCATGTGTCACAAGCACATGTGCACTTTGGTCAGAGCGGCAATACTGCGATTAAGGTGTTTACATGCTGTATATTTCGATTAAAATCAGTGTACTATGTTAATACGATTATGCTTGCTGCGATTATGAGCTTAATCACATTATTTAGATCGAAGTATTGCGTTTACATGCGGCAAAGATTAATCGCAATATTGTCAAAATCGCATTAAGAGGGTGCATGTAAACGCACTCAATGTCTTTAGGATCATAAGAAAATCACAGGATAGTTGGAGCTAAACTCTGCAGGATCTCGTGAGCCAGATTTGAGGATCCCTGCTGTAAAATAAAGCATGTTGCTAGCATGCTATGCTGCCTGTGACTTAGTGATTTTGATGTTTTGATAAAGAATATCTCGTTTCATTTTTGGTTGTAGAGTCCTACTGGGATGGCAGTGCATTTGAAACAGACACGGACCTGCCCGCTGGTTGGATGCGAGTGCAGGACACATCAGGCACCTACTACTGGCACATTCCCACAGGTACCACGCAGTGGGGGCCACCTGGGCCCCTAGAGGAGAGACCAGCCAGCACGTCACCTGCGGTCACACCTGCTGATGAGCCACAGGTGCACACACCTACTATACATCATAATAAACATTGCAACTTATCGAAAATTGTGTGCTGTTAATAATATTCCATCAATATAACATTATAGCTCTCAAGTAGGGCTGAACAATTTTGGAAAATAATCCAATTGCGTTTTTTTTTTTTTTTTTACCGCGATTTATTATGCAATTATTTTTTAAAGCTCTTTATGTTCTGTATTATTCAAAAAAAACAAGCAATAAATCATTGTGTGGTATGACCAACACAATATTAGATAGATTAAACATAAATATTATTTTCTGTAGGCCAGGCCTATATGTTATGATGGAATTAGGTGATGCATGAATTGATATGAATTACATTTTTATTTAACAACTACAAGCACAGTAGTATATTGATGATTTGTTGAACTTCCAGCATTGTAAGCATGTAATAATTATGACAATGTAAAGCACTGACAAATAAGCCTGGTATAAACATTAATATGAAAGCCAGTAACAAAATCACACAAACTAAAGTAGATTGCAGAAATATAAAAACAAATCTGTTGCTTTACCACACTCCGTATTTAGGTAATTAATTCAAAGTCATTGTAATAAACATATATGTGACCCTGGAGCACAAAACCAGTCATAAGGGTCAATTTTTCAAAATTGAGATTTATACATCAACTGAAAGCTGAATAAATAATCTTTCCATTGATGTATGGTTTGTTATGATAGGACAATATTTGGCTGAGATACAACTATTTTAAAATCTGGAATCTGAGGGTGCAAAAAAATCTAAATATTGAGAAAATCACCTTTAAAGTTGTTCAAATTAAGTTCTTAGCAATGCATATTACTAATCAAAAATTAAGTTTTGATATATTTACAGTAGGAAATTTACTAAACATCTTCATGGAACATGATCTTAATATCCTAATGATTTTTGGCATAAAAGAAAAATAATTTCAACCCATACAATATATTTTTGGCTATTGCTACAAATATACCCCAATTACAAAAACTGCAAATGCAATTAAACGTTCAGCCCTACTCTCAAGTTGCCCAACATTAGTCTCATGTCTTTAAACATGAACACATTTGTGTTTAGATTACATGGGGCGGTGTTTCTCATCCAGACACATTCAGTGAGGAAGAGCACTGGCA
Organism: Aspiorhynchus laticeps; assembly: GCA_023376895.1. Taxonomy (NCBI): domain Eukaryota; kingdom Metazoa; phylum Chordata; class Actinopteri; order Cypriniformes; family Cyprinidae; genus Aspiorhynchus; species Aspiorhynchus laticeps. Next base: position 1,858,723 of record CM041812.1, on the reverse strand, counting down.
GGTAGGTTCATAATGGAGTCACAGAAAATCTCATTATGTTTTTGTAAGTCCATATAATGCTTATTTATTGTTTAGAAGGAGGACGTGGCTTCTGATGAAAGTCTGAAGGAGTTTGAGGGAGCGACTCTGCGTTATGCCTCCATCAATCTCAGGTATAAGATCAGTTACAGACTCCTGAAACTGAGCGTTACACAGTATTATGTCATATGTGCATGTACATTTTATTGCATTTATGAATTGGGCACACAAGTCACTTACATTGCATTCAACTTAAGTGTAGTAATCGAGGCCATGATCTTGGCCTTGTTAGTGCCAGGCCCTATTGTTTGAGAAAAAGTAGCATTGATCCTGTCATCTTCCTGTTGTGTGCAGTTTTTCTCAGTCTGAGGAGGAAGAGGAACAGACTTATTTCAGCAGTAATGAGGGGGCGAAGGTAAGCACACAGGTCACTGACCACATGCACTGCATCAAGATGCTTGTTTTCTCAATGTTTGTGTGTTATGCAGTGCTTTGCAGTGCGTTCTCTGGGCTGGGTGGAGATATCAGAAGAAGAAATGGCTCCTGGCAGGAGTAGTGTTGCCGTTAATAACTGTATCCGACAGCTGTCCTACCAGAAACACAATCTAGATGACACAGCTGGCATCTGGGGCGAGGTTTGTGCATATATGTGGAAATCTCTAGAATTTGAATGAATGAATGTACTGTTTTCACTAAAAAAATATATGGAACAATTTAAGAACATAATTAAACATTGCTTAATTTTCTAAAACGTAAGATAAATGAAATAACTATCATTAGCAAAAGAAACCACAATGTAAGTCTAACGCTGTTCCTCCTGCACGTTCTTAAGCCATTATCGGACGATTCCGATATCAGTCCGATAATATTGTGCATCCCTATCGATGATGCAATGAGAACGATATACTACACACGCCAAGCTAAGCACTGCCACTTCTGGCCCAAGAGAAGTTTGGCCAGGCTAAAACCAAATGGCTAATTCAAGCAGAAAAAACCCAGGAGCCGCATCTAAATCCAGGTTGTAAAACCTGATAAATGTGTGAGGGAAGGATCATGCTGCCGCCACACAGATCCTCCAGGGGAACACCTCTGAAAAGAGCTTGAGAGAAAGCAACACTCCTGGTAGAGTTAGCCCAAATGCCTAAAGGTGAAGAGAGACCTCATACCTCATATGCAAGCGAGATAGCATCTCTACATGGACTAAAACGGCTTGCTGAAAACAGAGCTGATTTTGACAAGGTAAAAAGGGTGTTGCTATACACTACCATTGAGAAATTTTAACCAAAGTATGTTATAGACTTTTCATTAAGACCATAACGAATCATATCAACTTGTGGAAAATGGACATCCGATGACCCCTTTAACAAAGCCAGGAGCAAACTCCATGCATGACTCACTCACAGAGAGAGCCTGCAAATCCCCTACACACTTAAGAGAAGACAATGCCAACAAGCGTTGCCTTAAGGGTTAGGATCCGGCCGGAAGCTCACTCCAAAAGCTCAGAAGGCAACTCTGATAAGCCCTCCAGGACAATAGACAAGTCCCAGGAAGGAACACTGACAAGGGCGTGCAGGCCTCGAAGCCTAACTCCTTGCATAAACAAAGAGACCAGATGATGCCTACCTAAGGGGGCTCCATCCGAATCCCAACGAGCAGCGATAGCTGCGACATAAACCCTCAAAAGTGGTGAAAACCGCTCCAGCACTGAACCAATCGGGCAGTTGACTGAATCCACTACATGAGCCAAACACCAAGACCCAAAAACTTTCCACTTGGAAAAATAAAGCCTCCTAGTGGAAGATTACTTCTGTTCACCCTTAATCGACCACACCCACAGCCTCCACATCTCAGGCCAAGGGTGCCAGATCCTGCCCTGGCGCTGGGACAGCAGGGTGTTAAGCCTGAGGCCAAGATACCGAAGGTGGTGAGGAAGAATTTCCCTGTGACGACACACCAATTCCCGAGGTTGGGATGAGCTAATCATCCAGCCTCAGCAGGGCCACAGCTGCATCCAAGCACTTTGTGAATGTCTGTGGAGCCAATGCCAGACCAAAAGGGATAACCCGATATTGGTTCGCCACTCCCTCAGAGGCAAACCTGTGTAACCTTCTGTGTCACTGAACAACCCTGAATATGAAAATAAGCATCCTTCAGGTCTACAGTGATGAACTTTGTAAAGGTAAAAATTCAAGTGACACAGATCCAGGATCCAAGCCGCGATTCAAACCCCCTCTATTTCTCCTTTGAGAAGGAGAGAAGTCACTTCTGAAGACTGGGTTTATCTGAATGCTTCAGTGCAATCCGCTTACGCAGACGTTGACGGGTCAAGGGACGACCATGAGCTCCCCAAACCATGTGAGGTGTGGGATGCACCGGTTCGTCACTCCTCCTAATGGGCTCTTTCCCGAGTGCGGACCGGTCCCTAGGCGCAATCCCTGAAAAAAGGTGTCCTTTCTCTCAGCAGGATGAGAATTAGGGGCTCTCAGGAAAGGCTCAGAAAGCTTAGAGGATTGGCACTCAATGTTAAGCTTCTCAGCTTCTCAATACATCCTTGAGCTCTGTGTAGGTCTTACGAAATTTAACCGTGGTTTTATTATAGTATAGTAACCATTTAGTGTATTGATTACCATTTGTATAACCACAGTTTTATCACAAAGTTAAACCATGTGGTGACCACTGTTTAACTATAGTAACCATGGTTTATTTGTAGTAAACCATAGTTAATTTCCATAAGGAAAAGGCATGCCACCTGGCCGCCAGGCAGGAGAGCTTCAACCCAAGCAGACCCGAAGTCCTCCGAGTCCGCCGCCACAGCATACAGAATGTCATCTATCCCAAAAGAAAACTGCTATGTGTGCCTCCTGGCTAGGACACAAATAATCATTGACCAAATCCGCATGGTGAGATTGTTCGGGCGAGAGAGGAAGAGAAAGCAGGAGGCGCGTCTGCTCGCTCTCCATAGCCTCAAGCTCAACATCCGAACCCCAGGTCATGGATTCAGGAAAGGCCTTTGACAGGGCATAGCGGATGACTTTCTATCAAAAACAGCAAGCCTCACTTGGACAGTCTAAAAATTCTCACAAAACTTGCAACCAGAAGCACTGTAAATAGCCTCGCACGTGTGAGAAATACCAAGACATTTCACACACTTACTGTGCGGATCGTCGTTCGCAGTGAAGTGAGAGGACGGCGGCTGGCAGCGAAGGAGATCCATTGGAGATCCACTGAATGCAGTCACTGAAGTACAAATAAGCAATTTGGTCAAATTTTCCAGAAAGCATGTGCCAGATGAACCGCTTCTGAAGGAAGGAATCTGAACAGAGCCAACGTTTTGTGTGTCAGCTCTGGCTAGATGTGTAAAGTCACCATGATATCAAAATTGACAGTTTTTCATTTTTTAATGGAATATTTTTATCATAATATGTTTATTATAAATTATTTATCCGTGTGCATCACGACAATTCAATTGCAATTTCTGTTTCATGCCGACTTTAAAAGTAAAAATGCTGTACTGTTGCACTTTCTCACGTATTTTAGCGCTGTAAAGTCCTGCATTATGATTCAAATCTACTTTTCTGGGTATTCTTGGCATGTAGGTTACACAATAAACTATCTAACATACAAGAGCAACAAATCAAGCATGTTAACGCTTTCAGTATATACATTTTACTAGTATTGGCATAGTCTGTTTATTACCCTTCTTTAAATGCATTATCCGACAGCTGTCCTACCAGAAACACAATCTAGATGACACAGCTGGCATCTGGGGCGAGGTTTGTGCATATATGTGGAAATCTCTAGAATTTGAATGAATGAATGTACTGTTTTCACTAAAAAAATATATGGAACAATTTAAGAACATAATTAAACATTGCTTAATTTTCTAAAACGTAAGATAAATGAAATAACTATCATTAGCAAAAGAAACCACAATGTAAGTCTAACGCTGTTCCTCCTGCACGTTCTTTGGTTTTCCAGCATCTTCTGCATATTTGTCCCCTTGCCAACAGTAACAGACCATAACCATCTTTTCACACCGAGGACAATTGTGGGCTCATACACAACTATTGATAGTTTTCACGTGACGTCACACTCTTATAGGAGCACCCACCTGGCGGGCAAAACGCAGCTTTGCTCCACTGACCGCCAGTTATTTTTACGCAGATTGCATCAAGTAATAATGTAGTAAAACGCAGATATTAAAAGTAGAGATTCAGTGGACACTTTATTGATGATGTATATTTTGTACAGGCGAGCAGATGAAGCCAGAATATAAATGCAATGTGCAAAGTTTCACATTAAATACTTCCCATAGAAAACCATTAGAAGGAAAACACTGAACTGTTAAGCGGATTGTGTTAATATTCCGGCCTCATCTGCTTGTCTGTATAAACTATGCATCATTAATGTGGTGATTACTGAATTTGATATTTTAATATTACTGTTTAAAATATATTAAGGCACTTTAAGTGTTTTTACAACGTTTTGTCGCACTGTTTATGATTGAAATATTGCCGCGGGTGCTTAATATGGATTGCAAATGGCCAAAACTTGCATTTTGTTCAGAAATACCTTTTTTTTTTATTCTTTTGAGAGGTGATCTAAATATTTTCGGCTGGGAAACATGAAAAATTGACATGTTTGTGCTGCAGTTCTATGGATGTTTTTAACCTCCGAGTCTTCGAGCCGGTCATGTGACTGAAAACTATCGATTGCAAAAGCTGCAAAACATTCACTTGATGCTCAAGAAGGCAAAATTACGCATTAAGAGCTGGGGGTGTAAGAACAGTTATCGCTCACGTTTAAATTTGGGGATGGAAAAAGTCTCAGGTTACTTGCTTAACCCATGTTACGCAGGGAACGAGACGCTGTGTAGTGATGATTTGGGATGCACAATATTGGATTTTTGCCGATATTTTTCTCATTTTGGCCAATAGCCGATACCGATATGTTTCCTTTTATAAGCAAATTATTTTTAATTTTGGTTAGTTTTTAACAAGAACTTATTTGTTAGAATTAAATAAACAATGAAGATCTTTTATAATGACAGTACATTGAAGCTTTGAAAATAACTATAAATAAACTATATATCAATTGCTCCATTTTTTTTTCAGAAAGATGCAGTAGTAACCTTAACATTTTATTTTAAGATTTAACGTTTGTAGATGGTCTAGAGTTATAAAAATTCTGAAAATCTTTTAGAGCTCATAATTTGTTTAAAAAAATCTAACATATTAATGAATAAATCAGTGTATATATAAAATTATTTAATTTACAAGAGTCATGTTTGTGATTTAAAAACAAAAAAAAAATTCATGCTTCTGACCTTTAAATCAAAACATACTCATGATTTTATGACATCAATTACTGCTTTATTTAATCAGAAACGCAGTCTAAATGTTATTTGTGTTTTTACTCTCATTTTATTAGAAGTATGTCAACAGGGCCCCCTACAGAATTAAAACGCCTTACCGGACGGGCATTGGGACCCGCGGAGGCTGCCGCTGCACGTGCTATTACCGTTTACTCTATCATACACCGAATGCATCATTCCGAATGTGCATGCTCAGTTTAAATGCACCGATCCAAAAGAGTGAATCTAATCACCATTCAGGCAAAACTGTGCTTCAGGAATGAGCCACACACTGCTGACGTGATCTAATCGCTAGCACACCCTGAGCACATGTGAGTTAATGTATTCCTCTTATCGGCAAGACATATCGGCATCATTTTTCATATCGGGCCGATGCCAATATGTACATTTAAAGCCATTATCGGACGATTCCGATATCAGTCCGATAATATTGTGCATCCCTATCGATGATGCAATGAGAACGATATACTACACACGCCAAGCTAAGCACTGCCACTTCTGGCCCAAGAGAAGTTTGGCCAGGCTAAAACCAAATGGCTAATTCAAGCAGAAAAAACCCAGGAGCCGCATCTAAATCCAGGTTGTAAAACCTGATAAATGTGTGAGGGAAGGATCATGCTGCCGCCACACAGATCCTCCAGGGGAACACCTCTGAAAAGAGCTTGAGAGAAAGCAACACTCCTGGTAGAGTTAGCCCAAATGCCTAAAGGTGAAGAGAGACCTCATACCTCATATGCAAGCGAGATAGCATCTCTACATGGACTAAAACGGCTTGCTGAAAACAGAGCTGATTTTGACAAGGTAAAAAGGGTGTTGCTATACACTACCATTGAGAAATTTTAACCAAAGTATGTTATAGACTTTTCATTAAGACCATAACGAATCATATCAACTTGTGGAAAATGGACATCCGATGACCCCTTTAACAAAGCCAGGAGCAAACTCCATGCATGACTCACTCACAGAGAGAGCCTGCAAATCCCCTACACACTTAAGAGAAGACAATGCCAACAAGCGTTGCCTTAAGGGTAAGGATCCGGCCGGAAGCTCACTCCAAAAGCTCAGAAGGCAACTCTGATAAGCCCTCCAGGACAATAGACAAGTCCCAGGAAGGAACACTGACAAGGGCGTGCAGGCCTCGAAGCCTAACTCCTTGCATAAACAAAGAGACCAGATGATGCCTACCTAAGGGGGCTCCATCCGAATCCCAACGAGCAGCGATAGCTGTGACATAAACCCTCAAAAGTGGTGAAAACCGCTCCAGCACTGAACCAATCGGGCAGTTGACTGAATCCACTACATGAGCCAAACACCAAGACCCAAAAACTTTCCACTTGGAAAAATAAAGCCTCCTAGTGGAAGATTACTTCCGTTCACCCTTAATCGACCACACCCACAGCCTCCACATCTCAGGCCAAGGGTGCCAGATCCTGCCCTGGCGCTGGGACAGCAGGGTGTTAAGCCTGAGGCCAAGATACCGAAGGTGGTGAGGAAGAATATCCCTGTGACGACACACCAATTCCCGAGGTTGGGATGAGCTAATCATCCAGCCTCAGCAGGGCCACAGCTGCATCCAAGCACTTTGTGAATGTCTGTGGAGCCAATGCCAGACCAAAAGGGATAACCCGATATTGGTTCGCCACTCCCTCAGAGGCAAACCTGTGTAACCTTCTGTGTCACTGAACAACCCTGAATATGAAAATAAGCATCCTTCAGGTCTACAGTGATGAACTTTGTAAAGGTAAAAATTCAAGTGACACAGATCCAGGATCCAAGCCGCGATTCAAACCCCCTCTATTTCTCCTTTGAGAAGGAGAGAAGTCACTTCTGAAGACTGGGTTTATCTGAATGCTTCAGTGCAATCCGCTTACGCAGACGTTGACGGGTCAAGGGACGACCATGAGCTCCCCAAACCATGTGAGGTGTGGGATGCACCGGTTCGTCACTCCTCCTAATGGGCTCTTTCCCGAGTGCGGACCGGTCCCTAGGCGCAATCCCTGAAAAAAGGTGTCCTTTCTCTCAGCAGGATGAGAATTAGGGGCTCTCAGGAAAGGCTCAGAAAGCTTAGAGGATTGGCACTCAATGTTAAGCTTCTCAGCTTCTCAATACATCCTTGAGCTCTGTGTAGGTCTTACGAAATTTAACCGTGGTTTTATTATAGTATAGTAACCATTTAGTGTATTGATTACCATTTGTATAACCACAGTTTTATCACAAAGTTAAACCATGTGGTGACCACTGTTTAACTATAGTAACCATGGTTTATTTGTAGTAAACCATAGTTAATTTCCATAAGGAAAAGGCATGCCACCTGGCCGCCAGGCAGGAGAGCTTCAACCCAAGCAGGCCCGAAGTCCTCCGAGTCCGCCGCCACAGCATACAGAATGTCATCTATCCCAAAAGAAAACTGCTATGTGTGCCTCCTGGCTAGGACACAAATAATCATTGACCAAATCTGCATGGTGAGATTGTTCGGGCGAGAGAGGAAGAGAAAGCAGGAGGCGCGTCTGCTCGCTCTCCATAGCCTCAAGCTCAACATCCGAACCCCAGGTCATGGATTCAGGAAAGGCCTTTGACAGGGCATAGCGGATGACTTTCTATCAAAAACAGCAAGCCTCACGTGGACAGTCTAAAAATTCTCACAAAACTTGCAACCAGAAGCACTGTAAATAGCCTCGCACGTGTGAGAAATACCAAGACATTTCACACACTTACTGTGCGGATCGTCGTTCGCAGTGAAGTGAGAGGACGGCGGCTGGCAGCGAAGGAGATCCATTGGAGATCCACTGAATGCAGTCACTGAAGTACAAATAAGCAATTTGGTCAAATTTTCCAGAAAGCATGTGCCAGATGAACCGCTTCTGAAGGAAGGAATCTGAACAGAGCCAACGTTTTGTGTGTCAGCTCTGGCTAGATGTGTAAAGTCACCATGATATCAAAATTGACAGTTTTTCATTTTTTAATGGAATATTTTTATCATAATATGTTTATTCTAAATTATTTATCCGTGTGCATCACGACAATTCAATTGCAATTTCTGTTTCATGCCGACTTTAAAAGTAAAAATGCTGTACTGTTGCACTTTCTCACGTATTTTAGCACTGTAAAGTCCTGCATTATGATTCAAATCTACTTTTCTGGGTATTCTTGGCATGTAGGTTACACAATAAACTATCTAACATACAAGAGCAACAAATCAAGCATGTTAACGCTTTCAGTATATACATTTTACTAGTATTGGCATAGTCCGTTTATTACCCTTCTTTAAATGCATTATTATCATATCTGCAAAATCCAGTATCTGCCTTTAATTTGTATATATACAGGTGCTGGTCATATAATTAGAATATCATCAAAAAGTTGATTTATTTCACTAATTCCATTCAAAAAGTGAAACTTGTATAATGTATACATTCATTCCACACAGACTGATATATTTCAAGTGTTTATTTCTTTTAATTTTGATGATTATAAGTGACTAATGAAAACCCCAAATTCTGTATCTCAGAAAATTAGAATATTGTGAAAAGGTTCAATATTGAAGACACCTGGTGCCACACTCTAATCAGCTAATTAACTCAAAATACCTGCAAAGGCCTTTAAATGGTCTCTCAGTCTAGTTCTGTAGGCTACACAATCATGGAGAAGACTGCTGACTTGACAGTTGTCCAAAAGACGACCATTGACACCTTGCACAAGGAGGGCAAGACACAAAAGGTCATTGCAAAAGAGGCTGGCTGTTCACAGAGCTCTGTGTCCAAGCACATTAATAGAGAGGCGAAGGGAAGGAAAAGATGTGGTAGAAAAAAGTGTACAAGCAATAGGGATAACCGCACCCTGGAGAGGATTGTGAAACAAAACCCATTCAAAAATGTGGGGGAGATTCACAAAGAGTGGACAGCAGCTGGAGTCAGTGCTTCAAGAACCACTACGCACAGACGTATGCAAGACATGGGTTTCAGCTGTCGCATTCCTTGTGTCAAGCCACTCTTGAACAACAGACAGCGTCAGAAGCGTCTCGACTGGACTGCTGCTGAGTGGTCCAAAGTAATGTTCTCTGATGAAAGTAAATTTTGCATTTCTTTTGGAAATCAGGGTTCCAGAGTCTGGAGGAAGAGAGGAGAGGCACAGAATCCACGTTGCTTGAGGTCCAGTGTAAAGTTTCCACAGTCAGTGATGGTTTGGGGTGCCATGTCATCTGCTGGTGTTGGTCCACTGTGTTTTCTGAGGTCCAAGGTCAACACAGCCGTATACCAGGAAGTTTTAGAGCACTTCATGCTTCCTGCTGCTGACCAACTTTATGGAGATGCAGATTTCATTTTCCAACAGGACTTGGCACCTGCACACAGTGCCAAAGCTACCAGTACCTGGTTTAAGGACCATGGTATCCCTGTTCTTAATTGGCCAGCAAACTCGCCTGACCTTAACCCCATAGAAAATCTATGGGGTATTGTGAAGAGGAAGATGCGATATGCCAGACCCAACAATGCAGAAGAGCTGAAGGCCACTATCAGAGCAACCTGGGCTCTCATAACACCTGAGCAGTGCCACAGACTGATCGACTCCATGCCACGCCGCATTGCTGCAGTAATTCAGGCAAAAGGAGCCCCAACTAAGTATTGAGTGCTGTACATGCTCATACTTTTCATGTTCATACTTTTCAGTTGGCCAAGATTTCTAAAAATCCTTTCTTTGTATTGGTCTTAAGTAATATTCTAATTTTCTGAGATACTGAATTTGGGGTTTTCATTAGTTGTCAGTTATAATCATCAAAATTAAAAGAAATAAACACTTGAAATATATCAGTCTGTGTGGAATGAATGTATACATTATACAAGTTTCACTTTTTGAATGGAATTAGTGAAATAAATCAACTTTTTGATGATATTCTAATTATATGACCAGCACCTGTATATTGACAGTTTCGATACGTATGTATATGATGAATAAAATGGTTTAAGTATTTTAAAAGTCCTCTTTGTATGGACGTGCATCATTTTAGTTGTGCAGCTCTTAAATATGATTATGGATTAGGGGGATTACTGTTATTATAGTTATTTTTGCTGGAAATTCAAATGATTTACAGTATGCATTACATAGCTATTTGTAATGTCTGTTTGTGGATAATCCCGTGAATTAAATCCTTTACAAATGACGTGTTTCATCTTTCATTATCTAATTTTACTTCAGATTTGATTGAGATCAACCAAAAGCAATTTATGACGTTACACGTTTTGACTGATTTTGACATTAAGTTCAGGATTTAAAGGAGAGGTAGAAGCACATCACTTAATATGTCTTTGTTTGTGTTGCTGTGTAGGGGAAGGAGATGCTTCTGGTGCTGGAGAACGAGACTCTGAACCTGATCGAGCCTCACGGTCGAGCGCTGCTGCACTCTCAGCCGATCATCAGCATTCGTGTGTGGGGCGTTGGACGGGATGATGGCAGGTACGTCTGTGAGCAGTTCAGTGAGTTGCCAGCATAATAAATTATCTTTAAAGGTTAAATAGAGACTGAATCTGAATCTTTTGCCTCATTTTTGCGTTAGAATCAGAGATTAATAGCATGTTTATGACCACAGACTGACAGATGCACAATGTTACAGGAAATAAATTGGCTTTTATGTTGAGTTTCATCACTTTTGTAGCAACTGCAACACTCTCTGAAGCTGCTTATTTTTAAATAACTTAGATTTTGCTGTATTATGTTTTGTTTTTGTTCTCTGTCCTGCTGCATCCTGGATCCCAGGGAGAGGTAGTGTGTTACTGTATTGTATTGTTTGTTAGCTATTGTGTACTTGTTACAAGCGTAATGCACCCAAAAATGAAATTTCATCATTTTCACACCCACGTGTCGATTAGACTTTCCTCTGTCTGACACAAAAGGACAATTTTGGAGGAATGTTTGTCACTCTTTTACATTCAACAACTGTTCATACATGCAGGGCCTTGCGAATGTATTCATACCCCTTAATTTTTTTCACGTTTTATGTTGCTGCCTTATGTTAACTGCTTTAAATTAGTTTTTTTTTTCTACATCAGTCTACACTCCATACACCATATTGACAAAGCAAAAACAGAATTGTCACAACTTTGTAAATTTTTTTTTTTTTTTTTTTAAATGAAGGGGTATGAATACTTTCGCAAGGCACTGTACACACCACAGCTGTTAAGCTTCTAAAAACAATGTAAATGTATCACACACTATATTCTCTTTCTTCTGAATGCATGTGATGGGGCAGAAGTTATTCACTGAAAATCCTCCCCAAATATTATTTTCTGTTCTGCATATCTAAACTGAATTAGTTTTGAGAGCTTCAGAAAAAATATAACATGACTTGGATAATATAGTTTGGTACTTAATTTTGTTATTTATTTATTTTAACTTGACAATTGTGGTGACTGTGAACTACTGTTGTCTGGAAAAGATCTGTGTAAATATTCAAAGTGTCACTAGATGACATTGTGCATTCATTTGCATATTCATGACATCATTGTATTTGCATTTGCGTATTGTCAGCCCTTTACATCTCTCTGCTTCTTTTCTACTCTGTGCATAACATACTGTTAGTATGAAATAGTGACTGAATCGTGGTCCATTAAGTCTAAATGTTAACCTGCAGTCACTTCCAGGTCATTTACAAGTACTGCTAAAATACTAATTTGTTTTGTTTTCTGACAAAATTACCATACACATGTTAAAGACAGTGGTAGTGCTGTGATATACTTACATGGTGAAATCAGCAGTGCAGAGTGCATCAGACTATACAGTATATTTAATTAAATCACTTTTGTCATTTGGTAATCGCACTAAGCCATATTGAGATTTCTATTATATGTGTATTGTCCAACCCTAGTTGACATAAACTAATAATTATTTAAATATATTAACTTGTAGAAGTATTTCACTATTTTTACAGTGAAAAACACTATTAATGTCAAATACACTTATTTGTCTTACTCCACATTTTTGGAATAATTTCCCAAAATTCTACAAACAGGAATTAGTGCAAACACAAGATGTTCCCTTTCATAGGTTTACTGCACTGCATCAGCAGCAGACGCTAACAATCCCTTGGATTTGACGATAATCTGAAGCCTGTATAGAATCATGTCTATTTATTGGCAGATAATACTAGCAGCACCCACTGAGGCACTGCTTCACTGACACCTCATAATGAAGAGCTGTGCTGATTTCTCTTCAGGAAGAAGATTCATCTGTCAGTGGATGCAGCATTATATTTCTGAGTATGGGTTTTGGGAGTTTTCTTGTATATAGTGGTTCACACTGAGAGGTCCTCGCTCCATAGAGTGGGTATGTTGGCATTTGCGCCCAAGTTCAGAAGCTCTCAAAGCGTTAATCTTTTGGATGCAATGATGTCCGTCCAGCCAGAGACTCAGTTCAAGTTGTATGAGCGTGTTCTTATGACCGTACACTGTAAAAAAAAAAATCCATAAAATTTACGGGAAAAAAACGTCAGCTGTGGTTGCCGGAATTCTACCGTATTTTAGGTTTTACGGTTTTAACTTAAATTTACAGTTAAATACCGTAATTTCATTAACTGATATAATGTTAATATACCAACCTATTAAAGTACTGAAATCTGTTTTGTATCTTTGAAATACACTGATAACCATCAAATGCAGGCGGTGATGAGAAAGTCACATGATGAACCAAAGCCAATCACAAGCAGCTTTTAAATACTAACATATATAGAAGAAGCACAGCATCATTCACACGAGCACTAAACACCATCATGATGACTCATTAAACTAAATATGCAATAAACATTCATTTAACAACATTAGATGTAACATATACAATCCTAATAAACATAACTGATAAGAAAAAACTAAGAAGAAACCGTTATTTCAAAGAATAAACATCAAATTCAAACAAAATTTGAAATGCAACGCAGGGAATTCTGGGAACGTCAGTTTATGGCTTTTCCCTGTAAATTTTACAGAAACTTACCGTTTAACTGGTTTTTACTGTAGCATTTTCACAGTTTTTTACCGTTAAAATCACGGCCATTTTTTACAGTGTAGTGCACATTCACTCCGCGGGCCACTGCCGTTCTTCCAGGATCATAAAAAGTGCTCCATAAAGTTAATAAATCCATTAGTAGGCGAATGTTATTATAATCCTGACCACTGTTCACTGCCATTATAAAACTTGGAAGAGCAAGATATTTTTCATAGTATTCTACGCAGTGATAAAGTCGATTAGCATAGCATTATAATGAAAATACCAGAGAAGGCTTGAAGAACTTGAAAAAATCATATACTGGCGTAGGTGTGTTTATTAGTCACGTTGAATCAATGAAAGCAGTTAAATCTTCTGTTTATTCAGCTACACGACTTGCATTATCTTTCTCAGTGTTGCCAGCTAATGTTCAGGGGAAGTTGCTAAAGGACGTCGATTTGTTGCTAAATGGCGTTGTGATGTCATGGCACGATGACATCATTACGTAATTATGATGCAAAATTGTGTGACTACATCAAGTCTCAGTAAAAAATAAGTTTTATGTTAATTTAGATTTGTTTGTAAAGTAATATAATGTAATATAATATTAAAATATAACGATTTTTAAATACAACTGAGTTATTGAACACTTACACATTTTTGAACAATTAATTTTTTTTATTTTTAGCTAGTAAACTAGTAAAACTACACATTCTGAACAATTATAGTTTTAAGCAGTGTATTAGCAGTTAGTTAGTATGCTACACTTCTGTAAAAATAGGGCACAATCTACTATGTTAATGTGAAGGACTTTTCGGTATTGATTTTTCACAGGTTTTTTACCTGCATTTTAAATTACGCATTATATTTTGTGTTTTTGGGTTACAACGGATAATGATTAATGGATAATGTCCTGGAAAATTACTAGCTTTTCCATTTTTCTAGATATTTTTCTTACAGTGTACTAACTAATCAACAATCACAGCTACAAGCTACTAACAAGGTGCATCATAAATGAACAATTATTCAATATTATTATTAAATTGAACAATTGCAAATAGCAGCTAACTTAATTCACGTGATGTGTGCACTGCGGGGCGTCTTTGGTTTCCTCTTGTGTAATTTAGATGGAAAATGTGCCTTTTTATCGTTTGAGTCACTTGCTAAAAGTTGCCAAATAAATTTAAAAAATTGCTAAATTTGTTGCTAGGTGCTTTTGGAAGAAAAGGTTGCTAGGGTGGTGTGAAAAGTTGCTAAATTTAGCAACAAAATTGCTAAGTTGGCAACACTGATTTTCTTCTGTGGGGCGTATTTGGAGTTTCTGCACAAGAGCGCCCTCTGGCCTTCGGGTGGAGCAGTATTTACTACTGATCACAGAACCGACAAGCTACGCTTGAAAAAAGCGCAGTCTTTGCCAAATCGCGATTCCAGTTTAATTTCGATTAATCGTCCAGCCCTACTTTGGCCTCTGTTGGAAGATATCTGTGTGGCGGTGTGATGGTATAGTGTCAGCTACTGATGCAGTGTCAAAGTATACCTTTGAAAGGGAATGTCTTGGTTACATATGTAACCTTGGTTCCCTGAATCAAGAACAAAATGCTGTGTAGCTGGCCGTACTCCATATCTGCTTGGTTTCCTTCAAATGAAATCAGTCAATGAAATAGAGTCTGCATTCTTAAGAGAAGCAACACCTCAGTGAGCGGAGTTAGCATTATCTGCTAATAAAATGGCATGACTCTTTATGGGCTCAATCGTCATATCAGAGCGTGTTTCCATAGCATCAACCAAAATGTTGCATCTCGATTCCTATGCAGGGAACCAAGGTTTCACACACATCCAAGACGTTTGTTACTGTGCATGCATAAGTTTATGGGTGTGTGGATAAATTGAAGTGATATGACGACATGCATATGTTTGTCTCTTGTCTCTTACAACAGGGACTTTGCATATGTGGCACGAGACAAGTTGAGTCACGTGCTCAAGTGTCATGTATTTCGGTGTGACACCCCTGCAAAGAACATCGCCACAAGCCTGCATGACATCTGCTCAAAGGTGAGGACATCATAGCTGCTGGCTAAAAATACTCAAATTCTTGATTAAATATCAAAGACGTTGTGCACTCTGCTGTAGTGTCCAAAATATTCTACATTTATTGAAACCGCAATGTCAAAAAATGAAAAATGAAACTTCTGTCATCATTTACTCACCCTCCACTTAATCCAAACTTGTATGAGTTTCTTTTTTTCAAAATTTTACAATATTTTAAGAGATTTTGATGCCAAACTGTTGATCGTAGCATTGAATGTTCTTGTATTTTTTCTATTCTATGTAAGTTCATTGGCTGCTGTCAACTGTTTGGTTACCGATATTCTTCAAAATATCTTGTTTTGTGCTTAACGGAAGAAACT
>CM041812.1:1742859-1842858 GCA_023376895.1 Aspiorhynchus laticeps | reverse complement strand
GAATATTCACACCCTCGCCCCACATGTAGACACACAAAAATGGACACGGTACCCACACTCACACTCCCCATATGCACTCTATACTCCTAGATCCAGGCACCACCACCCCCAGAAGGGTAGTCAGCGCCCGATCCCGGAGCTGAACCCCCTTCGCTCTGGCGTGGGGACAGGAAGACCACCCCAGTCCCCGCAGCAGCAGAGAAAACCAACAGCCCAGACCCCGACTGGGCGGCCAGCTCATCCTCACAGCCCCCGGCCCCAGACAGAGAACAGAGAACAGGGGTGTGAGAAAAAAAAAAAAAAAAGACCCCATGCTTCACCTCACCCGCTCAAATGTAGTGTTGGTGTGTGTTGTTCTAAGGTGCTTTAAAACAGGGGTGCTTTAAAACAGGGGAGGGGCACCCTCCACAAGCTTGTGTCAGCTCGTCCCCTCCCTAGAGCCCTCAATGTCTATGTGCAACTTAAAATTGAGAAGTGGGCACTGGCACCAGAGGGAAGGCTGAATGAACAGACCGCCCTCCGGATGCCATTCAGTGTGCCCACCCCCAAGGCCCTAAATGTATGTGTCATGTGACAGTAAGTAATGAGAATGTCTAAGCTGTAATGTGTGATTGAGATGCAAGCGGCCACGAGGAGACAGAGGAGTACCACCTCCCCCGCATCCCAGCGACGCACCCGCACCTCAAAACCCTACCTATGTGTTGGTGTGATGGAGCGGGAGAAGTGAAGCCTTAGGGATGGGGAGGAAAGCATCAGAGGGGGCAAAATACCCCCCCCTCTGGAGCCAGCTCCCCCGCTGACCCCCATAGGCACCCCCGTTACCCCAAATCTGCCCAGGGCGGGGGGCCCAGGCCCATCCAGACCAGGGCCCATGGCAGCCCGGGGCGGCCCACCAGACCCCACAGCAGAGGAAAAACTACCCCACCCCATCATTCAGTCAGCTCCCAAACTACATAAGACAATAAGACACCCAGGTAAAGCCCATTTACCCCGCCTCTATTAGACCCCCCCCCCCCCCCCCCTGCGGAAGCACCGATGCATCGAAGACCCCCACACCAGAGCCGGGCCCAAGCGCATGCACCAACCCATGTTCCCGGCGGCACACCAACCAGGACCCAAGCCCCCCAGGCCCAGCCGTAACCCCAACCCGGAGGCAGAGCGCCCCCAGAGCCCCAAGCCCCCCCCGGACCAACCCCGGAACAGTGCGGCTGCCAGGCTGGCAACCTACGTCCGCCGGCACAGGCATCCCCAGCAGCGCCGCATGCAGCCGCCAGAAAAACAGCACCCAAGAGTCACCAATACCACATCCAGGCCAAGGTCGCAGCCCCAGCGCCGAACCCCCCAAGAAACCCACCCCCAGATGCCCCAGGCCCATATCGCCATCCCACGCCAACAACAAAAACCACAGCCGGACAGAATCGGGACCCCCACTCACACTAGGTGATGGAGCTGATCAAAGGAGCCCAGAGAGATTGATCTAATGTGGCAGCAGAAGCTGTGTCAAGACTAATATAATCCCACAAATAATCTCTATATTGGTTGATATTAAGATTATTTTTATTTTTCCAGTTCATGAGGACAGTCTTCTTAGCAATGCATAAGGCAGTGAAAGCCATGTGGATTGTGTTACCTTCTGTAGTGACACCATCTAGGTCGCCCAACAAGCAGACTAAAGGAGAGGCTGGAATAGAACATTTAAGACACTTTGATAAGTCTTCACAAATCCTGTACAAGTACCTCTGAACAGGTGGACAGAACCATAGAGCGTGGATGTAATTGTCAGGTGTATTGCCTTTACAGTGTGAGCAGTTGTTAGAAGCTGTAAAACCCATCCTGAACATCCGATGACCTGTGTAGTGCACTCTATGCAGGATTTTGTATTGTATTAATTGTAATCCAGGATTTCTAATCAGTTCAAAGGTTTTTAAACATATCTGAGACCAGAAATTATGGTCCCAGCTTACTGATAGATCTGCTTCCCATTTTGCAATAGGAAGTGATACTGATTCATCTATATTGGAAAGTGCCCTGTATATTTTAGACATTAATTTGGGGGTTTTGAGATTAAGAAAATCTGACACACTTGGTGGTATTTGTAAATTGATATGATTAGACTTAAATTTCCTTTTTACAATAGAATTAATTTGTTGATATTCTAAAAATCTGTTCTTATTAATCCCATATTGTTTAATTAATTTGTCAAAGGGAATAAAGTCTGTCCCTTCGAATATATGTTCCAGGTATTTAATACCTTTACAACTCCAATCTGTGAAGTTTATCATATTGTTGTTCAGCAATATGTCAGGATTGTTCCAGATAGGGGTACGTTTGCATGGGATTAGTGAAGACTCCGTCATTTTTAGAAACTCCCACCATGCTGTCAGAGAAGAGCTGATACTGATGCTTTTAAAGCATACGTGTCGTTTACTGATCGAGCTAATGAATGGCAGATCCGAAATCTCTATATTATTGCATAATGCCTGTTCTACATCTAGCCAAGGCTCATCTAAGAGGGTGTGTTTTAACCACCCTGAAATGTGTTGAAGCCTATTGGCTAAGAAATAGTGGTAAAAGTTAGGTAGATCTAGTCCTCCTTTATCCTTGGTCTTTTGCAGCGTTTTTAAGCTAATACGCGGGGGGTTACCTTTCCAAAGGAATTTAGAGATAGAGGAGTCCAAAGATCTAAACCAGTCAGGTGGTGGTTTGCTCGGGATCATTGCAAATAAATAATTAATTCTTGGCAAAACCATCATTTTTATTGAGGCGACTCTTCCCATGAGTGATATGGGTAGAGACCTCCATCTGGTTAGATCATCTTCTACCTTCTTTAAAAGTGGGATGTGGTTTAATTTAATCAAATCTGCCAGCTTAGGAGAAACATTAATACCTAAATATTTAATATTTCCAGATTGCAGTGGAGTGGAAGAATTCTGGAAGGAGCAATTAATTGGAAGAACTGTTGATTTTAACCAGTTTATTGAATAATCTGAGACTCTTGAGAAAGAGTTTATTAATGTAATTACCTCAGAGAGAGTGGTTTGTGAATGTTGAAGAAAAAGTAACACATCATCTGCGTAAAGACTAACTTTATGTTCTACATTCTTGCATTTAATGCCTTTAATCAAGTGCTTTAAGAAAGTGCTTCAAAGCCTGAAACACGGCCAGCATCTCGAGCCTGTTGATGTGCCAAGCGAGATGATGACCTCTCCACAGACCGCGGGCAGGGTGGCCACTCATGACCGCTCCCCAACCGGTGAGGGATGCGTCCGTCGCTAGCGTTACGCGGCGACACGGAGCTCCCAGCACCGGGCCCTGAGACAAGAACCAAGGTTGTCTCCACATGTCTAAGGCACGTAGGCAACGCCGCGTGACCTTGATCATGCGAAGTGGGTTTCCCCTCGGGGAGAACCCCTTGGTCTTGAGCCACCACTGTAGGGGTCTCATGTACAGCAGGCCAATAGGTATCACGTTGGACGCAGCTGCCATCAGACCTAGCAGCCTCTGAAACTGCTTGACAGTGAGTGACTGGCCTTCTTTCACCCTCCTGACTGTCGTGAGGATCGACTCGATCCGAGCAGGGGACATACGTGCCTGCATCGTGGTCGAATCCCACACCACCCCCAGATAAGTGGTTCTCTGTAATGGAGAAAGCACACTTTTCTTGGGGTTCAGTCTTAACACCACCTCGATGGCCTCCTTCCTTAAGAGAGTGTTTACCTCCTGTTCCATTACCAGAGCCTGCTCGGGGCCCACCAAAGTGGAATTCACCCCGTTGAATTGAGGCGGACGAGAACCGAACTGGATTCTGTAGCCTCTTTCTACAGTACGCAGGACCCATCGAGACACATTTGGCAGTAGTTTCCACGCTGCCAGATAGTGTACTAAGGGAACCAGTCTCTCGAGACTGGCCTCTGGTGTAATAAGAGCGGCTAGTTTGGTATCCTGGAATGGCACACCGGCAGGAGAAAGCCAAACTAGCTGCTGCAGAGACCCCCGAAGGGGTGGCGAGCATCTCAGCTCCGCTACGTTTCCGGGCGGAAGTGACTGAGATGTGTGCTCGCTGGAGACCACTGCGCCCTGAGACACCATATGTGGCAGGGTTGGCAGATCGATCTCCTGAGGGCACTGGGGCGAAACAGGCACCGTATGCTGCGGTGACCGCTGTTCCACCCCAGCGGGGGCTACCCTCATAAGCCCTGGTCCACAAACGTCAGGGCCTCTTGGTCGAAGACTTCCTAGCCTGAAGAACGGCCCGCAGATCCGGCTTAGGCTGGGCGGTCTTCGACCATGCACCCTTCTTACCCCGCCGACTCCGCCTCCGTGGAGGCGCACGGGCGGCAACGCTCTCTTTCTGATCTCCCCTATACGAGGAACCAGCACGCGGCAGGGGCTGCTCTCGCCCAGCAGCCCCTTGAGTTAGAGAGCGTCGAGGGAGAAACCGCCGGAACGCCGCCGCCTGCCTTCCCGCCTCCTGGTGCCTGTCGACAACTGTGTCAACAGCATCACCAAAGAGGCCAGAAGGCGACAGCGGAGCGTCCAAAAGGAAGACCCTGTCACGATCCTTGATATCAGACAGGGTCAACCAAAGATGCCTCTCCGCTGCTACCAGGGCTGCCATAGACCGCCCAATGGCACGGGCGGTCTCCTTGGTAGCGCGGAGAGACAAATCAGCGGTTCTGCAGAGCTCAGAAATGTCGTCCGCACTAAATCCCTCGCCCTCATCTAACTCTTTAAGCAGATCAGCCTGGTACGCCTGCAACACC
The DNA here is from genome assembly GCA_023376895.1 of Aspiorhynchus laticeps. Classification (NCBI taxonomy): domain Eukaryota; kingdom Metazoa; phylum Chordata; class Actinopteri; order Cypriniformes; family Cyprinidae; genus Aspiorhynchus; species Aspiorhynchus laticeps. The sequence continues at coordinate 1,838,095 of CM041812.1, read as the reverse complement.
GCCATAGTGTGCAGGCATGAACCAGCCTGACCTGCTGCTGCGTACCCCTTGCCCACCAGCGCTGACGATGTGCGCAGCGGCTTGGTGGGCAGGGTCGGAGCCTTCAGAGATGACGCCGCGTGAGGAGACAGATAGCTCGCAAGCGTCTGTTCCACACGCGGCATTGCTCTGTAACCGCGCTCACTCGTCCCTGCCACATTACCGTAGTAATCTGATAGAGGGACGAAGAGGCGGGCCGAGAAAGGTTTTCCCCATGACCTTGACACCTCAGTGTGGAGGTCGGGGAAAAAAGGCAGGCTCTGATGTGGAGGTGCTGTCTGAAACCGCAGAAAACGCTTGTCTAACTTGCCTCTCTGCGGTTCGACAGGACACTCGGCCGACCAGTCAAGACTCAACTTAGCCGCGGCACGAGTGATCACCTCCACCAGCTCCTCATATTGGGGTGAAAGAGGGGGTGCAAAGTGCTCAGCGCGTCCCGTGTCAACCTCCTCAGGGGAAGACACAGGAAGCGCCGAGGCCGCTGCCCGAGGGGAAGTAACCGCAGGGCGGGCTTCCGATCTCGGAGAGCGGTCACGAGATCTGGCAGGTGAGGATGGAGATAGAGACTCGCTCGTCTCCGAATCCTCCACCAGATCTCGCTGCGAACCCCACGAGCGCCGCCTTCGCTCCGCCTCAGCGGAAGCGGGGCCAGCGCCGCGAGGAACGCCAATGAAAGAACCCTCCCCGGAGAAGAGGGCTCTTCTGGAGCGAAGCACACGCAGAGGGAGGCTCTCGCAAAGCGGGCAATCAGCCCCCTCGAGAGCCGCCTCCGCATGCCTTGCTCCCAAGCAAAGCACACACAAGCTGTGTGTATCACCTGCACACAAAAAAACGCTTGCAGGGAGGAACACACTGCTTGTACTGTGCTTCGCTCTTTCCCTGTTTGCCAAACATGTTTAAACACTTGAACAGACAGACAACAGTAAATAGGACTTACAGATACACAGAGCGCTAGCTGAATGACAGAAAGCTGACGCCGGTTTCACCGCACGTGCTTTTATATCAGCTGGTCATTACGTCACCTCGCCCGTGACATTCCTCCCACCTGTAGGACTGATTGCATTTGGATTCAGAGCCGGTCACGCTGAAGGCGTTCCCTAAGCGTCTTTTCGACGCAGCTCGAGTTCCTGAAGAGGAATGGTCCGTTTTGCTTATATCTATACACCTTTCACTTTTTAAGACTAAAACAAAAGATGGATTCATTGGTATTCTTAATTAAAAAGCACAACAACAATAAAACAGTATGTTAAGTCAAGTCAAGTCAAGTCACCTTTATTTATATAGCGCTTTTAACAATACAGATTGTGTCAAAGCACTTAACAGTATCAAGTTGGAGGATAGAGTGTCAGTAATGTATAATAATAAGATTAAACACTCAATTTTCAGTTAAGGGCATTTCATTATTGAATTCGGAGATGTCATTGTCTAGCTAAGTTTAGTTTAAATAGTATCTGTGAAATCAAATTTACGATAATCGCTAGAAATTAAGTGTCCCCAACTGAGCAAGCCAGAGGCGACAGCAGCAAGGAACCAAAACTCTCTCTGTGACAGAGTGGAGAAAAAAACCTTGGGAGAAACCAGGCTCAGTCGGGGGGCCAGTTCTCCTCTGGCCAGGATATTATTGTTTATTCATTGTTTACTTATTGTTTTAATTAAATTTTTAAATGTATAAATGTATTATATTTCTATTTTTATATTGTTGCAATTTCTAACAATAATAGTATTATGTAGTTAGGTATTTTATTATTATATTTTTAATTATTTGTTTTATTTTTAGTTTTATTGTATTTTAGTCGAGGTCTTCACTGGGGATATGTCTCTGGGGCTCATCGCTGACGATCTGGGCCGCAGACATCATCTCCCGGCGCCGATCCACCATCTGATCCGGACACGGACTGAGAAACAGAATAAGAAAGAAACAACTATTAGCGTAGATGCCAATCTTCTTACGATGTAACGAGTACATCGTGTGTTCTGGGAAGTGTTCCCGGTTCCGGTTGATCTAATTAATGCAGCCTAACAATCCTTTAACGGATTTGAATAATAGAAGTATATTAGTGTGTTAGGTGTATGTCAGGTTAAAGAGGTGGGTCTTTAATCTAGATTTAAACTGACAGAGTGTGTCTGCCTCCTGAACAGTGTTTGGTAGATTGTTCCAGAGTTTGGGTGCTAAAAAGGAAAACGATCTGCCGCCCGCAGTTGATTTTGATATTCTAGGTATTATCAAATGGCCAGAGTTTTGAGAACGCAGCGGCCGTGGAGGACTATAATGTGATAAGAGCTCACTCAAGTACTGAGGAGCTAAACCATTCAGGGCTTTATAAGTCATTAACAAGATTTTAAAATCTATACGATGTTTAGTAGGGAGCCAGTGCAGTGTTGACAGAACCGGGCTAATGTGGTCATACTTCCTGGTTCTAGTAAGAACTCTAGCTGCTGCATTTTGGACTAACTGTAGTTTGTTTATTAAACGTGCAGAGCAACCACCCAGTAAAGCATTACAATAATCTAACCTTGAGGTCATAAACGCATTAATTAATATTTCTGCATTTGACGTTGAGAGCATAGGTCGCAGTTTGGATATGTTTTTGAGATGGAAGAACGCAGTTTTACAGATGCTAGAAACATGGCTTTCAAAAGAAAGATTGCTATCAATCAGCACGCCTAGGTTCCTAACTGATGAAGAAGAAGAATTGACAGAGCAGCCGTCAAGTTTTAGATAGTGTTCTAAGTTATTACATGTGGGGTTTTTAGGTCCAATAATTAACACCTCTGTTTTTTTCAGAATTTAGCAGTAGGAAATTACTCGTCATCCAGTTTTTTATATCGACTATGCATTCCGTTAGTTTCTCAATTTGGTGTGTTTCACCGGGCCGTGAAGAAATATAGAGCTGAGTATCATCAGCATAACAGTGAAAGCTAACACCATGTCTCCTGATAATATCTCCCAAGGGTAACATATAAAGCGTGAAAAGTAACGGCCCTAGTACTGAGCTTTGAGGTACTCCATACTGCACTTGTGATCGATATCTCATCATTCACTGCTACGAACTGATGGCGGTCAGATAAGTACGATTTGAACCATGCTAAGGCACTTCCACTAATGCCAACAAAGTTTTCTAGTCTATTTAAAAGAATGTTGTGGTCGATGGTGTCGAACGCAGCGCTAAGATCCAGTAGAACTAATAAAGAGATACAACCACGATCAGATGATAGAAGCAGATCATTAGTAACTCTAATGAGAGCAGTCTCAGTACTATGATACAGTCTAAATCCTGACTGGAAATCCTCACAGATATCATTTTTCTCTAAGAAGGAATATAATTGTGAGGATACTACCTTTTCTAGTATTTTTGACAGAAAAGGAAGATTTGAGATCGGTCTGTAATTAACTAGATCTTTGGGGTCAAGTTGTGGTTTTTTAATGAGAGGCTTAATAACAGCCAATTTGAAGGTTTTGGGGACATATCCTAATGACAATGATGAATTAATAATAGCCAAAAGAGGATCTATGACTTCTGGAAGCAGCTCTTTTATTAGTTTAGATGGAATAGGGTCTAACATACATGTTGTTGGTTTAGATGATTTAACAAGTTTATACAATTCTTCCTCTCCTATAGTAGAGAATGAGTGGAATTGTTCCTCGGGGGATCTATGGTGCACTATTTGATGCGATACTGTAGCTGACGGCTGCATGGTTACAATTTTATCTCTGATAGTATCGATCTTGGAAGTAAAGTAGTTCATAAAATCATTACTGCTGTGCTCTTGGGAAATGCCAACACCTGTTGATGCTTTATTTTTCGTTAATTTAGTGACTGTATTGAATAAATACCGGGGGTTATGTTTGTTTTCTTCTAGAAGAGACGAAAAGTAATCAGATCTAGCAGTTTTTAATGCTTTTCTGTAGGATAGGATACTTTCCCGCCAAGCTATACGAAATACCTCTAGTTTTGTTTTCCTCCAGCTGCACTCCATTTTCCGGGCTGCTCTCTTTAGAGTGCGAGTGTGCTCATTATACCACGGTGTTGGACTCTTTTCCTTAATCTTCCTTAAGCGTAAAGGAGCAACTGTATCTAAAGTACTGGAAAAGAGAGAGTCCATAGTCTCTGTTACATCATCAAGCTGTTCTGAGCTGTTGGATATGCTGAGGAATTGAGATAAATCAGGAAGATTACTTACAAAGCAATCTTTTGTGCTAGAAGTGATGGTTCTACCATACTTGTAACAAGGAGTAGAATTTACAGTTTTAGCTATATGGAGTTTACACAAGACTAGATAATGATCTGATATATCATCGCTTTGCTGCAGAATTTCAACACCACTAACATCAATTCCATGTGACAGTATTAAATCTAGAGTATGATTTCGACAATGAGTAGGTCCTGAAACGTGTTGTCTAACCCCAATAGAGTTCAGAATGTCTATGAATGCTGATCCTAATGCATCTTTTTCATTATCGACATGGATATTAAAATCGCCAACAATTAAGACTTTATCTGCAGCCAGTACTAACTCAGATAGAAAATCAGCAAATTCTTTAATAAAGTCTGTATGGTGCCCTGGTGGCCTGTATACATTAGCCAATACAAACATCACAGGGGATTTATCACGAACACGTGTTTCTCTAGATAATGTTGTACGCAGCACCATAACTTCAAATGAGTTATACTTAAAGCCTGCCCTCTGAGAAATACTGAGAATATTGCTATAAATTGTAGCAACACCTCCCCCTTTGCCTTTTGGACGTGGCTCATTTTTATAGCTGTAATCTTGGGGGGTGGACTCATTTAAAGTAATGTATTCATCTGGTTTTAGCCATGTTTCTGTCAAACAGAGCAAATCTAGGTTATGATCATTGTTACGAACCTTTAATTCATAGTCTAGAGATGAAAGTAGTAACATTGAAATTGTGACCAGCCTTGTGACAATGCAGGTGGCAAGAGACAAGCACAACCAGAGGTGTCAACAAAAGATCATTTATTTTACAAGAATCAAGGAAAAGTAAGAAATAACAATATTAATGGCAACAACAATAATATAGACAATTGCAACAAATAAAGAAACGAAATACACAAAAGGGTTAAGTAAATTATATACAATATTTACATAAGTCAAAACAAAATAAACCCCCACAGGAGAAAAGGACGCAAGTGGCGCTAAAGAAAAGAAAAGAACAAAACCAAAACCAATCTAACTCAATTTCAACCTCTAACCTAACTAAAGGAAAACAAAGCAATGAAAGCAAATCTTCGGCGTTTACACGCCCTTACTTTCCTACCCTATACTAACCAAACAGAAGAATACATAAGCAGCGCTCACTTCTAATCTGATGTGTCTATACATTGGAATCACTAGGTGTTTGTAGCGTGTACGTCACGTGACATATTACCTGCCCAAAGCTCCTGTGGCAAAGCGAAGGTTGTCATCAGCTAACAACAAAGCAAGCTGAAAGAAAGGTAATCACAAATGTAAACCAGATGACAGTTTAAATTATAACAAGAAAAATGACAAGACCAAAACGAGAGGGAGAGGCAAATTAACAATCGCTAGAACAGAGCAGAAAACCAAAATCGCCTCTGCTTAGCGTTTATCTAGACGTCTCTTTTAAAAGACTGGCGATGGCCCGGATTGGCAGCGAAGGCCATGACGTCACTCGAGTTAATAAAGATCGACAGCCTCCTAAGCCAATAGCAGTCCCGAGGGGTTGATCCTAAGAAAATGACAGGGAGGGAGAGAAAAGCGAAAGAGAGAGAGACGAAGGCACACCTGCCGGGACGTAACACTCCCACCCTTAAGAACAAACCAGTTTGTGATAATCACTATAACTAAGCCCTCGAAAGAGCATCGGCTACAACATTTTCAGTACCCTTTTTGTGTTTAATTTCCAAGTTATAGTTTTGAACTATTAGAGACCATCGCATCAAACGCTGATTTTGATTGTACATGCGAGATAAAAACACAAGGGGATTGTGATCAGTAAACACGATGACAGGAAGACTGCTGGAGCCAATATAAACCTCAAAATGCTGTAAAGCAAACAACAAAGCAAGGGCTTCCTTTTCAATCGTGGAATAATTCAACTGATGCTTATTAAACTTGCGCGAAAAGTAACTAATAGGATGATCTATACCATTTTTATCCTCCTGAAGAAGAACAGCCCCGGCTCCAACAGCACTTGCATCGACTTCCAGTTTAAAACCCTGAGAACAATCCGGAGCCAGAAGAACAGGTGCATTACACAAAAGAGTCTTCACACAGTCAAAAGCATATTGACACTCAGCGGACCATTCAAAAGGTTTAGACGGGCTAAGCAGGGCAGTAAGAGGGCTGACAATAGTCGAAAAGTTTCTGCAAAAACTGCGATAATAGCCAGCCATACCCAGAAATCGTCTCAACTCTCGACGTGTAGTAGCAACTGAAAATTCTGAAATAGCTATGATTTTAGCCTCTATCGGTCGCACTTGGCCTTGACCAACTTCTTTGCCAAGATAAGTGACTGTCGCTTGTCCAAAGTCACACTTTGCCAAGTTAAGTGTCAGATTAGCCTTGGCAAGACGTTCAAACACAATTCTCAATAAACGGACATGTTCTGGCCAGTCTACAGAATAGATAACAAGATCATCGAGATAAGCATTACAGTTTGGTACATCTGCCAACACTAAATTTACAAGTCGTTGAAATGTTGCAGGGGCGTTTCTAAGCCCGAACGCCATTGCCGTGTATTGAAGAAAACTGTCAGGTGTTACAAACGCAGAGATTTCCGATGCTGGTGAAGTTAGTGGGACTTGCCAGTAGCCTTTTAACATATCTAGTTTACTCACAAAACAAGCAGATCCAATGTTATCGACAGTCTTCCATTCGCGGTAAAGGGTAACTGTCTGGCACCGTTACAGCGTTTACTTTACGAAAGTCTGTACAAAATCTAAATGTCCCATCCTTTTTAGGAACGAGTAAACAAGGTGAACTCCAAGGGCTGTAACTATGTTTGGCTAAACCATTCTCCAGCAAATAGTTTACCTCCTGACGCATGACTGATCTTTTTATCGCATTCACACGATAAGCATGCTGCTTAATAGGGCGAGCACCATTTACATTAATATCATGCTGCAGGACATTCGTTAATTTAGGGACATCACTAAACAGACAGTTAAAATCTGAAATTAATTCAACGATGTCTGCTTTCTGGTCAGCAGTCAGATGGTCAAGAAAAGAATTAAGATCTTTTAATATCTCAGAATTTTCTAACCTTACGCACTGCTGAGGAGCATTACGAAGAACCACGCCATCCTCATCCGCACTCAAACTACCAGGAAAGGAGGTTGGCCCCATGGCTACAGCGACAGAAGAGACAGCGGGCCCTGCGATCTGTTCCGAGGCTTTCCCCACTGGACTCTCCCTAACATGGTAAGCTTTTAGCATATTTATGTGACACACACGAGTCTGGCGTTTCCTATCAGGCGTACTGATCATATAGTCAGTTTCACTCATTTTCTTCTTCACTACATAAGGTCCATAAAAACGAGCAGATAAAGATGACCCAAGTACGGGCAAAAGTACAAGCACTTCATCCCCAGGCATGAAAGAACGTGCCACTGCTTTACGATCAAACCTTCGCTTCATGCCCTTCTGCGCGTTGGCTAGGAATTCTCTAGCCAGCGAACACGCAGCATGCAACCGATCACGAAAATTACTAACATAATCCAATACGTTAACACTCGGACTTGAATCAACCGACAACATATGTTCCTTAAGAACTTTTAGTGGGCCTCTTACCTGATGACCAAAAACGAGTTCGGCTGGGCTAAAACCGAGGGATTCTTGTACGGTCTCTCTTACAGCAAATAAAACCAGAGGAACCCCCTCATCCCAGTCCCGAGCCGTGTCCAGACAGTGTTTTCACTGCATTGACTTTAAAGTCTGGTGAAAGCGTTCCAATGCCCCCTGACTTTCCGGATGGTACGGGGCTGAAACGCGGTGAGTGATTCCCAAAGACTGTAATACTTGTTTAAAAAGCTTAGACAAGAAATTACTACCTTGATCACTCTGTACAACTTTCGGCAAACCAAATGTAGAAAAGAATTTCACCAGGGCTTTAATAATGACAGGAGCCGTGATTTTTCTTAACGGAATTGCCTCCGAAAACCTAGTAGCCACACACATGATGGTTAACAGGAACTGGTTACCTGATTTTGTTTTAGGCAACGGCCCAACACAATCTACAATAACGTGCTCGAACGGCTCACCGATTGCTGGTATAGGGGTCAAAGGAGCGGGTGGAATAATTTGATTCGGCTTCCCAGCCAACTGACAAGAATGACAGGCACGACAATACTGAACTACATCTTTTTTTAACCCTCGCCAAAAGAAATGTCTCAAAATTCGATTGTAAGTTTTTGTGACTCCAAGATGACCAGCAAGCAAATGATCATGTGCTAAATATAAAACATGCTGACGATAAGGAAAAGGGATAACAATTTGATACACAACATTCCAATCCAAATCCTTATCAGTGTTTGAGCACCATTTTCTCATCAGCAAGCCATTGTCAATAAAATAGGCAACTTTCTGGTTTTTAATCATATCAGGGGAAACTACAGAATTAAAAATAGGAACAAGAGACTTATCCTCTTTCTGCATAGCAATAATTTTCTCTCGAGACAAAGTTAATTTGGACATTTCTGCATCAACCATAGTTGCACTTGAACTCTTCAAATCAACATTTTGGTTTTCAGGTACAACGGCATCCAGGGCCTCCTCACCAACAAAAAGTGGCAGGATAAAAGAATCAGACAAATCAACAGCACTTTCCTTATTGCGCGCCTGAGCACGAGTGACTGCGCACGTGGGGAAAACGTCAGGATAAGTATCAGACAAATCCTCTGACTGACAAAAAACATCTGGGTTATCAACAACCTCTAAAACAGGCATTATTTTTCCTCCTGCCAGGTCGTTTCCGAGAATGAAATCCACACCTTTCACAGGAAGCGAAGGGCAAACAGCGACTCGCACAAACCCAGTACATAATTCGCTCTGCAGATGTACCCGGTGCAGAGGTACCTGTATGCAACCCATGTCAATGCCTTGTACGATTACACTCGAACCACAAAAGGTTTCATCAGAAAAGTGTAATTTATCTGCCACAATAAATGACTGCATTGCACCTGTGTCTCTGAGTATCCTGATTTCATTCTGATCCTCACTATTACCAGTCAAAGAAATCAACCCTTTCAAAACAAAAGGTCGGTAACTGTCATCAACTCTATCCTCACGAGGCTTAGCAACAGCTGATTTAAGGGTCTTCACAAACCCAACACTTAGTTTGCGGCTGCTGTTTGCGTTTTAAAGTTAGACAATCAGCAATCACATGTCCCGATTTATGACAATAAAAACACTCACGTCTCTCTCGAGTTCGAGGTGGACTGGTTTTTAAACGGGAACTTTGCGGTTGAAGAGGAACAAATTGAGTCTTCTCCGAGCATGCAGTTGTAAAAACGCTTTTGTGTGTTAAAACAAACTCCTCTGCTAAATCAGCTGCCTGCGACATCAAAGTGACTTTTTGTTCGTTAAGATAAACTACAACCCGCTCAGGCAGACAACTTTTAAATTCTTCCAACAAAACAAGCTCTCGCAACGAATTGAAATCATTCACTTTACTAGCTGCGCACCACTTATCAAATAACATTCCTTTCTCCCTTGCAAACTCCACAAAAGTCTGGGTAGAATTCCTCTTATGTCCCCTAAATCTCTGCCTATATGCTTCTGGCACCAGTTCATAAGCACGAAGTATAGCGGATTTTACAGAGTCGTATTTTACACTTTCCTCTAACGACAAGGTAGAACAAACCTCCAGTGCTTTACCCATCAACTTACATTGCAGAAGTAGGGACCATACATCTTTAGGCCAACGAAGAGAAATAGCAATGCGCTCAAATGCACTAAAGTAGGAATCCACTTCTGACTCTCTAAATTGAGGTACTAATGCAATATGCTTACTCACGTCAAACATATGCTGAGACGAGTCACCCGACGGAGGAGCATCAGTGGAGACCTGACTTGGGTCTGGCTGCGCAGCTGATCCGGAAGCAACCTCCATTGCCTGTAGATCAAGCTGTCGCAGCTTCACCTGTGTGTCAGCCTGAATCTCAAGTCTGCGAACTGCCAAACGCAGATTTAGCTCAGCCTGACGTGCTTGGGCTTTCTCTTGAGCCTCGTAATGCAACCGGGCCAAACGGACCTTCAGTCGCGCGTCCTCTCTGGAGTCAACAGAGCTGGGAGAAAATGGATCAAAAGATGGCAAGCCGGCCTTAGCATCGGACTCCACCTCCGCCTCAGCATCAGCTTTACCATTTTGCAGATCCTCATCCCCAAGGCTGAGACGCTCCACAGCAACGTTCTCATGGCTTAAAACTCCGCCAGTAACAACATCATCAGCTTTATTTGACATAGGGAGAACTTTTAACTCAGTCAAGCACTGTACCAATTTACTCTTTATGTCTCTCTTAAGACTTTGCTTACTCACACCAATCTGATAGTGGTCAGCTATCAGAAACAAATCTTGCTTCCTGCATTTATTAATCTGCTCTAACGACGGGGTGATAATAAAATTCTGCAGGCTAAACATTCCCACAAAGCACAGCCAGCAAACAATAACCACTACACAATTCCGCATGGAGGAATTTTTTTTTTTTTTTTTTTAAATAAATATAAAATATTTAATTTCCCCTTACCGTCGTGAATATTATTATATTTACAGAATATTATCACCGTCGCAATACCCCAACTCAAGTACCGTCAATTACCACCAGCATATACAGGAAACTGGCACAAATTATTTACGAGCCCCCATTAAATGTTACGAACCTTTAATTCATAGTCTAGAGATGGAAGTAGTAACATTGAAATTGTGACCAGCCTTGTGACAATGCAGGTGGCAAGAGACAAGCACAACCAGAGGTGTCAACAAAAGATCATTTATTTTACAAGAATCAAGGAAAAGTAAGAAATAACAATATTAATGGCAACAACAATAATATAGACAATTGCAACAAATAAAGAAACGAAATACACAAAAGGGTTAAGTAAATTATATACAATATTTACTTACGTCAAAACAAAATAAACCCCCACAGGAGAAAAGGACGCAAGTGGCGCTAAAGAAAAGAAAAGAACAAAACCAAAACCAATCTAACTCAATTTCAACCTCTAACCTAACTAAAGGAAAACAAAGCAATGAAAGCAAATCTTCGGCGTTTACACGCCCTTACTTTCCTACCCTATACTAACCAAACAGAAGAATACATAAGCAGCGCTCACTTCTAATCTGATGTGTCTATACATTGGAATCACTAGGTGTTTGTAGCGTGTACGTCACGTGACATATTACCTGCCCAAAGCTCCTGTGGCAAAGCGAAGGTTGTCATCAGCTAACAACAAAGCAAGCTGAAAGAAAGGTAATCACAAATGTAAACCAGATGACAGTTTAAATTATAACAAGAAAAATGACAAGACCAAAACGAGAGGGAGAGGCAAATTAACAATGGCTAGAACAGAGCAGAAAACCAAAATCGCCTCTGCTTAGCGTTTATCTAGACGTCTCTTTTAAAAGACTGGCGATGGCCCGGATTGGCAGCGAAGGCCATGACGTCACTTGAGTTAATAAAGATCGACAGCCTCCTAAGCCAATAGCAGTCCCGAGGGGTTGATCCTAAGAAAATGACAGGGAGGGAGAGAAAAGCGAAAGAGAGAGAGACGAAGGCACACCTGCCGGGACGTAACAATCATTAATCAAATCATTTACAAAAAGTGATTTTGTAGAAAGGGACCTGATATTCAGTAAGCCAAGTTTTATAAATTGTTTCTGTGTGTTGTAAACATTTTTTATTTGTTGAACATCAATTAAATGGTTACTCATAAATTGGTTTGGACGTTTTCTGTATTTTCTAGTTCGGGGAACAGACACAGTCTCTATAGTGTGATATCTAGGTGAAGGAGTCTCTATGTGCTGAGAATTAACTGACTTCTGTGACGTGAGGCGGCTAGCAGACGGTCGGTTTAGCCAGTCTGTCTGCTTCCTGACCTGGGCCCCAGTTAGACAAGTATGAACTCTAAGACTATGTGCCAAATTTCTAGAGAGAAGAGCGGCACCACCCCAGGAGGGATGAACACCATCTCTTTTCAACAGGTCAGGTCTGCCCCAAAAACTCGTCCAATTGTCTATAAAACCTATGTTGTTTTGCGGGCACCACTTAGACATCCAGTCATTTAATGATGACAGTCTGCTATGAATCTCATCACCCCGGTAAGCAGGGAGGGGGCCAGAGCATATTACAGTGTCTGACATCGTACTTGCAAGTTCACACACCTCTTTAACATTATTTTTAGTGATTTCCGACTGGCGAAGTCGAACATCATTAGCGCCGGCGTGGATAACAATCTTACTGAATTTACGTTTAGCATTAGCCAGCACTTTTAAATTTGCCAAGATGTCAGGCGCTCTGGCTCCCGGTAAACAATGGACTATGGTGGCTGGTGTCTCTATTTTCACGTTCCGTACAATAGAATCGCCAATAACTAGAGCACTTTCACCAGTTTTTCAGTGGGTGCGTCACTGAGTGGGGAGAACCTGTTTGATGTTCTGATCGGAACAGAAGAGCGGTGTTTTGACCCACGACTAGGCCGCCTCACTGTCACCCAGTTGCCCTGCTGCGGGGGCGCTAACGTTACCGGAACCGAACAATGTACAGGAGTCCCTGAGCTAATCACATCCAAAGCAGTATCTACAGCCCTCACATTCTTACTGTCCTCAACTAAAGTTTGGATGCGTGTCTCTAGTTCTAAAACCTTCTCTGTCAGCCTAACTATTTCCCTGCATTTATCACATGTGAATCCCTCATCGCTGACAGAGAGAGATAAACTATACATGTGGCAGACTGTGCAAATAACGATAGCAGGAGAAGAAGCCATTACTCACCGTGATTGATGAATGATACCAACTTAACTTACCACTTACCACCTACCACTTACCACTTACCACTGTTGTTTGATGAACTCGTGAAAAACGGAGCGAGAGAGAAATGAGAACAGAGCGATTAAAAAGAAAACAATAATAGGCGCGAATAGCAACGCGAATGGAACCGCGAGTGACAAGTTAACCGGCTAGCGAATGCTAACGCCCTGCACTCGCGGTTTTAAAAGCGAGCGATCAGATTAGTTTGATAGATAATACCAGAAATATGGTGGGAATTAAGTTATATATTATTACTTTAAACAACAGACAGTGAAAGTAAGGTAAATATTCAATAAAAAGCGGAGCTACAATCGCAAACCTCTCAGCAGTACAGCAGTACAACAGATGACAATGTTACAATGACAAACTAGCTTACATAACATTTATTAACAAAAACGAATAAGACGAGGCATAGGACACATCACATGCTGTATTATACCGACTAATACATAACAGAATGTTTAGCAAACACTGAAGAATCAAATAATAATAATATTTAAAAAATAATGAAAGCCTCCATACCGTAACGTAAGGTAAAGATAACAAGCTTTTCAAAACGAAAACAAAAAGTAAAACTAAACTGTCTGTCGCTGACAGGACTTGCATATTTTCTCTACAAGAATACCAACATGTTCACCTGCTCTGGTTTAAGAAGCGGTATATTACTTTAGTTTGAAAACCAAATCCTCCGTTGCGCTCCGTCCCGCCGAGTGAAAGCACAATGGGCGTGCTGCTCTCGCTCTGCATGCGGTGTGAAACCAGGCTCTACTGAAGCGCTCGCACCTGATCAGTGAAATCTTTCTCCTGCTACAATGTGCTGCGGCTGGCAGCGCGCGTGCTTTGGAGCAGCGCAGACCATGCACTAGCACAAGTGCGACCACGTCAAATTTTTACTCGCACACTCTCAAAAAATGGTCGCATTTTGGTCGCAGTCTAGAGCCCTGAATATATAAAATAATTTTATAAAATAAAGAAAACAATGATGTGCCGTCTCGTCTTGAACAGGAGCACTTCACAAAAATGAACCGAAAGTCAGCGAATACATGACTCACAGACATGATAAATATATCTATAGAAAGTTTTAAATCACTACTTAACGAAATAAATCAAATCGAAAACAAAAACTCTTTCATTATAATCCGTGAAGATGCACTTCTCTCTAAAGACGAGTCTAATGAGGGGATGAGTCAGGATCTTCATCTGATTCTTCATCTTTGCGACACTGACACAGAAAACACTAGTTTATTAGTAAATAATTCAAATATCTCCTTACTATTTCCCCCTGACACACTCATGGTAATTACTTTTGCTAGGGTTTATGACAAGCTTTATTGCCTGTATTTGAAGCAGAACTCTTCAGCTGAGCTGACGGCTCTCTGCTGCTGCGGGACACTAAACACCGTCGACACGCTCTTGACAGCCGCAGCAGCACGGTCTCGTGTTGTTTCCACCAGCGCAGCAATTTTCTTCATCACTAATTGATGGATGTCTAAAATATAAACATAAGGAGAAGCCTAAAACAGGCCCGAGGCCCGGCCCGCGTCTGAACTATGACGTGAAAATTGGCCCGATCGAAGCCCGGTCGGGGCCGGGCTGAAATGCAGGGCTCTAGCGTTCCCCTCGTAGAAATCACGTTTCTCCCTCGGGGGCCCCCTCCCATCGTCGGGCCCTTAGAATCGTCCTAACTTTTCCCCCCATTACGGCGCCCCTGCGTACATATACAAGTGTAACATTTATACCTTACTAACAATTCTTGGTTCCCAGAACGTTCTGAGAACGTTAGTTTTTATGGTTTGTTTTTGGTTAGCCAGGAAAGTTTTCTTAACGGAAATAGAACGTTAGTTTTTGGTTTGTAGAACGTTCCCAGAACATTAGTTTTTGGTTCCCAGAAAGTTAGTTTTTGGTTTGTAGAACGTTATTATAACGTTCCCAGAACGTTAGTATTTGGTTTGTAGAACGTTATTATAACGTTCCCAGAACGTTAGTATTTGGTTTGTAGAACGTTATTATAACGTTCCCAGAACGTTAGTATTTGGTTTGTAGAACGTTATTATAACGTTCCCAGAACGTTAGTTTTTGGTTTGTAGAACGTTATTCTAACGTTTCCCTAACCTATTTACTCCAGAATGCTCACTCCACTGTAGGTCAGTAAATCATCCAGCACACACGACCCAGTATAGTATAAATGGCATGGAAATGATCTGTATGAACGCCTAATCAGTATTATAAAAACCATATCTTGTTTTTATCTATTGTTTAATTAATAAAAAATAAATTGAGCACATCAACCATCATATGTAAGGTTAAATGAGATTAAATCCGTCCATTACGGGGTAGCTAACTTACCCAGATTTTATTTCTTCAGCACCAAATGACTTCACACAATGTATGGTTTATAAAATATGAGGTTTATTCACAGATATTAAAAAATAATAAAAAATGACTTGACTTAAAGTAGGATATCAGTACATTCATTTCTTACCACTGATCCGTGAACAAAAACTTCTCGCTTAACATCATGTTCTCTTCAGTTAGGCATGTCAAATCCCTCCGAGATCATATTTACTGTCATAACTATATTAATTTTAAGTAATCATTCAATAAAAAGATCGATAAACGAGCGAGTACGAGTAAACAAGTAAAACGAAATGACCGTTAATTTTTAAATTCCGCGAGCGCGCGGCTCTCAGGTGAAAGCGCGTGCTGGAGCAGCGCGTGCAGATCAGAGGCGCGCACGCAGGAAATGAAGATGAAACAAACCACGAAGTTATGATTTCTGTTATCACTCCCTGCTTAATCCTGGCTTAATATTACAAGTTAAAACCTGTTTTGATTGATATAATTTCTGTATTTTAATAAATGCTGCATTACACGGTATAGGTCATTACACAAAAAAACATCTGCAACGTTTTAGAACGTTTCCCTGACGTTAGTATTTGGTTCCCAAAAAAATAACCAAACGGGGACGACGTCCGACGTCATTGTGACGCAGCGCGCTGCGTGGGCTAGCTTTAGCCGCGTTAGCTGTGTAACGGTGATGTTGTAATGTAGAGGGTGTCTGAGGATTTACAAAATATCGACGCAGAGCGACATTGATGAGAGGATTTTATTAATGGTGAGTAAATGTTATATTGCGCACGATTAGCGCGTGTGTACCGCGGAGTTTATGGCAGATATGTCGCGATGAATGTGTGAATGTGATTGAGTGAACGACAGATACACATCAACAAACATCTACTATTTATAAAGTCATGTTTAATCTGTTAACCCCACCAACTGATAATGATATTATTATAATAATAATAATACAGGAGTAACGAATAAGGCCTGTTTTATTTATTAAATCACGATTTGATCAAATACATCATAAATCCGCTTTATTTAAAATGCTTTTAATTAGTCAGACGTTAATAAAGTAACAAATAAAATTGTTAAACCACTGTTTAAATCAAATACATTTGTTAAACCTAAATCTCTCTTTTATTATTATTATTAGCTAGTTGTAGTAGAAGTAACTAGCATTCATGAATAAAGCCTGTGATTTATTAAATTACCGTTTGAGCGAATAGTCCTGTATCATAAAGCAGGTCAGATAAGTCAGATATATAAGCTATATCATGTATATGGAGCATGTATTTATCAGTCATGAAAATCATTTGCCATTAATGTGGAATGAAATGCTCTCCTTTCACAATTAAACTCTACGGAATAAGATACCTTTTAATGTTTTCAATTTTAATATTTTTTCCTGGAATCTGTTTTTTTTTTCTTATCAAATACAAATATATCATCTAAATGGTGTCAATTAAATTAATTCCTAAAAGTTTTACATTGAATAAATTATTTTTTAAGAAAACATTGCATTTATTTTTGTCTAATAGGATGTTTCAGAATAGAACTGTATAAACGTAAACATACACTATATTGCCAAAAGTATTGGCACCCCCTTCTAATGAACAGGTTTGACTACTTTAGTAATTTCTATGAGTACAAATCTTAATGTTAAAGCATATAATGATATTCTAGGAAATTGTGTGCTTCTAATATTATAGCAACAGTTTGGACTCTTTTCTATTCTAACATGACAATGCCTCTGTGTATAAGACAAGGTTCAAAAAGAAAATGATTGATTGAGTCAGTGTGGAAGAACTTGACTGGTCTGCATAAAACCAAGTCCTAATCCCAGTTTAACACCTCTAGTGTGACTGTAAATGCAGACCTTGAGACAAAAACTCATCACCAAACACCAATGACTTGTACATACACTATATAGACAAAAGTATTGGCACCCCTTCTTTAGAACAGAAAAATGCACTTCCAAATCTGTGTCAACAACGATGGAAACATAATTCATGTATTTAAAAATTGTATTTCATCTCTGTAGCAACAGTTTTGTAAGTGTCTAAAATGACTGAACCCATATGTACAAGTCATTGGTGTTTGGTGATGAGTTTTTGTGTCTCAAGGTCTGCATTTACAGTCACACCAGAGGTGTTAAACTGGGATTAGGACTTGGTTTTATGCAGACCAGTCAAGTTCTTCCACACTGACTCAATCAATCATTTTCTTTTTGAACCTTGTCTTATACACAGAGACATTGTCATGTTAGAATAGAAAAGAGTCCAAACTGTTGCTATAATATTAGAAGCACACAATTTACTAGAATATCATTATATGCTTTAACATTAAGATTTGTACTCATAGAAATTACTAAAGTAGTCAAACCTGTTCATTAGAAGGGGGTGCCAATACTTTTGGCAATAGTGTATTTTGGTTGCTTTTTTATAGTAATATTATTAGTACTTTAGGAATGACATTTTATTAGTAGTAGTAATAATTTCATCAAGTTCAACCAGACCTATTTTGACCATTTATCAAGATCTTTTATTTTTTTAGTTCCAGTAGTTTTTCTCAAAAGTAAAGCTTGTGAAGTGACCCTCAGAGCAGCCCTGGAGATGAGAGAAGAACTGTATGTGTTCATGTCCTCATATAGTGAGACGCAGACGCTGAAAACACAGCAGGTGTCACACATGTTTGAGTAATAAATGAAACTACGCCACTCATTCACATGCAGACTTATTAGTGACATGTGACACTGACTGGCTGTTATCACATGTGTTTTTGCTTTGTTAGATTAATTCATTTCGAGTAAAGCGGTCCAGAGCTGGACAGAACTGCCCATCGTTATCGCCATTAAAGTTTTTGGCAATGTCGATATGATATTACTTATCGTCCAGCTGTACATAAAACTTAAATATCCATCTGTTTCTCACGTAAAGCTATCAGACGGCTTTGTAATATGAAGATAGATTCGTTGCATAATTCCAAATAAATATTGTGATCCACAAATAATTGTAGAGATTAACAATTGGTAAAAATTAAACATATTGACAAATAATTAAAATGAGATCCACAAATAAATCTAAATCAAACATGAATTAAGCTAATTTCACAAATAAATAAAATTAGATTTGCAAATAAAAAATATTCACAAATATATTTTCATGTCACAAACACAAGAATGGCATTCATTTGAGAATCGCATCCCATGCATTTGTATTTATTTGATTTGGAGCTTGTTTTAAAATTTCAATGTAGTTTTGTTATTTAGGCTACATGTACATTATATTTACATTTTGTTATTTAGCAGAGGCTTTTATCCAAAGCGACTTACAAATGAGGAGAATAGAAGCAATCAAAACCAGCAAAAGAGCAATAATATGCAAGTGCTATATTAATATATTATCATAGTTAGGGTTGCAAAGGGGCAGAACATTTCCGGTAAATTTCCATGGGAACTTCATCCGGGGAATTTTGGAAATATTCCAATTTGAAGCTTGCCAGGAATTAATGGGAATCAATTGGGGAAAGTAACTATTGTTACTTTTTTTAAAAAAATCAAATGTCAAATAACTTGGATGCCCCAATATTAAATATGTTAAATGAATGAAATGGACTCTAAATAGAATACATTATTATTATAAAACATTGCACACTAATCTACACTATTTTAATGTTTCTGTGGGGCAATGTGAGAGACATCTATCAAATTCAATTGATTATTGTAAATATTATCAACCCTCTATGGACACCTTGGCAATATAATCTCCATTGGCTTGTCATTTTTTTAGTTTACTCACCAGACTAATATTAATTATCTGATGAACAGCACTTATGGAAGTTTAAAAAAACATTTTTGTAATATTCATGTAATTTACATGAATACTTACCAAGATGGACATTTTGATATTTTGTGTGCAGGATTTAAGAAGTGATCTGTGCATGTTATGGAGGAAAGCACAGTGCATGTAGGGGGTGTGGCCTCAATAGCCCTGCAGTAAACAGTGTGCTGTGTGCATGTGATTGAGCAATGTGTAGGGTAGAATTTAAACTAAAGTTCCATTAAATCTGGTTGTTTTAACCAAGATTATGCTGCAAGATTTTGTTGTCAACTACATTAAAGTTCCCAGTTCCTGCAATTTTGCTAATTTCCGGTTTATTCCCATTAATTCCCATATAGTAATATTGAAATTATTAACCCCAATTTGAATGGCCAGGATTATCATGTTTATGACAGTGAGTTTGTGTGTGAAATGTCATATGTTTAATGCTGTTACAGTGTAAGTGTGACTTCTGTTACAGCTCCGTGCCATGTCTGTGAAGAGCCCATCAGACCTGCTCAATGAAAACACATACATCCCACCTTCACTGACCCTTGACCACCACCGCTGCTTATCACATGAAAGAAATCTGGGCCTGACAGAGACTCATGGGTCAAATACTTTCTCTCATAAGAGTCAACTTAATTACAGCAGCACAAACTCTCTCCAGCTTCTCAAAGGCATTATGGGAGGACTAGATGATGATGATGATGTATCCCTCCGGCACCAGGAAGATGAATGGAGCAGAAATCAGGAGAATGAGCACAGTCTTCCAGGCTCCGAGAGCAATGCCAAGTGGATGAAGGAAGATCAGAATCAAATATGCAAGTTAGCAGAGCAGCAGCAGCAAGACCAGAATCTCAACCTGGTTGAAAACAAGAACGAATCCACTGATAGAAACCCAAACCAGAACTCACAGCGGCGCCATGAAGAGAAGAACAAGACCCTGAAAGCGCTCTGCTCTGACCTGCACAGTTGGGCAGCCGATGAACCTCTTCTGATTTACTCTTCTAACGCTCTGATGGAGAAGAATCAAGAAAACCAAGAGCAGACGAGAGACGAGGAAGGAGAGAAAGAGGAAGATGTAAATCCCAGTGGAGGCGAGAACACTGATTCGTCTGAGATGCAGAAGAAAGGAGGTGAAGGTGGCAGCAGAAATGCTTGTTTGCTGTTCAGTAAGAACGGCATTCCCAGCGACGAGGACTCCAGCTGCATGTCTCTGTCACAGGGAAGCACTGCAAGCAGCACCCCAGACGGAGAGCCAGGTAAGGTCACGCAACATGGCAGGTGATCACAAAAACAATTGACCTATCGGTAAGCCCCGCCCCCCTTAGGTACTGTTGCTCCCTCGGACAAACAAACGGAGTTTCTCACTCTCTTACAGTGAGAGCGGCATCATGACAACATGCAGGATCAACACTGTTCATGTATCGCAGGGTAGGATTAAATTAATGTACATTTAACCAGTTTAATATAGAGAGGCAGTAGACCTTCGTTTGTGTTTTTGACCTACACTGTAACATTTACAGTACATTTATGCATTTAGCAGACGCTTTTATCCAAAGCGACTTGCATTGCATTCAAGTTACAGTTTTAAATTTTTATCAGCTCTTGCTTTCCCTGGGAATCGAACCCATGATCTTGGCGTTGCTAACGCCATGGTCTACCATTTGAGCTACAGGAAAGCCCTTGTAACGTTACCAGACATGAGAATATTTAATTACGAAACCAAACATATGTTTGTTTTTTAATCAGAGTATCTGAGGAACAAACTGTAAAGGCGCAGCTCTATTCTGGAAAGGGGGCGGGGAGCAGCAGCTTAATTGCATTTAAAGAGACATGCATGAAAACAGCCTGTTTCTGCTTCCACTCAAAATAGGCATTTTCAAAATTATATAATAAGCGATCTGTGGGGTATTTTGAGCTGAAACTTCAGACACATTCTGGGGACACCTGAGACTTATATTACATACTGTAAAAAGGGCATAATAGGTCTCCTTTTAAAGGGTTAGTTCACCCAAAAATTTAAATTCTGTCATTACTCACCCTCATGTCGTTCCAAACCCGTAAGACCATCTTCGGAACACAAATTAAGATATTTTTGATAAAATCTGATCCTCCATAGACAGCAATGCAACTGCAATGATCCCAGGTCCAGAAACGTAGCAAGGACTTTGATGATAAAACAGTTCATGTGACATCCAGGGGTTAATTTTACAAAGCTTCCGCCGTCTTCATTTGTAGAGTATCTCAGAACGTAATCAGCGTTGTTTACGTTCAAGCATGCGGGAGCTGTCTACTGAACGTAAACAACGCTGATTATGTTCTGAGATACTCTCCAAAATGGCAGAAGACAGTAACTCGGGGAGAAGAATTGTTGAATAAATTATGTTATTATTGTTTTCTTTGCGCACAAAAAGTATTCTCGTAGTTTCGTAAAATTACGGTTGAACCACTGATGTCACATGGACTGTTTTATCGATGTCCTTGCTACGTTTCTGGACCTGGGAACATTGCAGTTGCATTGTGATTTTTTTTTTTTATATATATATATATATATATATATTAGGGGTGGCACGGTTCACGGAAAAAAACCGAACCGAACGGTTCTCCACACACGGTTCGGCACGCACTAGGACCGCGGTTCAACTTAAATCTGACGACGCATGTGTAATATGGTTTGTTATAAATAACATGTAAAACAAACAGGGTTCGGCTAATGTATGTTTCTTTTAATGGATGCGCATTCTGGCTTCCCAGTGCATTACAATAACAGCGATGAAAAGAAAAAAAAAAGCGGACAAACCATTCACTCTTGTTCAATGCGAGTTCCGTATGCTGGATTAGATGTCATTTATTCCGTCATCACCCGGGTGCTGATAGCGCGCGCGCACAGGTGAGACCTGAACAGCACACGTTGATATCTGTGTTTAAACTAAACTCATGTAAGCTTTGCCAGTTTAAACATTTAAGAGCCAGAGGACGCGAGCTCGCGCGCGCAATGAGAAGATTTGTGCAAACCCGCGCCTCAGAACGCGCGCAAATATTAAGCTCTCTCTGAAGTATTGTGTTTGAATGGACAAATTCACACAAAAAGTATGCCAAAATGCCCGTCTTGGTAAGTATCCTATAACAGACATAGCTGGCTGAACGTACAGTATCAGTGCATTCTCTTAAAGTGACAGCACTTTCTTAATATTAATCAAACAGCAACAACAAAGAAATCACTCACTGCTCTTGATTGAATCGCTTTGTATTTTTGTAACTTTAATAAAGATTAATCTTTAATTTATACAGTCAAATATGCAATGCTGTTTTACATTTGATTACTTTATTCAATTTCTGTACCTAAAAACTAATGCTATAGACCTACCTAAAAAAAAACTGAAAATCACTGTTTAATTTATTTGAATCTTTACTCTATTGTATTTTTTGTGTGCTGTTGCTTGTAGTTAGACAGATTATTCTTATTTTCTATTTTTATTTGACAGTATAGTTTTTCCCTAAACATACCGAAACCGTGACTCTAAAACCGTGATACAAACCGAACCGTGAAAAATTTGAACCGTGCCACCCCTAATATATATACAGTATATATATAAAAAAAATACTGAGGTAGATGTTTTGTTTTTTTTGTTTGTTTTTTTGTGATCAGATCAGTGTCACATGACAACACTGCATTCCCTGCAAACAAGCCTGCACTGGCCCTTTACAGGCTGCCAGCACAGGGCTCCTGAGAACTTGCTAACTGGCAAACCGTTGGCCCCTTATCACTGGCCCTGCACGAACAGCCCTCACTTAGCCTCCAGGAAGCCTAAGCACTGTTTTATTGACAATAATAAAGTTTGAAGTCACCGTTATGGAGTTAAGCGCTTGCTTTAGTTGGTCTCTTGACCCTTGACTTATTAAACTTAAGTTTTTCTGGCTGCTGTAACTGTGTGTTTCTGAAGCACATTTGTTACAGCAAAAATTGTGAGAAGACAAACTGATCAGATGGTGCTGGTCACTTATTGATGATTCAGTCATCACGTAGTGTCCTGATTTACTGATCTCTGAGAACATTATTTAGGTTTAATAATTTCATATTATAGTAGCCCTAGAATACAACTGCATGAAATTTTGTCCTGCTTTAATATTTTGAATGTTTTTAAGTCTTTATGCAGAAATGATTTGGATGGGATCATGTAGACTCACACAGATATCAAGATTCAGCGTATGAACCTCAACAATGGTGACAGTCAACAAAATAATCAGATCAACTCTGAACATCACAAAACAAGCTTTTCGTTGCTTGTCACCATTGTTGAGGTTCATACGCTGAATCTTGATTTCTGTGTGAGTCTACATGATCTCATCCAAATAATTTCTACATAATGACTTAAAACATGTATCACAGGTATATTACGTGCATTCAGATCAACTATACTATGTTAGGAAACCAAGTGTTCAGTTGGACTGATAATTGTCTTGGATCCGAAATGCAGCTGGACTGATACCTTCACATTATTTAGTTCAATACATTAGTATTATTACACCGCTAAGAAGCATGTTGTGTAACTGGATCCTGCTGACTTTTGTGCTGTAAAACAGGGATCCACAAATCTGGCTCACGAGACCCACTTTCCAGTTTAGCTCTAACCCTAATCAAACACACCTGAGCATGCTAATCACTAATGTGCACGAATAATGCGATTATTTCCAATAATCAGAGTAAGGACTTAATGGCATTATGATGTTTACATGTCAAGAGCAAATTTACATTATTCGCTAAGAATTGTGGTTAATTTTTTACTGCCATTATCCACATACCCCACTGCACAGCACAAATGATGGACTCAGAAAGAGCAGGTGTGTTACTGGACGCTATTTTAATTTATTTACATCTAATGCATAATGATTTTGTATGGCTGTATTCCACGCTTTTTCGGCGCCATAGAAATGTGATGGAATTCGTTTGCGTACGCTGCCGTCGCTTTCTACTCGCCGTTTCTGGATGAGGGTAAGGAACAGAGACTAGTGTCAGCGAGTTGTGTTTTCCCCAGAATGCAATGCTTTCTTCCCCTCCATCGTTTCTAATCTGTGTATTATTACAGGTGCGTGTCACAAGCACATGTGCACTTTGGTCAGAGCAGCAATACTGCGATTAAGGTGTTCACATGCTGTATATTTCGATTAAAATCAGCGTACTATGTTAATACGATTATGCTTGCTGCGATTATGAGCTTAATCACATTATTTAGATCGAAGTATTGCGTTTACATGCGGCAAAGATTAATCGCAATATTGTCAAAATCGCATTAAGAGGGTGCATGTAAACACACTCAATGTCTTCAGGATCATAAGAAAATCACAGGATAGTTGGAGCTAAACTCTGCAGGATCTCGTGAGCCAGATTTGAGGATCCCTGCTGTAAAATAAAGCATGTTGCTAGCATGCTATGCTGCCTGTGACTTAGTGATTTTGATGTTTTGATAAAGAATATCTCGTTTCATTTTTGGTTGTAGAGTCCTACTGGGATGGCAGTGCATTTGAAACAGACACGGACCTGCCCGCTGGTTGGATGCGAGTGCAGGACACATCAGGCACCTACTACTGGCACATTCCCACAGGTACCACGCAGTGGGGGCCACCTGGGCCCCTAGAGGAGAGACCAGCCAGCACGTCACCTGCGGTCACACCTGCTGATGAGCCACAGGTGCACACACCTACTATACATCATAATAAACATTGCAACTTATCGAAAATTGTGTGCTGTTAATAATATTCCATCAATATAACATTATAGCTCTCAAGTAGGGCTGAACAATTTTGGAAAATAATCCAATTGCGTTTTTTTTTTTTTTTTTACCGCGATTTATTATGCAATTATTTTTTAAAGCTCTTTATGTTCTGTATTATTCAACAAAGACAAGCAATAAATCATTGTGTGGTATGACCAACACAATATTAGATAGATTAAACATAAATATTATTTTCTGTAGGCCAGGCCTATATGTTATGATGGAATTAGGTGATGCATGAATTGATATGAATTACATTTTTATTTAACAACTACAAGCACTGTAGTATATTGATGATTTGTTGAACTTCCAGCATTGTAAGCATGTAATAATTATGACAATGTAAAGCACTGACAAATAAGCCTGGTATAAACATTAATATGAAAGCCAGTAACAAAATCACACAAACTAAAGTAGAATGCAGAAATATAAAAACAAATCTGTTGCTTTACCACACTCCGTATTTAGGTAATTAATTCAAAGTCATTGTAATAAACATATATGTGACCCTGGAGCACAAAACCAGTCATAAGGGTAAATTTTTCAAAATTGAGATTTATACATCAACTGAAAGCTGAATAAATAATCTTTCCATTGATGTATGGTTTGTTATGATAGGATAATATTTGGCTGAGATACAACTATTGAAAATCTGGAATCTGAGGGTGCAAAAAAATCTAAATATTGAGAAAATCACCTTTAAAGTTGTTCAAATGAAGTTCTTAGCAATGCATATTACTAATCAAAAATTAAGTTTTGATATATTTACGGTAGGAAATTTACTAAACATCTTCATGGAACATGATCTTAATATCCTAATGATTTTTGGCATAAAAGAAAAATAATTTCAACCCATACAATATATTTTTGGACAAATATACCCCAATTACAAAAACTGCAAATGCAATTAAACGTTCAGCCCTACTCTCAAGTTGCCCAACATTAGTCTCATGTCTTTAAACATGAACACATTTGTGTTTAGATTACATGGGGCGGTGTTTCTCATCCAGACACATTCAGTGAGGAAGAGCACTGGCAGGTAGGTTCATAATGGAGTCACAGAAAATCTCATTCTGTGTTTGTAAGTCCATATAATGCTTATTTATTGTTTAGAAGGAGGACGTGGCTTCTGATGAAAGTCTGAAGGAGTTTGAGGGAGCGACTCTGCGTTATGCCTCCATCAATCTCAGGTATAAGATCAGTTACAGACTCCTGAAACTGAGCGTTACACAGTATTATGTCATATGTGCATGTACATTTTATTGCATTTATGAATTGGGCACACAAGTCACTTACATTGCATTCAACTTAAGTGTAGTAATCGAGGCCATGATCTTGGCCTTGTTAGTGCCAGGCCCTATTGTTTGAGAAAAAGTAGCATTGATCCTGTCATCTTCCTGTTGTGTGCAGTTTTTCTCAGTCTGAGGAGGAAGAGGAACAGACTTATTTCAGCAGTAATGAGGGGGCGAAGGTAAGCACACAGGTCACTGACCACATGCACTGCATCAAGATGCTTGTTTTCTCAATGTTTGTGTGTTATGCAGTGCTTTGCAGTGCGTTCTCTGGGCTGGGTGGAGATATCAGAAGAAGAAATGGCTCCTGGCAGGAGTAGTGTTGCCGTTAATAACTGTATCCGACAGCTGTCCTACCAGAAACACAATCTAGATGACACAGCTGGCATCTGGGGCGAGGTTTGTGCATATATGTGGAAATCTCTAGAATTTGAATGAATGAATGTACTGTTTTCACTAAAAAAATATATGGAGCAATTTAAGAACATAATTAAACATTGCTTAATTTTCTAAAACGTAAGATAAATGAAATAACTATCATTAGCAAAAGAAACCACAATGTAAGTCTAACGCTGTTCCTCCTGCACGTTCTTTGGTTTTCCAGCATCTTCTGCATATTTGTCCCCTTGCCAACAGTAACAGACCATAACCATCTTTTCACACCGAGGACAATTGAGGGCTCATACACAACTATTGATAGTTTTCACGTGACGTCACACCCTTATAGGAACGCCCACCTGGCGGGCAAAACGCAGCTTTGCTCCACTGACCGCCAGTTATTTTTACGCAGATTGCATCAAGTAATAATGTAGTAAAACGCAGATATTAAAAGTAGAGATTCAGTGGACACCTTATTGATGATGTATATTTTGTACAGGCGAGCAGATGAAGCCAGAATATAAATGCAATGTGCAAAGTTTCACATTAAATACTTCCCATAGAAAACCATTAGAAGGAAAACACTGAACTGTTAAGCGGATTGTGTTCATATTCCGGCCTCATCTGCTTGTCTGTATAAACTATGCATCATTAATGTGGTGATTACTGAATTTGATATTTTAATATTACTGTTTTAAATATATTAAGGCACTTTAAGTGTTTTTACAACGTTTTGTCGCACTGTTTATGATTGAAATATTGCCGCGGGTGCTTAATATGGATTGCAAATGGCCAAAACTTGCATTTTGTTCAGAAATACCTATTTTTTTATTCTTTTGAGAGGTGATCTAAATATTTTCGGCTGGGAAACATGAAAAATTGACATGTTTGTGCTGCAGTTCTATGGATGTTTTGCCCTCCGAGTCTTCGAGCCGGTCATGTGACTGAAAACTATCAATTGCAAAAGCTGCAAAACATTCACTTGATGCTCAAGAAGGTAAAATTGCGCATTAAGAGCTGGGGGTGTAAGAACAGTTATCGCTCACGTTTAAATTTGGGGATGGAAAAAGTCTCAGGTTACTTGCTTAACCCATGTTACGCAGGGAACAAGACACTGTGTAGTGATGATTTGGGATGCACAATATTGGATTTTTGTAGATATTTTTCTCATTTTGGCCAATAGCCGATACCGATATGTTTCCTTTTATAAGCAAATTATTTTTAATTTTGGTTAGTTTTTAACAAGAACTTATTTGTTAGAATTAAATAAACAATGAAGATCTTTTATAATGACAGTACATTGAAGCTTTGAAAATAACTATAAATAAACTATATATCAATTGCTCCATTTTTTTTTCAGAAAGATGCAGTAGTAACCTTAACATTTTATTTTAAGATTTAACGTTTGTAGATGTCTAAAGCAAGAGTTATAAAATTTCTGAAAATCTTTTAGAGCTCATAATTTAAAATATATAACATATTAATGAATAAATCAGTATATATAAGATTATTTAATTTATAAGTGTCATGTTTGTGATTTTTTTTTAATATTAATGTAAGCTATAGCTTCTGACCTTTTAAATCAAAACATACTCATGATTTTATGGCCTCAATTACTGCTTTATTTAATCAGAAACGCAGTCTAAATGTTATTTGTGTTTTTACTTTAATTTTATTAGAAGTATGTCAACAGGGCCCCCTACAGAATTAAAACGCCTTACCGGACAGGCATTAGGACCCACGGAGGCTGCCGCTGCACGTGCTATTACCGTTTACTCTATCATACACCGAATGCATCATTCCGAATGTGCATGCTCAGTTTAAATGCACCGATCCAAAAGAGTGAATCTAATCACCATTCAGGCAAAACTGTGGTTCAGGAATGAGCCACACACTGCTGACGTGATCTAATCGCTAGCACACCCTGAGCACATGTGAGTTAATGTATTCCTCTTATCGGCAAGACATATCGGCATCATTTTTCATATCGGGCCGATGCCAATATGTACATTTAAAGCCATTATCGGACGATTCCGATATCAGTCCGATAATATTGTGCATCCCTATCGATGATGCAATGAGAACGATATACTACACACGCCAAGCTAAGCACTGCCACTTCTGGCCCAAGAGAAGTTTGGCCAGGCTAAAACCAAATGGCTAATTCAAGCAGAAAAAACCCAGGAGCCGCATCTAAATCCAGGTTGTAAAACCTGATAAATGTGTGAGGGAAGGATCATGCTGCCGCCACACAGATCCTCCAGGGGAACACCTCTGAAAAGAGCTTGAGAGAAAGCAACACTCCTGGTAGAGTTAGCCCAAATGCCTAAAGGTGAAGAGAGACCTCATACCTCATATGCAAGCGAGATAGCATCTCTACATGGACTAAAACGGCTTGCTGAAAACAGAGCTGATTTTGACAAGGTAAAAAGGGTGTTGCTATACACTACCATTGAGAAATTTTAACCAAAGTATGTTATAGACTTTTCATTAAGACCATAAAGAATCATATCAACTTGTGGAAAATGGACATCCGATGACCCCTTTAACAAAGCCAGGAGCAAACTCCATGCATGACTCCCTCACAGAGAGAGCCTGCAAATCCCCTACACACTTAAGAGAAGACAATGCCAACAAGCGTTGCCTTAAGGGTTAGGATCCGGCCGGAAGCTCACTCCAAAAGCTCAGAAGGCAACTCTGATAAGCCCTCCAGGACAATAGACAAGTCCCAGGAAGGAACACTGACAAGGGCGTGCAGGCCTCGAAGCCTAACTCCATGCATAAACAAAGAGACCAGATGATGCCTAACTAAGGGGGCTCCATCCGAATCCCGGCGAGCAGCGATAGCTGTGACATAAACCCTTGAAGTGGTGAAAACCGCTCCAGCCGCAAACTTCTAGCACTGAACCAATCGGGCAGTTGACTGAATCTACTACATGAGCCAAACACCATGACCCAAAAACTTTCCACTTGGAAAAATAAAGTCTCCTAGTGGAAGGTTATTACTGATCACCCTTAATCGACCACACCCACAGCCTCCACATCTCAGGCCAAGGGTGCCAGATCCTGCCCTGGAGCTGGGACAGCAGGGTGTTAAGCCTGAGGCCAAGATACCGAAGGTGGTGAGGAAGAATGTCCCTGTGACGACACACCAATTCCCGGGGTTGGGATGAGCTAATCATCCAGCCTCAGCAGGGCCACAGCAGGGCCACTCATTGACCAATTCCACCGGCAAATCCGCATGGTGAGATTGTTCGGGCGAGAGAGGAAGAGAAAGCAGGAGGCCAGTCTGCTCGCTCTCCATAGCCTCAAGCTCAACATCCGAACCCCAGGGTGTGGATTCAGGAAAGGCCTTTGACAGGGCATAGCGGATGACTTTCTATCAAACACAGCAAGCCTCACGTGGACAGTCTAAAAATTCTCACAAAACTTGCAACCAGAAGCACTGTAAATAGCCTTGCACGTGTGAGAAATACCAAGACATTTCACACACTTACTGTGCGGATCGTCGTTCGCAGTGAAGTGAGAGGACGGCGGCTGGCAGCGAAGGAGATCCATTGGAGATCCACTGAATGCAGTCACTGAAGTACAAATAAGCAATTTGGTCAAATTTTCCAGAAAGCATGTGCCAGATGAACCGCTTCTGAAGGAAGGAATCTGAACAGAGCCAACGTTTTGTGTGTCAGCTCTGGCTAGATGTGTAAAGTCACCATGATATCAAAATTGACAGTTTTTCATTTTTTAATGGAATATTTTTATCATAATATGTTTATTATAAATTATTTATCCGTGTGCATCACGACAATTCAATTGCAATTTCTGTTTCATGCCGACTTTAAAAGTAAAAATGCTGTACTGTTGCACTTTCTCACGTATTTTAGCGCTGTAAAGTCCTGCATTATGATTCAAATCTACTTTTCTGGGTATTCTTGGCATGTAGGTTACACAATAAACTATCTAACATACAAGAGCAACAAATCAAGCATGTTAACGCTTTCAGTATATACATTTTACTAGTATTGGCATAGTCTGTTTATTACCCTTCTTTAAATGCATTATTATCATATCTGCAAAATCCAGTATCTGCCTTTAATTTGTATATATACTGTATATTGACAGTTTCGATACGTATGTATATGATGAATAAAATGGTTTAAGTATTTTAAAAGTTTTCTTTGTATGGACGTGCATCATTTTAGTTGTGCAGCTCTTAAATATGATTATGGATTAGGGGGATTACTGTTATTATAGTTATTTTTGCTGGAAATTCAAATGATTTACAGTATGCATTACATAGCTATTTGTAATGTCTGTTTATGGATAATCCCGTGAATTAAATCCTTTACAAATGACGTGTTTCATCTTTCATTATCTAATTTTACTTCAGATTTGATTGAGATCAACCAAAAGCAATTTATGACGTTACACGTTTTGACTGATTTTGACATTAAGTTCAGGATTTAAAGGAGAGGTAGAAGCACATCACTTAATATGTCTTTGTTTGTGTTGCTGTGTAGGGGAAGGAGATGCTTCTGGTGCTGGAGAACGAGACTCTGAACCTGATCGAGCCTCACGGTCGAGCGCTGCTGCACTCTCAGCCGATCATCAGCATTCGTGTGTGGGGCGTTGGACGGGATGATGGCAGGTACGTCTGTGAGCAGTTCAGTGAGTTGCCAGCATAATAAGTGATCTTTAAAGGTTAAATAGAGACTGAATCTGAATCTTTTGCCTCATTTTTGCGTTAGAATCAGAGATTAATAGCATGTTTATGACCACAGACTGACAGATGCACAATGTTACAGGAAATAAATTGGCTTTTATGTTGAGTTTCATCACTTTTGTAGCAACTGCAACACTCTCTGAAGCTGCTTATTTTTAAATAACTTAGATTTTGCTGTATTATGTTGTGTTTTTGTTCTCTGTCCTGCTGCATCCTGGATCCCAGGGAGAGGTAGTGTGTTACTGTATTGTATTGTTTGTTAGCTATTGTGTACTTGTTACAAGCGTAATGCACCCAAAAATGAAATTTCATCATTTTCACACCCACGTGTCGATTAGACTTTCCTCTGTCTGACACAAAAGGACAATTTTGGAGGAATGTTTGTCACTCTTTTACATTCAACAACTGTTCATACATGCAGGGCCTTGCGAATGTATTCATACCCCTAAATTTTTTTTCACGTTTTATGTTGCTGCCTTATGTTAACTGCTTTAAATTAGTTTTTTTTTTTCTACATCAGTACTACACTCCATACACCGTATTGACAAAGCAAAAACAGAATTGTCACAACTTTGTAAATTAATTTTTAGGGGTATGAATACTTTTGCAAGGCACTGTACATACCACAGCTGTTAAGCTTCTAAAAACAATGTAAATGTAAATGCACCATATTCTCTTTCTTCTGAATGCATGTGATGGAGCAGAAGTTATTCACTGAAAATCCTCCCCAAATATTATTTTCTGTTCTGCATGTCTAAACTGAATTAGTTTGAGAGCTTCAGAAAAAAATATAACATGACTTGGATAATATAACACAAGTCTTTTGGACTAGCTTGGTACTTAATTTTGTTGTTTATTTATTTTAATTTGACAATTGTGGTGACTGTGAACTACTGTTGTCTGGAAAAGATCTGTGTAAATATTCAAAGTGTCACTAGATGACATTGTGCATTCATTTGCATATTCATGACATCATTGTATTTGCATTTGCGTATTGTCAGCCCTTTACATGTCTCTGCTTCTTTTCTACTCTGTGCATAACATACTGTTAGTATGAAATAGTAACTGAATCGTGGTCCATTAAGTCTAAATGTTAACCAGCAGTCACTTCCAGGTCATTTACAAGTACTGCTAAAATACAGATTTGTTTTTGTTTTCTAACAAAATTACCATACATATGTTAAAGACAGTGGTAGTGCTGTGATATACTTACATGGTGAAATCAGCAATGCAGAGCATATCAGACTATATATTTAATTAAATCACTTTTGTCATTTCGTAATCGCACTAAGCCATATTGAGATTTCTATTATATGTGTATTGTCCAACCCTAGTTGACATAAACTAATAATTATATAAATATATTAACTTGTAGAAGTATTTCACTATTTTTACAGTGAAAAATACGATTAATGTCAAATTCACAAATTCCACATTTTTGGAATAATTTCCCAAATTTCTACAAACAGGAATTAGTGCAAACACGAGATTTTCTCTTTCATTGGTTTACTTCAGCACTGCATCAGCAGCAGACGCTAACAATCCCTTGGATTTGACGATAATCTGAAGCCTGTATAGAATCATGCCTGTTTATTGGCAGATAATACTAGCAGCACCCACTGAGGCATTGCTTCGCTGACACCTCATAATGAAGAGCTGTGCTGATTTCTCTTCAGGAAGATGATTAATCTGTTAGTGGATGCAGTATTATATTTCTGAGTATGGATTTTGGGAGTTTTCTTGTATATAGTGGTTCACACTGAGAGGTCCTCGCTCCATAGAGTGGGTATGTTGACATTTGTGCCCAAGTTCAGAAGCTCTCAAAGCATTAATCTTTTGGATGCAATGATGTCCGTCCAGCCAGAGACTCAGTTCAAGTTGTATGAGCGTGTTCTTATGACCGTACACTGTAAAAAAAAAAATCCATAAAATTTACAGGAAAAAAACGTCAGCTGTGGTTGCCGGAATTCTACCGTATTTTAGGTTTTACGGTTTTAACTTAAATTTACAGTTAAATACCGTAATTTCATTAACTGATATAATGTTAATATACCAACCTATTAAAGTACTGAAATCTGTTTTGTATCTTTGAAATACACTGATAACCATCAAATGCAGGCGGTGATGAGAAAGTCACATGATGAACCAAAGCCAATCACAAGCAGCTTTTAAATACTAACATATATAGAAGAAGCACAGCATCATTCACACAAGCACTAAACACCATCATGATGACTCATTAAACTGAAATATGCAATAAACATTCATTTAACAACATTAGATGTAACATATACAATCCTAATAAACATAACTGATAAGAAAAAACTAAGAAGAAACCGTTATTTCAAAGAAAAAGCATCAAATTCAAACAAAATTTGAAATGCAACGCAGGGAATTCTGGGAACGTCAGTTTATGGTTTTTTTCCCTGTAAATTTTACAGGACCTTACCGTTTAACAGGTTTTCAATGTAGCATTTTCACAGTTTTTTACCGTTAAAATCACGGCCATTTTTTACAGTGTAGTGCACATTCACTCCGCGGGCCACTGCCGTTCTTCCAGGATCATAAAAAGTGCTCCATAAAGTTAATAAATCCATTAGTAGGCGAATGTTATTATAATCCTGACCACTGTTCACTGCCATTATAAAACTTGGAAGAGCAAGATATTTTTCATAGTATTCTACGCAGTGATAAAGTCGATTAGCATAGCATTATAATGAAAATACCAGAGAAGGCTTGAAGAACTTGAAAAAATCATATACTGGCGTAGGTGTGTTTATTAGTCACGTTGAATCAATGAAAGCAGTTAAATCTTCTGTTTATTCAGCTACACGACTTGCATTATCTTTCTCAGTGTTGCCAGCTAATGTTCAGGGGAAGTTGCTAAAGGACGTCGATTTGTTGCTAAATGGCGTTGTGATGTCATGGCACGATGACATCATTACGTAATTATGATGCAAAATTGTGTGACTACATCAAGTCTCAGTAAAAAATAAGTTTTATGTTAATTTAGATTTGTTTGTAAAGTAATATAATGTAATATAATATTAAAATATAACGATTTTTAAATACAACTGAGTTATTGAACACTTACACATTTTTGAACAATTAATTTTTTTTATTTTTAGCTAGTAAACTAGTAAAACTACACATTCTGAACAATTATAGTTTTAAGCAGTGTATTAGCAGTTAGTTAGTATGCTACACTTCTGTAAAAATAGGGCACAATCTACTATGTTAATGTGAAGGACTTTTCGGTATTGATTTTTCACAGGTTTTTTACCTGCATTTTAAATTACGCATTATATTTTGTGTTTTTGGGTTACAACGGATAATGATTAATGGATAATGTCCTGGAAAATTACTAGCTTTTCCATTTTTCTAGATATTTTTCTTACAGTGTACTAACTAATCAACAATCACAGCTACAAGCTACTAACAAGGTGCATCATAAATGAACAATTATTCAATATTATTATTAAATTGAACAATTGCAAATAGCAGCTAACTTAATTCACGTGATGTGTGCACTGCGGGGCGTCTTTGGTTTCCTCTTGTGTAATTTAGATGGAAAATGTGCCTTTTTATCGTTTGAGTCACTTGCTAAAAGTTGCCAAATAAATTTAAAAAATTGCTAAATTTGTTGCTAGGTGCTTTTGGAAGAAAAGGTTGCTAGGGTGGTGTGAAAAGTTGCTAAATTTAGCAACAAAATTGCTAAGTTGGCAACACTGATTTTCTTCTGTGGGGCGTATTTGGAGTTTCTGCACAAGAGCGCCCTCTGGCCTTCGGGTGGAGCAGTATTTACTACTGATCACAGAACCGACAAGCTACGCTTGAAAAAAGCGCAGTCTTTGCCAAATCGCGATTCCAGTTTAATTTCGATTAATCGTCCAGCCCTACTTTGGCCTCTGTTGGAAGATATCTGTGTGGCGGTGTGATGGTATAGTGTCAGCTACTGATGCAGTGTCAAAGTATACCTTTGAAAGGGAATGTCTTGGTTACATATGTAACCTTGGTTCCCTGAATCAAGAACAAAATGCTGTGTAGCTGGCCGTACTCCATATCTGCTTGGTTTCCTTCAAATGAAATCAGTCAATGAAATAGAGTCTGCATTCTTAAGAGAAGCAACACCTCAGTGAGCGGAGTTAGCATTATCTGCTAATAAAATGGCATGACTCTTTATGGGCTCAATCGTCATATCAGAGCGTGTTTCCATAGCATCAACCAAAATGTTGCATCTCGATTCCTATGCAGGGAACCAAGGTTTCACACACATCCAAGACGTTTGTTACTGTGCATGCATAAGTTTATGGGTGTGTGGATAAATTGAAGTGATATGACGACATGCATATGTTTGTCTCTTGTCTCTTACAACAGGGACTTTGCATATGTGGCACGAGACAAGTTGAGTCACGTGCTCAAGTGTCATGTATTTCGGTGTGACACCCCTGCAAAGAACATCGCCACAAGCCTGCATGACATCTGCTCAAAGGTGAGGACATCATAGCTGCTGGCTAAAAATACTCAAATTCTTGATTAAATATCAAAGACGTTGTGCACTCTGCTGTAGTGTCCAAAATATTCTACATTTATTGAAACCGCAATGTCAAAAAATGAAAAATGAAACTTCTGTCATCATTTACTCACCCTCCACTTAATCCAAACTTGTATGAGTTTCTTTTTTTCAAAATTTTACAATATTTTAAGAGATTTTGATGCCAAACTGTTGATCGTAGCATTGAATGTCCTTGTATTTTTTCTATTCTATGTAAGTCATTGGCTACTGTCAACTGTTTGGTTACCGATATTCTTCAAAATATCTTGTTTTGTGCTTAACGGAAGAAACTTGGGTTACACTTTATTCTGATAGTCCACTTTAGACATTCTACTAACTATAAGTAACTTCGCAACTACATGTCAACTAATTCTCGTTAATTTGCAACTACATGTCTACTAACTCTCAGAGTAATCTGTTAGGGTAGGTTTAGGGTTAGTAGAATAAGTTGACACATACCTGCAAAGTTTCTCATAGTCAGTATGTTGTGGATCCATCAAAATAAAGTGTTAGAAGATATTAAGCAGACAGTCTACTAATACTCTAATGACTGCTAGTTGACATGTAGTTGCAAAGTTACTTACTGTTAGTAGAATGTATAAAGGGGACTATCAACAAAAAAAAGTTACCGAAACAGGTTTAGAACAACTTGAGGGTAACTTGAGAGTAAATGACAGAATTTTCATTCTTGGGAGAAAGGAGGATTGATAACT
Source organism: Aspiorhynchus laticeps (assembly GCA_023376895.1). Classification (NCBI taxonomy): domain Eukaryota; kingdom Metazoa; phylum Chordata; class Actinopteri; order Cypriniformes; family Cyprinidae; genus Aspiorhynchus; species Aspiorhynchus laticeps. Next base: position 1,801,448 of record CM041812.1, on the reverse strand, counting down.
GGATTCAAAATGAGGAGAATAATAGTATGTGATGTACCTGACAAAGTAACATATACAAAAATGAGATGTGAAATAAATATGGGTACTAGTGTTGTCAAAAGTACAGACTTCAGTACCAGCGGTAAACACAGCTGATTGGCCGTAGTGTTCACGTGCTCAACAGATATGACTGTGATTGGCTACAATGATCATCGCTTCACGTTCTTTACCGAGCGCTCACACAGAAGCACACGGGAGCGTTTGAAAACCGCGTCTATCAGCGGATCCGCGCTGATAGACGCGGCTTTCAAGCACTCCTATGTGCTTCTGTGTGAGCGCTCGGCTTGTTGTCTTCGAAACAGCTTTGTTGTTTGGTTTCTGTGTCGACCTGCGCTAATCAGGCAGTGGCTAAACAGGCAGCGGTGTTGAATCTGTGGGCGGGGCTAAACAGGCAGTGGTGTAGAATGGGTGGGCGGGGCTAAACAGGCAGCGATGTAGAATCTGTGGGAGGGGCTAAACAGGCAGCGGTGTAGAATCTGTGGGAGGGGCTAAACAGGCAGCGGTGTAGAATGGGTGGGTGGGGCTAAATAGGCAGCTGTGTAGAATGGGTGGGCGGGGCTAAACAGGCAGCTGTGTAGAATGGGTGGGCGGGGCTAAACAGGCAACGATGTAGAATGGGTGGGCGGGGCTAAACAGGCAACGATGTAGAATGGGTGGGCGGGGCTAAACAGGCAGCGGTGTAGAATCTGTGGGAGGGGCTAAACAGGCAGCGGTGTAGAATCTGTGGGAGGGGCTAAACAGGCAGCGGTGTAGAATGGGTGGTCGGGGCTAAACAGGCAACGATGTAGAATCTGTGGGAGGGGCTAAACAGGCAGCGGTGTAGAATGTGTGGGCGGGGCTAAACAGGCAGCGGTGTAGAATGGGTGGGCGGGGCTAAACAGGCAGCTGTGTAGAATGGGTGGGTGGGGCTAAACAGGCAGCTGTGTAGAATGGGTGGGCGGGGCTAAACAGGCAACGATGTAGAATGGGTGGGCGGGGCTAAACAGGCAACGATGTAGAATCTGTGGGAGGGGCTAAACAGGCAGCTGTGTAGAATGGGTGGGCGGGGCTAAACAGGCAACGATGTAGAATGGGTGGGCGGGGCTAAACAGGCAGCTGTGTAGAATGGGTGGGTGGGGCTAAACAGGCAGCTGTGTAGAATGGGTGGGCGGGGCTAAACAGGCAACGATGTAGAATGGGTGGGCGGGGCTAAACAGGCAACGATGTAGAATCTGTGGGAGGGGCTAAACAGGCAGCGGTGTAGAATGGGTGGGCGGGGCTAAATAGGCAGCGGTGTAGAATGGGTGGGCGGGGCTAAATAGGCAGCGGTGTAGAATGGGTGGGCGGGGCTAAACAGGCAGCGGTGTAGAATGGGTGGGCGGGGCTAAACAGGCAGTGATGTAGAATTTGTGGGCGGGGCTAAACAGGCAGCGATTTATAGAAGCAGGCTTTGATCTTCTGCGGAGGCGGTGCTTATCCATACTATTATATTATAGTATTACATTCCACAAGCTGTTGTTTTGTCAGACTGCCTTCAATATAAGCTGTTTTTAGACTAATGAGAAAGTTTTGAGTTCTGAAACTTACAGGATGTTTTTATAGTACAATGACCTCTTATATGTCAAAAGATCAAGAGAATTTTGATTTCTCAGTTCATGACCCCTTTAAAGCTATAGCTGACAAGATCCCACCTCTTGACCATTCTGCAGATTTTTTCCTGTTGCTTTGGCAGAGACATCGTCCATCTGTAGGGCTGTGTATTGGCAAGAATCTGGTGATACGATGCGTATCACGATACTGTAAGCAAGGTGATATATTGGGATATTTCCTATTTTAGGAATAGGATATATTTTTAGAAAAGCTGTCATTAAGAGCACACCACTATATGCAAACCTTAGCAATAAATAAATAAAATGTGTTTAACCAGAACACACTGGGATCTGCATTTGCAATAATCAGTCCCTGAAACATTCAACATTATTGAACCACTTTTTGTGCAGTACGAGTAAAGTGGGAAAAATTCAAGTGCTTGCAGGATTCTTTAGTTAAATATATGTATAAAATGTATTTTATAAAAAAGATCATATAGATTTTTAGACCCTGCTTTAAAGGTTCACAGTTTAAGTTTACAATTGTAATATACAATGTCATAACATTTTGATCTGAACAAAAAATGACATCTGCTTCGTATCAATGAAAAATAAAGTGCTTGCAGGATTCCTAAAGAAAACAAAACAATTGTAAAACAATAAAATAAATACAGATGCTGAACATTCTCAGAACCTTTCAACTTGGATTTCACAGGTTTTTCAGTTTGTATTTATGTTCTGCGTGGAATCGCAGAGACTGCGACACGAGCACCGCCCCAACTGCACAAAACACCCCCGACACGAGAGAAAGCTGCAGCCGCGCAGCGACACTACCGCCCGCCGCGTGAAGGGACGAGACGCGGCAAGCGGCGGAACCGAGGTGGAGCTCGCGCCACGGTCCCGGGGCGGACGTTACCACAAAAGCCCAAATGACGCCACACTTCAGCTTTGTACACCGAAACGAGAGCTGAAACAGTTCTTTCATCCTCCATTACTGGCAGCGAACTATATTAACGATAACATTAGTGGTGTGCTCTAAAGCTAGTATCTCCTGTCACTGTTTAAGTTCAGAGATGAAGACTGCCATCTAGCGGTCGTGATATGAACTCAAAACGAAACAACTGCCATGAATCCTGTGATTTTTATTTTTTTATTTTTTTAATATCGATATTCCGTTTTTGAGAATCGATACAGTATCGGCAAACAAAATATTGTGATACTCGCGTGTATCGATATTTTCTTACACCCCTATCCATCTGGGTATAGGCATATGACAGTATCATATTTTCATGTTGCGATTAATTGCTAATGCTTTTATCACGGTGTACGGTATTATCACGGTATTGAAATTTAGTTGCAAAAAAAGTGTTGTTAAAGTATAACAGGTTTAATAACTTTTTTCTTATAACAAAAATAACTGAACATTTACACACAAAGTAATATACAAAATATGTATAAAGTAAAAAAAATAAAAAAAATCGCAGATTAAAGGGCAAAATAATTATAAGGCCAAGTAACACTTTACGATAAGATTTCATTAGTTAACCTCAGTTAATGCATTAACATTAAAAATGAGTTCCTTATGCATAAGGTTGGTGCACATACTGTACCTCCAGGGCAGTTTGACGACAGTGATCACTACAGACACCAGTGCCATCAAGTCCAGCATCTGGACAATGAAATTTATTATTGGTGCATCCCCTCATTTTTTATGCTAAATAATTGATCAAACCAATACTAGATGTTTTTCTAGTCGTTTATTTTTACTCTCTGTAAACACAAGTATCAGTATTTCTATTTGTAGTTAACACCTGTGTGTCTTACTCTTTTAGATCAGTTTGGATCAACCAGGTAACCAGATAGAGAACGCAACTGCCTATGCAATTATGTCCATGTGTTTTGTTTTATATTGTTTTGTCCCTAGATAATGTCCCAGAGGAAGTCCTCCAGCAGACTGAACACGGACCCCTCAAGACTGAGGGACATCCCTTTCCAGGGTAACTCACGACATGAATTTAGCTGTTGTTTGTGGATGGTCTGCAGAACAGTATGTAATGTTGACAGTGTTGGGTTTGACTTTTAAAGTGTGCATATCTCTCACCTTTTCAAGTGAGTGCTGTAATGGATAATAATGAAATTACACCATTATGACTGAATCCGATCTTTCTTCCTTCAGAGTTCCCAGCTCCCAAGAATGAGCTGGTCCAGCGCTTCCAGGTGCGCTACTTGGGTCGTGTGCTGGTGGCAAAGCCAGCTGGTAGGAAGTCCTCATTAACTGCTATCACGTACCGTTATACTATTATACACAAAGTACAGTTTTACCTCCATTTATGTGTAGCTGTGTCATAACCTGTAAGCACTAAAAATAGCATGTTTAAATCAAAGTTAGCTGGCTGAAGTTGAGTCGTGTCTGTCTCTTGAAGGCATGGATGTGATTAATGTAGCACTGGAGACGGCTCTTAAAAAAGACAAGGAGGATTGGACACCTGTGACTGTGAACGTGGCGTCCGCTACACTCACGATTCTGACTTCTGAGGTCAGGTTTCTATTTGTTGATATGCGGGACTTGAGTGTTATATGTAATGCTGTATCATAAATATCAGATTAGATAACCACACTCATATTTCTTGTCTCATTGTCTCAGGCAGAGGAAGTTCTTTCTGAATGTCGTGTGCGTTTCCTGTCATTTATGGGAGTCGGGAAGGATGTGCACACGTTTGCATTCATAATGGCTGAGGGCCCCGGAGACTTTATCTGCCACATGTTCTGGTGTGATCCAAACGCAGCAAGTCTAAGTGAGGCCGTACAGGCCGCCTGTATGGTGAGTAAGGACGCGTTTGAGCTAAATGATCAAATTTTTGTCATATAGCACAAATAAAAACAACAGTAGTTGACCATTGTGCTGTACAAAAAGACAAAGGATTAAAATCTAAGAATAAAAAGACCACAAAGCAATCATAAAGAGAGTTTACATCAAGAACACCTATCAAAAGCAGTTGTAAGCCTGAGAGAAAAGGTAAGTTTTGAGACTCTGTGGAGATTAATCTCAAGGATGAAGGGAGACTGTTCCACAATTTTGGACCAATGATAGAAAAAGCTTGGTCACCCCTCGACTTGAGTCTAGGGGCCTCATTTATAAAATGCTGCACAGAAACCATCCTAAAATTGATCTTACGATCATCTCTCAAATATGCGCACAGAAAACGCATGTACGCCTGAAATCTATGAATCGTAAATTATCTTGAACTTACGCGCAACTGAATGGTTTCAGCTCTCTGCCTTGTAAACGACTCCTAATTAATGTCATTAACATAAAAGATCACCAGTCATCATCCAAATCCTTTAATTCAGAACAGCTAACATTTCCAAAAACCTGCAGTGCTGCAGTGTTTGGGGACCGTTCGACTGACCGGGGTGTCTGGGGAGACAGTGTAAATTAGATTACAGAGTATAGTCTGACAGCCCTAGTTCAAGCTGAAATGTGTTGCTGTAATGTTTTGAGTTTCATTGATGATTTCCATCATTCACAGCTGAGGTATCAGAAGTGTTTGGACGCTCGGCCTCCCAGCAGTGGCAGCTCTTGTCTGCCCGGCCCGCCTGCTGACTCTGTCGCCCGCAGGGTCGGATCCAGTGTGAAGAAGGGTGTTCAGAGTCTGCTGGGTAGCTTCAAGAGATCTGGATCTCAGACACCCTAAAAGGAAAACACTTCCATGTCTTGTTCTGTGTGTGTTTGTGTGGTTTTCTGGGTGGTTCACACTGTCCTCCTGCGGTTAGCGTGCAATAAGACACACAAGTTACATTGCCAGATATTCCATCACTACGCATTACATCTTCATTTGCTTTTTCTGTGTTTGTTTACATTAGCAGATGTACTGTAGAAGTGATCTAGCACTACCGGGTATGAATGTGATTTTCAGTGTAATCGATGTTATGTGGACTACACTCTCTAATGACACTAAACATTACGCATGCTATCAAAAAACACTAAAATGAGCTTATATACTATGCAATGTGCTTTTTTTTCTTCTTATTTGTTGTTCTTCCTCTGGCTTTGCATTGACACATACTGTGCTAGCTTTGAGTGCTTTTCTTTTCTTCTGAAGAATTGATTAATCTTCCTCAAACTCAGCATAGATGCCGAACCGTGACTGAAATCAGTAGCAAACCCAGAGTTAGTAACATCTGTATGCTGTTTACCCTAAAACGTCAAATCATCATTCACTCGCTCTCATGTTCAAACCTGCATATATTACAAAACTCTGTTTTTGACTCCACTGACTTTGACTTGATGAAAAAAGGTGCAGTTCCACATATATATATGACCCTGGAGCACAAAACCAGTCATAATGGTCAATTTTTCAAAATTGAGATTTATATATCATCTGAAAGCTGAATAAATATGCGTTCCATTGATGTATGGTTTGTTATGATAGGACAATATTTGGCTGAGATACAACTATTTGTAAATCTGGAATCTGAGGGAGCAAAACAGTCATGATATTGAGAAAATCACCTTTAAAGTTGTTCAAATGAAGTTCTTAGCAATGCATATTACTGATCAAAAATTAAGTTTTGATATATTTACGGTAGGAAATTTACAAAATATCTTCATGGAACATGATCTTAACTTAATATCTAATGATTTTTGGCATAAAATAAAAATGGATAATTTTGACCCATACAATGTATTGTTGGTTATTGCTACTAATATACCTGTGTTACTTATGACTGCTTTTGTGCTCCAGGGTCACATTTATTCTGCTTATTTTGCCTTTTAATTTCTTCCATTATATTTGATGTTGATGTTTGTTAAAAATGAACTTAACTTATATTACACATCACTGTACATGTACCCACTCTGTCAGTTTGTGAACTTAATCAGACTATTTTATTAATTTGTAAAATAGCATTAACATATCCTAGTCTTCCAAAGTGTATTTGCTCGTTAAGAAAGCCCCACTTTAAATGAGCAGGGGTTTTTTTCTTTTAAATTTTTGTGCGTGTTTGATATGTTGGATGGCTTTATCTTGATGAAAAAAAAATATTTTTGATTATGATCAAAAACACAAACTTAACATCAGCGTAGTGTGTTTAACAAACCATGTGACACACGCTGATTCTCTCGAGGGTGCTCCGTGTTTCTGTCCAGTTTCTACATACTGCTTTATCACTAAATATATTTGTTTTTGGTAACACTTTATTTTAAGGTGTCATAATACAGAGTAATTACCTAATTAAGTACTTAGTAGTAGCCGTTGTACTTACATGAAACAAAATGTACTTACCATGTAATTAAGTTATAGTACAGTTTGTAATTATGTAGATGTAATAGACAGCTACTGTTACACATATGATACAGACCGAGTCTGTTACACGGCTATTTGTACACTTAAGTACAATCTCAATACACTTTATTTTAAGTAGTTTATGTTTGTGTAATATTCTGTCATTTTAATGTAATTAGAAGTGTATCATGTATTTAAGCTGTGTACTGGTGGGTTAATCAAACTAAGGTGCAGCTGGATAAGGTGTACAGATACACATGAAGTACACTTAAAAAAGTGTCTCAAGATTGTACTTAAGTGTACTTCATGTATACTGTATCCAGCTGCACCTTAGTTGTACAAACATAAGTACAATCTCGATACACTTTATTTTAAGTAGCTTATGTTTGTGTAATATTCTGTAATTGTAATGTAATTAGAAAGGTATTGCATGTATTTAAGCTGTGTACTGGTGGGTTAAATCAAACTAAGGTGCAGCTGGATAAGGTGTACAGTATAGATACACATGAAGTACACTTAAAATAAAGTGTATCGAGATTGTACTTAAGTAGCTTATGTTTGTGTAATATTCTGTAATTAGAAAGGTGTTACATGTATTTTAGCTGTGTACTGGTGGGTTAAATCAAACTAAGGTGTACAGTATAGATACACATGAAGTACACTTAAGTACAATCTTGAGACACTTTATTTTAAGTAGCTTATGTTTGTGTAATATTCTGTAATTGTAATGTAATTAGAAAGGTATTGCATGTATTTTAGCTGTGTACTGGTGGGTTAAATCAAACTAAGGTGCAGCTGGATAAGGTGTACAGTATAGATACACATGAAGTACACTTAAAATAAAGTGTATCGAGATTGTACTTAAGTAGCTTATGTTTGTGTAATATTCTGTAATTAGAAAGGTGTTACATGTATTTTAGCTGTGTACTGGTGGGTTAAATCAAACTAAGGTGTACAGTATAGATACACATGAAGTACACTTAAGTACAATCTTGAGACACTTTATTTTAAGTAGCTTATGTCTGTGTTCTTACATTTATAATTACGTTGTATAAAGTCTGCAACACATATGTAACAATCTTTTGGTTACATAAGTAGCTGTGTAACAGACTCGGTCTGATATCGTATGTGTAACAGTAGCTTCTTATTACATCTACATAATTACAAACTGTACCATAACTAGTACATTTTGTTTCATGTAAGTACAACGGCTACTACTAAGTACTTAATTAGGTAATTACTCTGTATTATGGACACCTTAAAATAAAGCGTTACCTTTTCTTTTTTTTTGGTCCCTCTTTTAAATTGTATATTGATGTCAACTGATTATCTGCATATATTTACACATGGGGGGGGGGGTATTTGGAAATGTATCTTAAATGCTTTGCAACGATGGATGTCTAGCTGTATATATATTTTTTTTTTTTCCCAAATACAACATTGTAACATATTGCCATGTCTTAAACGTTTAAGAATGTATCGAATTCATAAACATCATGTTCTTTGATTATTCCAGTTAATGTACATACTGAATTTAATACACTAATAGGGCAAGACAGCTTAATTTTTCCGACCCATTCTCACGTCTAATTACACCTGTCGTTAAAGGGTTTTTAATTTATTTTAATTATTCTGTCTCGTGTATCTGAATGCTTCATCTCGGCCCTGTTTACTCTTGTGTGTAGGTCTAGATAATGTAATGTGATGCTTTAAAACCTTTATTAAAGAATAAGCGTTCATGCACATGTAAATATTCTGCATTACATCAAGAAACGGTAGCAAAGAAAATGCCCTTTTTTCAATGAAATACCACGAGGGTACTTTGTTTGTGTGCCAAAAAACACAAGCTTGAAATGTTACTTGCTTATGCAGAAATATTCACAGATTGGTAAAATGGTAGATTAAAGTGCATTTGCTTTTCAAAATAAGGCAAAATTATCGCTGATATTCTGAAAATGTAAGATTCACTCCTATAAACATGTTTTTGTCATCTCATTTTTAAGCAGAGTTGAGAAGTGATTTCTTAAAATGTAAATTTGATGTGCTATAGATGCATATAATGTGACTGGATGGAATAAAAAAATTAAAATGCATATAAAGCTTTTTTTCATGACTTGGAAAAAGTAGCTTCAACAACTGTTATAATATTTTGTTGATCTGAATTATTTATATACACTGCCCTTCATAAGTATTGTGACAGTAATGACAAAATTGCTGTGTAGTCATTAGTCAAGACATCTGCAAATATGATTAAAAGATGAATATGAGACACAACTACAGTCACATTTTATTATTAGCTGTTTAAACGCATACAGGTTTAACCAAATAACCAAACAGCACTTTTAGAGTTACTCCACTATCTGATGTGAGCAGAAGTATTGAGACGGATGAACTTAAAGCAGATGTAAAAGATTAAAAGCTATTATTTAGTTGCAGATCCCTTGCGTGCAACCAGCCGATTCTAACTGTCCCAGGTGAAAAACAAGTGCACTTCCATAGTGTACTTAAAGTGATCTATTTTACACACTAATTTTGTACTTAATACAATAAAAATGATTCTTATGATCATCTAAGTGTACTCAACGGTGCTATTTTGAGACACCATGAATATGAACTAAAATGCACTTTTAATATACTATCTTTGTATTTAAAACATGTATTTAGTCACCACTTGTAGCACACTTGAACCCATCTTTCATTCACTAGTACACAAGTGGTGACTACATTTTTTAATACAAAGATAGTATGTTAAAAGTGCATTTTAGTTCATATTCATTGTGTCCCAAAATATCACCATCGAGTACACTTAGATGATCTTAAGAATCATTTTTAGTATATTAAGATAAACTTAAGTACTTAAAGTGCTCTATTTTCACACACTAATTTTGTACTTAAGTACATTATGGAAGTGCACTTGTTTTTCACCTGGGGTTGCTTGTTTTGGGGAGTTTCTGCCGTTAGTCTTCTCTTCAGCTGCTGAAATTCATGTTCAATCTGATTTAAATCTGCAGATTGATTTGGGCAATCTAAGACTTTCCACGTCTTTGCCCTGATGAACTCCTGGACTGAACTGGCCAGGTGTTTTGGGTCATGGTCCTGATGCATTATGAAGCGATTTCCAATTAATCTGGTGGCATTTTCTTGAATACTGGTAGCTAAGATGGTTTTGTACCCTTCCAAATTCATTCTGCTACTGTCATCAGGGGCGTAGAATTAGGGGACGACGACGCTAGGGACGTGTCCCTACCAATATCCAGCCACTACCAAACTGTTCCTAGCAGTTTTTTGATCAAATAATTAAATATATGTATATGTTTTTGTCATTTCAGACGCATCTGAAACGTCATATCAATGATTTTACCTAACAAGTTAAAGGCAATACGTTAGAAAACTGCGCGCTCTCAAGGACGCACATTTAATACATGTGAGGAATGTAGTCGCACAGCACAGCCACGTTTAGAACAACTCACAGGGATTGTGACAGCAGACCCAATTCAAGACAGCAGTCTAAAACAGTTCATATAAAAGACAACTTCAGGAATGAACAAAGTTGTATCGATGAGTTTGAAGTGGTGAAAAGAGAAAGCACGATCTATGGCTATTAGCTCCCATAAAGCATATGGACAGAAAGGCAAACGTTGTGCGGAAAGATACACAATCTTTTAGCCTAGGATAAAGTCATGAACATCAATAATAATTTGGGACAAATATAATGTGATTTTTTTGGCGGGTAAACTATGTAAGTGGCACTCTGTGGTGCAGCAGGATTTGGAACAGCATCCTGAGTCACCGCGGACAGTCTTTAACTTTACATTAATGTTGATCAACTGAATGTACAAATCAAACTATTAGCTGAAATATCCACAAAATAAAAAGCAACACTGATATATGAGCGAGCAGTTTATCTGTCAATCAGATGCAGGAGATTCGTTACTACAGCAACAGCAGAGCATTCTTTCAGAATCATCCTGGGTCCAATTCAATTAATATTCAAATAAAGTGACGTGTGATTAAGACACCCAGCGCTCTGATGCTGATGTTGTTGGTTCACAAAATAATTGTGTAATTATTGTCTGTTAAACATACTATAAAAAAACCCTCTGTAAACGACATGAATTATTATGTGAATATGGGGGTTTGGGGGGGAGGGGGTACTGGTTTATGTCCAAACCAATGTCGAAAGCAAACCTACGCCCTTGACTGTCATTATACATTAAATCGTCAGTAAAGTTGCGAGGGCTTGTTCCAGAGACAGCCATGCAAGCCCATGCCATGACACCACCTCCAGCATGCTTTACAGATGAAGCTGTATGCTCGGGATCATTTGCAGTTCCCTTTATCTCCACACTTTTGCTTTCCCATCACTTAGGACCTGTTTACACCTGGTCACTTCATGCGTTTTCTCTGATCGGATATCTATCTGATTTGTTAAAACGTTTCCATTTACAATTGGCCACATAAATGTGTTGTCGCAAAACGGATATAAATCCGATCTTGAATTCCCACGCTATATTTAAATGTAACGAAGTTCACGTCAACGAAATCAAAACCGCTGCATTTTATTAATTACAGTGTTGCCAACTGAGCAATTTTGTTGCTAAATTTAGCAACTTTTCAGACTACCCTAGCAACTATTTCTTCCAAAAGCACCTAGCAACAAATTTAGCTATTTTTAAACTTTATTTGGCAACTTTTGATTAAGTGACTCTTAATAAAAAGCACATTTTCCATCCAAATTACACAAAAAGAGGAAACCAAAGACGCCTCGCAGTGCACACATCACGTGAATTAACTTGCAATTGTTAAATTTAATAATAATAATAATTTAATAAATACTCATTTGACACACTTTGTTAGTAGCTGTGATTGTTGATCAGTCAGTACACTGTAAGAAAAATGGAAAAGATGCTAGTAATTTTCCAGGACATTATCCATTAATAACCCTGTAATCTGAAAACACAATGTTTAATTTAAAATGTAGGTAAAATTAAAAAAACAATATGGATTTTTTTTCATATTAGCATAGTATATTGTGCTCTATTCATAGTATTGTGTAGCATACTAACTACTAATACACTGCTTAAAGCCAAAGACTATAAACATCCTTGAAAGGGAGCATAATTGTTGAGAATGTGTAGTATTACTAGTTTATTAGCTATTAATTTTTTTTTAAATTGTAATCATTCAAAAATGTGTGCAATAATTCAGTGTATTAAAAATACAGTTATTTATATTTGAATATTATATTATGCGTATTATTTTACAAAGAGATCTAAATTAACATATAGAAAATATATTTTTTGCTGAGACGTGACAATTTTGCGTCGTGATTACGCAATGACGTCATTTAGCAACAAATCGACCTTCCTTCAGCGACTTTCTCTGAAAATTAGTTGGCAGCACTGATTAATTATCAGCTCATTTCAAGATCCGAGACCGCAGCAAGAGAGAGTGCAGCATTGCACTGGAAAGATATGTTTGTTTTACTACTTTTAATGAAGATGATTGTGTGTTGAGCACAGGCCCGGCTCCTTTTGAATGAGCGCTCGCGCCTTTCACTTCACGCGTGTAGTGCTCTGTGTAAAGGGAGAACATCTTACAAGATCAGATATCTGTCAATGAGCTAAGAATCTGTTGATGCATGGTCTTGTCAGTCTCAGTGGTGTAGTGCAGGGTATATTCAGGTATACGGCGTATCAGTCGGCTATGCGTATACCCACTTCTAAATACCCTCTGATGCGCATTCAGTAGTGTCTCGCATTAGCCAAAATCATGAGTCCACCACATGAGTTGCTAATCAAATCGTCTGTGAATAAATGCAAATATTCCCTAAACACACCCAGTGATGCGGTCAGGACGCGCCGGCTTCCCTTTAAATATGATAAAAATTACATTTGCCCGTCACTGCCATGGGAGAAACCAGGGGCATCACGCACTCATTATTTTTGAGGGGGCATGAGTGGGGCGGGGGGGGCGGGGCATTTGTTGCTGCTTTACACAGCAGCTACAACAGCACTCATGTTTTATATATTTTTTCCTTTTTATTCAAAACATTCCCAAACGCATTAACTATCATGAAATATCTTGATTCTCACCTTTATAGATTATGTTGATCTATGGTGGGCCATGGTCAAAGTAACCTAATAATGTAATCTATTAATAAAAACCTGTCTGTTTATGGGTGTCATGAGTCATGACATATTTTTAATACGACTGACTTTATATTTTATGTGAATTTAACATTGAAAACGAATGTGAATAAAAACATTGCAAGTTAGGCTACTAATCATAACACTTGTATTGTACAGAAAGAGAGCAAAGAACATTTTCACTCAAAAACTCCCATTAAAATCACTGAAGCTGTTTACACTATGAAATTAATATCTTACAGATTCATACACACATCTGCACTTTGTTGTTTCTGACCAGAGAATTCACCAGAAAGATGTATTCAGTCAGCGAGCGAGTGAATAAAACACCGGCATTTTAGCGATGACTCATCTGAACACCTCTGATTGGTCGTTGCATTCATAAGCTCAACAGAATCACGTGTGATTGGTTATAATGCGCAGTGCTGTAACAACACGCAGATTTGAATTTAGCAGCTGATGATAGACGCACTGAACGATTCAATCACGCCGGTGTGATTGTATTAAATATAGAAAAAAATTATCAGCTATATTTTGTCTTTTGGACCCCTCACTTTGAATGGGCATGACGCCTCTGGGAGAAACAGTCAGTCAAACACAGGAATATGCACAATCCTGGATAAATTGATCACTTATTTGTTGTTTTTTAAATAGAGATCATATTCTCCTACGATTCTGAATAGACAACTAAACAAATAGCTTGTAATTTACTAGAGGTCCTGACAAAATGTTAATTGCTGCAGTCTATTTAATTTGTAAAATGTGAATTATTTATTGCAAAATGTGCACCTCTGTTGTGGCTAATATTAATTTCATAATTATCGTTACTCCGTGAAGTAGCAGAAGTTAAGTGAAAATGTGCAAATGGCCCATTTTGGGGTGAATTAAATGCAAGTCTTAAATGTCACTGTTTATAATATAAGGCGTCCATCCTTTGACTTAAAAAAAAAAAAAGGGGGCATAAAAAGAGTAGCCTATACCCAGTTCTCCAGGCACCACTACACCACTGCTCCTTACTCTCCACCCGTGATCAGTCAAATCGGACTGCAACAAGACTTGTGTTGGATGCAGGGTTGTCAAGTCCGAGGTGTTTTTTTTTTTCTACTGAATTGGGCTACTTTTAAACTGCTGCCGTGGATTGATTTTTCCCCCCATGGGTCAAAGGCTTGAAATATTGAATATAGGGCCTAAATTAAATTTCACTGAAATGCTTAAATTTATAAAAATATTCTGGATGTTAAGTTTTGTGAAGGAGGGCCACTGGTAGGAAGGCTTTGAGTGTTTATGAAGCATAACAGCATAACAGTGACTGTAAAATATGTATTTTAGGTATCTAAATGAGTTTTGATATTTGGGACTACGTTGTGCTGCTTTTCACTGGCTATTGGGCTAGTTTTGTCACCTGGCAACCCTGTTGTAGAGTAGATGCTTTCAGTTTGGAATTGTAGTGTACATTTTCCAACTGATCTATTATTTTTATATTTATAAAAATATAACACCCCCCCCCCCAACTCATAACCTCAGCCCACCTGGAATATGACTTGGCCCACCCTTCATCTCGTATCTGGAGCCGGGCCTGGCTCCAGGCATGGGCAGGGGTGGGCTGAGCCCACCCAAATGACAGTCTTGCCCACCCAATCAGAATTAGATAAAGATTACGTTAATTTATTTGTGCATGGATTAAAACTAATCTGAAGCGGACTATATTTTTTGAGAAGTTTAAGCTATAGCTTGAGACTGCCCAAACAATCATAAGATAATACTTATACTATGCCCTAAAAGTATGTACTCTTTTTGTGAAGAAAAATACATACTTTTGAGTATATAGCAAAATAGTAGACATACTACTTCATCATAGCTGCTTCTTTAACAGACGCTCTGTTGCTTAGTTACGAGCATCCTGTAACTGTTTAAACTGACCTGTCAATCATCTTGTCACAGTTAACATCATCCACTTTTCGTTTAATTTGATTTCCTACCGTATTGGAGAGAAATAAAGAGGCACATCGAGGGTCTTTCATGCCGAGAACTCTGCTCATGTGTTGCATAACGATGCATTTAAACGTTAACGACCAAACATATCATTATAAAAGTTCACAGTGTTGCTGCAGATGAAATATAACGTGGATAACATTAAATTAATATTTTTAATCAGGTTAGACACTGATTATTTATCACTCAAATCCCTTTCTCTACCTGTCCGTTGGTCGCGCATATCCGCCATGTTTGTAGTTTTAAACACTTTTTATGCGTGTTTGTAGTTCTAATCGAATCCTCGTCCACCGCGCAATGTGTTGTGGGCAATATTAGCCGTTCGATCGTGCATCGATCTGCACTTCGAATTCTAACCGGAAGAAGTAGACCATCCGGGAATCTTTGGCATTCTCATTTAAACATACTATGATTTGGGACACACTAATTCTATTTTCGAATACTATTTAGGACGGATAGTATGCGAATTGGGACGCAGCACAAGACTATAGAATACCCAAGACATGTCACTTGTATAGTTTTGAACGGGGAAAAATGCAATGCTCAATATGGCCGCTCAATCGCAGGAAGCCCCGCCTTCTGAATGAAAGAGCCAATCGCTGATCGGTAAAGTCAGCGCGTCACTGCAGCTGCCGTTAGAAGTCCCGGTTGCTATAGAAACAGTCAACGCTCAGACGCGCGCATGCGCACTGTCTGATCTAGCCTGAGAAATAAGCTTTTTATAACGCTATTTGAGCAAAATAAACAACATTTTATAACACAGTTGTCTGATTTCATTGGTGATTTCAAATATGAAATTTAATCGTAAGCTTAGTGAACAGTTTTGGAGAATTTGATGTTTCCCCATAAAAAGTGATGGGAGCTGCACTTGGATGCCCGAGAGGCGTTTCAAAGATGGCCGCCGAGTGACAGTACTTGTCTTAAAGAGACTTTGGTATGGCGCACTTTTTTTAGCGTCCGTTTCCATAGTGACTCGTCGATTCATCGCTCTGTTGAGAATGTCTTGCGTGTTAACCAGGAGCATACTCTGGGTTGAATGAACTTACTCCTGAATCTGGTTTTTGGAACCAGCATACCTGGAGTAAGCCAGGTTTGGGTTGATCAGCTGAGAGTTCAGGGTTTAGCAGATGGTAAGTTAACCCTGCTTTCTGGAACACCCCCCAGGCTTGTTTGAAAACTAGATGGTTTGTGTGTTGGAGCAGGGCTGGAACTAAACTCTCCAGGAACTGAGTTTAACACCCCTGACTTAGATCAAGGTTCATCTGTCTATAAAACTCAGTCCCAAAACTTACTTGCTCACCTTTGTGCTCTTTTGCTAACCCTAATCTTGCTTCTATTTTTGGTGCAGGGGTCCGTTCTTCATACCTCGCTTATTACACCTGAGATGATTTGAAAGATTGCCAGATCTCTGGTCTCTGGCTAATTTGGTTCTTCAAACGAATTTGATTAAAATATCTATATAATAAAGGGCAGATGCATCGATACTGGAAACCACGATCAGCAATGCAGCGATTGGCTGGCGGCACGACATCAACGTAATATCATATCATTAAAAAACACACCTGACGAAAAACTCGACAACTTTCTGGACTTTTATAAAAAAAAACAGCCGAGCGAACAAAACTACATAAATGGTATAATAGATAAATTAAATGTGCACTGTTTTTATTTTATTTATTTATTTTGCATGATTTCCAATTATTTAGATTCACGATTTCTAGTATTTGTACAGGCTTTACATTTTATTTCAATGTTGTAATTAGCAATTCGTTTAATTTTATCTTTGAAGCAGATTTCTTATGTGACAGCATTAATTAAAGTTTCATGTTATTCTGCATCTCCTGCTCCATCAAGCCACATCCCATAATATCTGTCATCACTCAAATTAATGCACGGCTCAGATTAACTGTATAGCATAAGACTCCAATACAATGATGAATTATTTCATCACTAATAAATATTTCAATGAGTAAAACTGGCTGTGTATATAGTATTATAGACTACACAACATTATTATATTATTTTTCAATTAATGTTTAAATTATTATTATTTTAAATGACTGTCCCTGGACCAGTAGAGTACTCTTATACAGAACACAGTCTTTAAGAACACGGGTCCAGGAGGGCAGAGGAGGACCTCTTTGCCTCAGAAGATAACTCCCTACTTTACTTCTCGGAGCAGCGAGATACTCTGGCCCCCCGCTTGCCCTTCTTCCTCGGGTCATCAGACGGGTCGGGGACGTCAGGTGCTCGGTCCTCCTGGTGGTCGCACTCTGGAGGAATCAGACCTGGTTCTCCGAGTCTTCTCAGCTCCCGCGACAGTGACTAACACCAGCGTCTCGAGACACCTCTATGCCCTCAAATGGTCAGTCTTTCTGACTGGTGGTCAGCACAGTACAAGGACTCATCCTCTTGTGACGTGTCATCAGTGTTGCCAGCTTAGCAATTTTGTTGCTGAATTTAGCAACTTTTCAGACAACTAATTTTTCCAAAAGCACCTAGCAACAAATTTAGCAATTTTAAAAATGTATCTGGCAACTTTTGATAAGTGAAAAGGCACATTTTCCATCCAAATTACACAAAAAGAGGAAACCAAAGATGCCTAGCACTACACACATCACGTGAATTGAGTTAACTGCTATTTGCAATTGTTCAATTTAACAATAATAATAATAATTGTTCATTTACGATACACTTATAGTTGCTTGTACCTGCGATTGTTGATCAGTTAGTACTCTGTAAGAAAAATGGAAAAGATACTAGTAATTTTACAGGACATTATCCATTAATAACCCGAAAACACAAAGCGTAATAAACCAATACGGAAAATTAACCTGCGCCCCTATTTTTGAGCATTTTGTGAAAAACGACATAGCCAAATAAAAATGTCTGTAGCTCTTGAACCCTAAGGTCTATATTTAAAAATCTGGTATTGTTTGAAACTAGCCACTTGAACCTTTGTTACTCTGGAGTCATAATAACTCAAAACTAGTATAGCAACAGAGTAAAACAAGGTAAAATATACATGAAAGTGACTCGCGATATCTTTGAATGAAATTCACTAAGGGAAAAATGGATGAGACTTTGATGCCAAAGGCCTGAAAACACCATAAAGATAAAGCTGAATATCTGACCATGTTTTGACTCAAATTTGAGGATGATACTCCCAAAAATGTAGTTTCTGTAAGCTTTTATTTAAAAAAAGTCTAGGCGTCCTTTCAAAAAAGCCATTTGGAGACCTGGTAACAAAATGTGCAAATGAGTCAAAACTACATAATACATATATGTATATCAATTCAAGAACTGCTCTGCCCACCAAAACACACAATAAAAAACTATTTCTGAACAGCATTTGTAGTGCGGACTCATTTGGTTACCAGGTCTCCAAATGGCATTTTTGAAAAAAACGCCTAATTTTTCCTGAAATAAAACATTTTTGGGGGGTAAAAACTTACAGAAACCACATCTTTATGGTATTTTATTTCAAGAAAAGCTTTGGAAAAGTCATTTGGATCTTTTATTTCAAGAAAAGTCTAGAAATCCTTTCAAAAAGGCTATTTAGAGACTCCATATGACACTGTATACTACATATACGTACATCAATTCAGAACTGCTCTACCAATGAAACCACATAAAAACACAACTATTTCAGAATTTGAAGTCTTTATTTTGAACAATTCTAATGATGAAAACAGTGATCCAAAACAGATTTGAGCATTTTTTGAACCAATGAAAACACAAAACATGCAAAATACACTGTTTTTACAACATTTGTAATTTGTTTTTTAATTATCTGCTAAGTATTATGAATTACTATTTCACTAATATAGTAATATATTACTAAATAATGTTAATGAAAAACTAAAGCAACTATTTACAGTATGTACAGTGTAGGAAGACACTCAAGACAGTCACTAAAAAGGTTTTGTGTCCGACTGGACACACCAAACCCACTGAAAGACAGGAAAGAGTGAGTAAGTGTGTAAGCAAAACAAATCAAACTTGCAACACTGTTTACATGTAGTAGACACACACACACAAACACACACACACACACACAAACACACACACGAACGAACATAACTCATGTAGCCCCCTAATATTATCCCTCTCCGTTGTCGTTTTTAGACTCTAAAACAGCTAACATGAAACAAAAGCTACAAATACATGATAAACATACATAAACATTCAAGAGAACGGTGCTGAAACTCACGTGCTAATGCTATCCCTGCTTGCCATGCATCTGAACGGGTCTTTGTTGCTCTCTTCTCCGCTGATTCTCACCACGTCCTCCAAAACACGATCAACCGACACAAAACTCTTCTCAAGTCGATGATCCATGATGGAGAGACTCGGATTTAAGCTTTGGAGAGACTCAGATTGAAGCTTTGGAGAGACTCCGCTCGCTGATAAACACTCGCGCAGCGCGTAAAGCCGAGAGCGCGCACACGTCGCTCGGGGTATTTTGTAAACATGCTCACGCAATTTATGCAAACTATCAAACACTGTAAACGTCCTTGTGATTGGCTAACACTTCCATCCATCAAAACTTTGCTGGCTAGGCATTGGCTGGCTTCAAAGAGCCAAAATCTGACGTGCGCAGATTGACACCTCGGTAAGCCAGTCAGAGACTCCCTGAATTTTCTGGGTTATAACAAACCCTGTGATTGGTGGAGAGAGACGAGGGAGGGCTGATTCTGCTCGGAAGAGACCATTCTTTGGGAAATACACGGCGTTTCAAGGCTGCAATACGATATTTCTTCGAAAATGGACGCTATCGATAACTGTAACTCGAATCGCTCATGTAAACAAAGGAGGATATTTCGTTTTTCCCCTATTTTTTCGTTGTTTTGGATTAAAAAGTGGGATGCATTTTGAGGAGTGGACCCTTCCCTTGAACTGTATGCTAGTGTTTCTTTCTATAGGCGATCAAAGCAAGTACTGCCGTTCACTTTATACATGTTTAAATGGCCGGTCCTTCAGCGTCTATGTTAACCCTTTCCTCTCTGGTGTATTGATTTCAAAAACAAGCTCAGAACATCAATCTTGAGTGTTTTAGCTTTCAAATGCTATATAGTTTATGATAGTTGATTGAATATTGTTCTAAAACAAAGGTAATTAAAAGCGCGGACACGCCCTCGGTGTGGGTTAACAGGTTTTAACATAGTAGATTGTGCCCTATTTTTACAGACTTTTCTTAGCATACTAACTAACTACTAATACACTGCTTAAAACATAATTGTTGCGAATGTGTAGTATTACTAGTTTATTAGCTATTAATTTTTTTTTTTTAATTTTAATCATTCAAAAATGTTCAAATTCAATGTATTTAAAAATAGTTATTTATATTTTCATCTTATATTTTGTATATTATTTTACAAACAAATCTAAATTAAATTATATAAAATATATTTTTTGCTGAGACGTGACAATTTTGCGTTGTGATTACGCAGTGATGTCATCATCAATGACATCATAACGTCATTTAGCAACTTTTAGCACCAAATCGACCTTCCTTCAGCAACTTTCTCTGAAAATGAGTTGGCAGCACTGCGTGTTATCCGTGTTATCTTCTCTGCAAGAGCTGCTGGATAAGGGCTGCACCTCTTCCACGCTCAAACTGGCATGACCTTGGCATTAGGTTATGCAGAATGACTCTGTGACCAAATCAGGCTTCAATATTCAGAGTAAACAGGAGGTTCCCCATATGCAACGCTTGTTCCCTTATCTCGAGTTTAGTTTCAAGTTTTATTTGTCACATACACGACTATACAGAGATTGTATAACCAGCAGTGAAATGTGAGTAAGTTTCAGTTACCCAGTAACTGGAGCCTTTGATAGATAATATCTGAAATATGGTGATAATTAAAGGGACAGTTCACCCAAAAATGAAAATCCTGTCATCATTTACTCAGCCTCAAGTAGATCCAAACCTGTATGAATGTGTTTGTTCTGAACACAAAGGAAGATATTCTGAAGAAAGTTTGTAATCAGGTTTTTTTTGGGCACCATTGACTTCCATAGTAGGAGAAAACACTGCTCTGTTTCCCTCATTCTTCAGAATATCTTCCTTTGTGTTCAGAACAAACACATTCATACAGGTTTGGATCTACTTGAGGGAGAGTTAGTGATGACAGACTGTTAATTTTTGGGTGAACTGTCCCTTTAAGTTATGTTTTAGCAGTTTAAACAAAAGCGAGTGATAGTAAGATAAAGGCTGAAGGGCAAACATCAACATGTTCAGACCAGCTTAGACTTTTATGAGCTTACTCTGATAAAGCAAAACAGATGAACATGTTTACATTACACAAATGTTGTCCTAATTATAATCAGGTTAATAATGTTTATGTAAACACATCGTCACCTGTAAATGTTCTGATGCACTGTTTTTATCTGTTTATGAAGTAGTGATGGTCATTTCAGGATGATTTGTTCATTGCATCTGTCACGGGACGAATGAACCAAACACATTTCTATTCCTCAAATTATCTTTGGCTGCATTAGAATTATTTTCTTAATTCAGAATATGTACAGTTGTGCTCAAAATTATTCATACCCTTGGTAAATATGATCAAATGAGGCTGTGAAAATAAATCTGTATCATTAATCCTTTTGATCTTTTATTTTAAAAGTTTACAAAAATGTAGCCTTTTATTGGAGAATAAGAATTTAAAATGGTTCAGGTTCATCCAGAATCACTCCAGATCCTTCAGATTCATCCAGAATCTCTCCATATCCTTCAGGTTCATCCAGAACCTCTCCAGATCCTTCAGGTTCATCCAGAATCACTCCAGATCCTTCAGGTTCATCCAGAATCACTCCAGATCCTTCAGGTTCATCCAGAACCTCTCCAGATCCTTCAGGTTCATCCAGAATCACTCCAGATCCTTCAGATTCATCCAGAATCACTCCATATCCTTCAGGTTCATCCAGAAGCACTCCATATCCTTCAGATTCATCCAGAATCTCTCCAGATCCTTCAGATTCATCCAGAATCTCTCCATATCCTTCAGGTTCATCCAGAACCTCTCCAGATCCTTCAGGTTCATCCAGAATCACTCCAGATCCTTCAGGTTCATCCAGAATCACTCCATATCCTTCAGGTTCATCCAGAATCTCTCCATATACTTCAGGTTCATCCAGAACCTCTCCAGATCCTTCAGGTTCATCCAGAATCACTCCAGATCCTTCAGGTTCATCCAGAATCACTCCATATCCTTCAGGTTCATCCAGAATCACTCCAGATCCTTCAGATTCATCCAGAATCACTCCATATCCTTCAGGTTCATCCAGAATCACTCCATATCCTTCAGATTCATCCAGAATCTCTCCAGATCCTTCAGGTTCATCCAGAATCTCTCCATATCCTTCAGGTTCATCCAGAACCTCTCCAGATCCTTCAGGTTCATCCAGAATCACTCCAGATCCTTCAGGTTCATCCAGAACCTCTCCAGATCCTTCAGGTTCATCCAGAACCTCTCCAGATCCTTCAGGTTCATCCAGAATCACTCCAGATCCTTCAGGTTCATCCAGAATCACTCCAGATCCTTCAGATTCATCCAGATCCTTCAGATTCATCCAGAATCTCTCCAGACCCTTCAGGTTCATCCAGAATCTCTCCATATCCTTCAGATTCATCCAGAATCACTCCAGATCCTTCAGGTTCATCCAGAACCTCTCCAGATCCTTCAGGTTCATCCAGAACCTCTCCAGATCCTTCAGGTTCATCCAGAATCACTCCAGATCCTTCAGGTTCATCCAGAATCACTCCAGATCCTTCAGATTCATCCAGATCCTTCAGATTCATCCAGAATCTCTCCAGACCCTTCAGGTTCATCCAGAATCTCTCCATATCCTTCAGATTCATCCAGAATCACTCCAGATCCTTCAGATTCATCCAGATCCTTCAGATTCATCCAGAATCTCTCCAGACCCTTCAGGTTCATCCAGAATCTCTCCATATCCTTCAGATTCATCCAGAATCACTCCAGATCCTTCAGGTTCATCCAGAATCACTCCAGATCCATCAGGTTCATCCAGAATCACTCCAGATCCATCAGGTTCATCCAGAATCTCTCCATGTCCTTCAGGTTCATCCAGAATCTCTCCATATCCTTTAGGTTCATCCAGAACCTCTCCAGATCCTTCAGGTTCATCCAGAATCTCTCCAGATCCTTCAGATTCATCCAGAATCTCTCCAGATCCTTCAGGTTCACCCAGAACCTCTCCAGATCCTTCAGGTTCATCCAGAATCTCTCCAGATCCTTCAGGTTCATCCAGAACCTCTCCAGATCCTTCAGGTTCATCCAGAACCTCTCCAGATCCTTCAGGTTCATCCAGAATCACTCCAGATCCTTCAGATTCATCCAGATCCTTCAGGTTCATCCAGAATCTCTCCAGACCCTTCAGATTCATCCAGAATCTCTCCATATCCTTCAGATTCATCCAGAATCACTCCAGATCCTTCAGGTTCATCCAGAATCACTCCAGATCCTTCAGATTCATCTAGATCCTTCAGGTTCATCCATAATCTCTCCAGACCCTTCAGATTCATCCAGAATCTCTCCATATTCTTCAGATTCATCCAGAATCACTCCAGATCCTTCAGGTTCATCCAGAATCACTCCAGATCCTTCAGGTTCATCCAGAATCTCTCCAGATCCTTCAGGTTCATCCAGAATAACTCCAGATCCTTCAGATTCATCCAGATCCTTCAGGTTCATCCAGAATCTCTCCAGACCCTTCAGATTCATCCAGAATCACTCCAGATCCTTCAGATTCATCCAGAATCACTCCAGATCCTTCAGGTTCATCCAGAACCTCTCCAGATCCTTCAGGTTCATCCAGAATCACTCCAGATCCTTCAGATTCATCCAGATCCTTCAGGTTCATCCAGAATCTCTCCAGACCCTTCAGATTCATCCAGAATCTCTCCATATCCTTCAGATTCATCCAGAATCACTCCAGATCCTTCAGGTTCATCCAGAATCACTCCAGATCCTTCAGATTCATCCAGATCCTTCAGGTTCATCCAGAATCTCTCCAGACCCTTCAGATTCATCCAGAATCTCTCCATATCCTTCAGATTCATCCAGAATCACTCCAGATCCTTCAGATTCATCCAGAATCACTCCAGATCCATCAGGTTCATCCAGAATCTCTCCATATCCTTCAGGTTCATCCAGAATCTCTCCATATCCTTCAGGTTCATCCAGAACCTCTCCAGATCCTTCAGGTTCATCCAGAATCTCTCCATATACTTCAGGTTCATCCAGAATCTCTCCAGATCCTTCAGATTCATCCAGAATCTCTCCATATCCTTCAAGCTTATCCAGAACCTCTCCAGATCCTTCAGGTTCATCCAGAATCACTCCAGATCCTTCAGGTTCATCCAGAACCTCTCCAGATCCTTCAGGTTCATCCAGAATCACTCCAGATCCTTCAGGTTCATCCAGAATCACTCCAGATCCTTCAGATTCATCTAGATCCTTCAGGTTCATCCAGAATCTCTCCAGATTCATCCAGAATCTCTCCAGATCCTTCAGGTTCATCCAGAATCACTCCAGATCCTTCAGGTTCATCCAGAATCTCTCCAGATCCTTCAGGTTCATCCAGAACCTCTCCAGATCCTTCAGGTTCATCCAGAATCACTCCAGATCCTTCAGGTTCATCCAGAATAACTCCAGATCCTTCAGATTCATCCAGATCCTTCAGGTTCATCCAGAATCTCTCCAGACCCTTCAGATTCATCCAGAATCTCTCCATATCCTTCAGATTCATCCAGAATCACTCCAGATCCTTCAGGTTCATCCAGAATCACTCCAGATCCTTCAGGTTCATCCAGAATCTCTCAGATCCTTCAGATTCATCCAGAATCACTCCAGATCCTTCAGATTCACAGCTTCTTCTCTTCAGTTCATCTTCTGTAGGGTTCAGGTCAGAGAAGGTCATAGCAGAAGCTTGGTTTTGTGCTCAGTGACCCATTTTTGTGTTGTTTTTGAGGTTTGTGTTTCGATTATTGTCCGGTTGGAAGATCCAAACATGGCCCATTATTTACATTTACATTTATGCATTTAGCAGACGCTTTCATCCAAAATGACTTACATTGCATTCAAGTTACAGTCTTTTACATTTTATCAGCTCTTGCTTTCCCTGGGAATCGAACCCATGATCTTGGCGTTGCTAGCGCCATGCTCTACTATTTGAGCTATAGGAAAGCTATCATTATAAGATTTCTAACAGAGTCAGTCACTTATTGATGTTTTATCTGTTGGTGTTTGATAGAATCCATGATGCCATGTGTCTAAAGATAGAAATATAGGACCGCAACATCATAAATACAGCAGTATATTTCATTGTACACATGGGGAACTTTTTATCCCTGTGTTCACCAAACCCATCTTGAGTGTTTGCTGCTAAAAAGCTCATTTTTTAGTTTGATCTGAGCATAGAAGCCAGTCCCATTAATGTTCCAGTCGTGTCTGATAACTGAATATGCTGGAGATTGTTTTTGGATGAGCGAGGAGAAACCCTCCTGAACAACATGTGGTGATGTAGGGGCTGTTTGATCATTTTTTTAAGGTTTTCTGACCCCGAGACTCAACTATTCTCTACAATTCTCCAGCTGTGGTCCTCTGAGAGTCTTTAGCCGCTCAAACTCTACTCCTCACTGCTTTAGCTCTTTTCTTAAAGCCACTTCACTAATTTGTGAAGCTCAATTATCTTTTGCTGCACATCAGAAATATATTTTTTTGGTTTTTCTCATTGTGATGATGATTAAGTGAATTTGGGCTTTGTGTTCCTCATATTTATATTTCTGTGAAACAGGAAGCCATGACTGGATAATTTCATGTTCATAAAAATGCAAATATGAATGGGAATATACTTCAGAGATATTTTAATCATAAGAATTTCTAGGAGTACCAATAATCGTGGCCATTGTGTACTAGAGAAAAATATTTATTTCCTAATGTGATTTTCCCCCACTTTTTTTTACTTCAATTTAAGGTTATATCTATATATATTTTTTTTAATGAAAGATCAAATGGATAAACAATGCAGACTTATTTCCACAGCCTTCTTTGATCATATTTACCAAGGGTATGAATAATTTTGAGCACAACTGTAGGTGGACATGTTTGGAGATTTTGCTTGTAGAAAATATAACATTTAACAAAATGACATGAATAAAAATTAGTTCTTTCTGATGAAAAAAATCTAATTAATCAGTAAAACAATCCAATCTTCCCGTCACTGTTGTAAAGTACTGCACCTCTTATTTATTTGTAATTTTTTAAACAATACATAACTTCTTGTGTCAGATGAAGGAGGGTTTCTTCATCATATACTTAACCCGTTTAATCCCAATTTTTTTCCAGACATGAAAATATCCAAATGATGTGTCATTAGTAACCCTTTGAAATTTAAAAAGTTATTGTTTGAAATTCAAAAAGTTATTGTTTGATTTTTTTTTGGAAAAGTGGTTCAAGGTTCTTGTTTATTTGTCACATACACAATCATACAGGGTATAATCAGTAGTGAAATGTAGCTCAGGACAGGTCCGCTCAACGGACAGTGCAAAAAAATGAAAATAAAAGATGATACATAACACAGGAGCATATATTTAAATATAGGTAGGACTAAGATAAAAAAATAAGTAAAAACAATAAAATAAAATAAGGAGTAAAATGTGCAATGAACTAAAATGTGCAATACAGTCTACTGTGGATTTAATAAATATTAATATAAACAGGGATGTGCAAGAGGAATGTGCAAACAGGTTGTACCGGGTATGTACACATAGCAGCAATGCGGATGATGGAGAATGATGGGTGTTTTTTACAGTTAATTAAATTGAGTCCTGTAGATGTTAATGAGACTGAATTCAGGAGCCTGATGGCCTGAGGATAGAAGCTCCTCCTCAGTCTCTCAGTTTTTGCCATCACGCTTCTGAAGCGCTTGCCAGATGGCAGTGTGATAAAAAGACGGTTACCGGGGTGATTTGAGTCCTTGATTATTTTTGCAGCTCTGCTTTTGCAGCGTTTGAGGTAGATGTCCTGCAGAGAGAGGACAGACCCTGAGATGCGCTCAGCTAAGCGCACGACTCTCTGCAGAGCTTTGCAGTCCTGATGTGTGGCGTTACTGTGCCACACTGAGATGCACTGAGTCAATACACTTTCTATGGCCCCTGAATAGAAAGTTTTCAGGATTGCTGGTGAGACCCTGAATTTCCTCAGATGGTACAGTCTTTGCCTGGCTTTCTTAACCTGTGTTTGAATGTGTGTAGTCCAAGTCAGGTCCTCGGAGATGTTTACACCGAGGTACTTGAAGCTGCTTACTCTCTCCACAGGGGTCCCACTGATCATAAGAGGAGTGTAGGGCCGCTGCTGTCTCTTTCTGAAGTCTACAAGTGTGTGAAAAATTGTGTTTTATGGTCGGTCACAATTGTGATAATGTGTGTACTGAATTAACATATTTCTGCAGTCATAAAAATTGTTACATATCTTAGCCCAGTTATTTTAAACTGTTTGTTTACATTCTAGGGTTACTATTATGCATAAAAACCTTATGCAACATTGATATGAACACTGAGATAAAAAAATCAACCATCAAAGCATTTCAAAACTGTTAACTTTATGTAAAATATAACATCACATTTTCATATTAGTGCTACCAGCATTACATCAATATTGTACATTTTTTGTAACATTTGAATTTTTCATTTAGTGCAATATTTAGTCATTGCAACATTTTAGTGTAATTTTCACTAATAACGGCATCTGGATTTATATTGTATTCCAGTGTTATCCCAGCGGTCATCAATATGTTTACTCACTTTATGACCACACGCAACAAAACTGAATATATGCAAATACATATATTAATACTAGACACCCTAAAGATCACGTGTACCAAAAATCTTTGTTAATATACTTTACTAGTCTTTTGTTTCAGAGCTTTGATGCAGTTATCATCTTCTCAAGATTCAGTTCTGGTCATGTGACAATCAGCACTAATCATGTGACGCTGCACATATTTAACTGAGACACTTTATTGTTTCCATATTTGCAGAAGTCTCTAAAACACCAGTCAGTAATGTTTTTAGAGCTTTATAAATGAAAACCTTCTTTACGGTCACTATTGTAACCGGTGGTTAAATGGGTTAAGCAGTGATGGCAAGAAAAAACTCCATAAACACATTTGATCAGTTTCTTTTCCGTTTATCATCATTTGCTGTCAAACTTGCTTTGGAACAATGTTTATTGTAAAAAGCACTATACAAATAAATTAACACGTTTAAAGTAAATCACTTGGGTTGCTGTCTTTAAAGAAATTGGTAAATATATTTAGCTTAATTAATTTAACTGCCAAGGATTAGAGGAAAATGAACTGAATTCACCAAACACTTGAATATATATTTTTTCATTTTTTGCCCAGGTCTTTTGATACTACATATTTAATCTCAGGACACATTAACAAGTACTGTCATGATGTCTTTATATTGTAAGTGTAAGGTCTGTATGATCTACTTAAGCTTACAGTGATTTTGTGAAATGCAGCCCAGTTCAGATCATCTGAGCTAAAGACCACAGCATCACATTTATCTCACCTGACTAGAAGCACAAGAAAAGCTATATTCATTCATATTAACAGTATTCTGAGCTAAAACATCATATGAAGTGATCATTTCTGTCGTTCTGAAACGAGGCACAAAATTATATTACAGAATCATATTTTATGAAAGTTCGGAGGGAGCACTTTCAGATAATTAACCTAATTAACACAAGAGGAGCATGTTCAATAAACTCAATTACTAAGATAAGAGGTATAATAGGGCTAAAGGCCCACCTTAAGATAAAATGTGCTATTCTCTGCACATAAAATACATAACTGCAGAAAGAAAATGCCTGTGTTGAACATTAATGGAGCAACAGATTTTGCGTGAAAATAAATCATACAAGTCGTTTATTTTGTTTAAAAATCTTATAAATGTATGAGGTGGTACACACGGTTTTGATACAAATACTTCAGCTAATTATTTTTATATATTTTTTTTAATGTTTAAGTTAGTACTTTAAAAATCACTTTAGCAAAGTTTGTACTATTTTCTGCTTATTTTGAAAAATAAAAAAAAATTGTTCAATAAATATATAGTCATTAAAATATATATTTTAAAATAAAGAAAATCATTTTAAAAAGTAAAGATTCTGAAAGTATTGAAGTGGATCCAATAATAGAATATATATATATGATTAATATGTTTTTAAATATGTTTCATTCTAAACATGGCGATTATCTCTAATATAGACACCCAACATAATATATGATATTTACCATCTGAATCTAACCAAGTCAAAAGGAAAAGTCAACCATCTATTAATTATCATGTTAATTACTGCACCTTTAGCCCCGACAGCAGGGGCGCTTTTTACCACAAATACCATACTTTTACATATTTCCTCATTATTTAAAAACTGCTGCTTTAATTATCTTAAACAAAACTGAAAAGACAGCAGACAGCACTGCAAATACACATAACCTTTATTTATTATATGTAAGTGTGAACTTGGATGAATATGTTCAGATAGTGGACAGAAAGTCAGTGTAGTTATTCATGGTTTATTGGTAAGAAACAGTATCCAGACTTGAAGCTATGAGTAAGTGCTATCAAACAATGCATCACATGATGAGCTGTTTGAGACGATACAAACAACGTTAACGGTTCACTCAAACTTGATCCCCTGAGCCAACGGCAGATCTTTGCTGTAGTTGATAGTGCTGCAAGAAAAGGGTCTCGATGCTTTAATGTGTCAACAGGAGAGTTATTGTATTCATTTATCTCCACCTTTTTCCTAACGAGCCGGTTTGAAGTTACACTCAAGAAGACTGCAACAAATCATAAGATTGTGCTACAAGTAATCCTTATCCATCATTTTGACTGTAAATGTTCATTCATTTTCTATTTTCTGATGTTTTCTTTATATTCCGCTGTAAGCAAATGAAAACACAACATATCTTATGCATTTGTGGTCTCCTAATTGATTTTACGATATAAACATGAATATTTCATTTTCAGTCTCTTTCCAGGTTTGCTTTCACACGGATGCTGTAAAATGTAATTGTTAAGAAATATAGACATATATTACTATAATGATATTTAACACGTCTGTGATATAGCTGTGGATAAGAGGAGGATCTTTAGGAGTTATGTATGTTTAAAGTAATTCAATGCTTTTACACTTAAATGTCCTTTTAATGCTCGATGGCTGAAGGGTGAGTAAAATAACGTCACCTCATTGCACACAGTTTTTGAACATGCTTATTATGTTCATAGAGCGAACCTTTGTAAAGTGTAATGGAAGTTACTCCCATCATTTGTGCAAAGCATCATGGGACGCAGGAAAAAGGTGGATAATAACTCCATGTGTTATTTCAAGCTGAGTATCTGATGTTGATCATCACTCACCACGTGGATCTTCTCATGTACTGCTTCCACGAGTCACTGCCGGACTCTCGCCCGCCGCCGGTGTGTTTCTCTCCTCCTGCACACACACACACACACACACACACACACACACACACAGTCAAGCATCACAATGACAGGGAATTGGAAATTAATTTGACATAACATTCTAGTGATCAGGCATGTGATCAGCTAGAGACAAAAAAGAAGGAAAATCTGACCACGCCCCCAGCACTTATTATTAAAAATATATATTTTAGCACATTAAAAGATATATCTTATATTGTAATAATACATACTACAGACCTGAAAAAAATAAAAAGCAGCAGGTAATAATCATGATAGCAATATAATATAATAAAGTGCTATAATATATTATGATAAAGTATATAGAATTGTTATTATTATTAAAGTACCTGCCAAAAGTTTGGAAACATTACAATTATTAATGATTTTGAAATATCTTCTGCTCATCAAGGCTTAATTTATTTGATCAAAATAGTTAAAAAAAAAAAACAGCAATATTGTGAAACTTTATATTGAAAATTAAAAAAAAAAAAAGGTTTTACATTTTAATATATTATAAAATGTTATTCCTGTGTGACAATTTTGCTGCTTCATATTTTGTGTGGAAAGAGTGATGCTCTTTATTTTTCAGGATTTTTTGATAAATATAAAGTTTAATGAACAACATTTATTTGCATTTATCAAATATATTAATTCATTTTGTTAATGCATTTATTAAATAGAAATCCTTTTAAAATGTCTTCTCACTTCCATGCATGATGAATAGCGCAGCTAGCACTAACTGAATCAAAATCGGAAAATACAGAAATCCGTATTTATATGGAAAAATCACATCCCTGAGTGATGATTTAACCCCTTAACTGTCACAGTCCCACATCTTTTTCTGTATCAAATCTGTTAGTAATTATCATAAATCATACATCGTTTGAAAGCTTAGAAGCTCATTAGAAGGACATTGCGTTACCATGGAAATGGCACTTTAAAATCTTTTGACGGGCTCCTCCCCCTTAGTGGGCGGAGTCAAGTGTCATATTACAAAACGCATTATGGTCTTTTAGAATCAAAACTTTTTTTAATCTTGACATAGCGTTGGAAAGGTCCGAGTCTCAGGATTTTGTGATAGAAGTAATATTGACAGAGAATTGTAATTTGTGACAGAAAAATGCATCAAAAAAAATTCAATGGAGTTTGGATGGCACCCGGTGGCTGCTTGTGGTATAACGCCCTAAATAAAATCAATTTTTTCATATCAACTTCAAATTTGGAACATAACTTTAGACACAAGGCAATAGCAATTTTAGAGTAAAACCTGTTATGTAAAATATTTATTATTTATTTACAGTAAATTTAATCTTCTATAACTTAGAAGAAAAAAAAAAAGTCCAGTTTTGCAATAATCTGCTGATTTTCTTCTTTAAAAAGAGACCAACCTTAGGTCTGTATTAAGGTACAGTTCAAGGTTGGATACAGCACTTTCATACCTATTTTAAAAAATGGGGGGGGTGACAACATCAACAAGCATTTAATTAGTTTAGACTAGATTGCTCTAAATATGGACTAGGGCTGCACAATATATGGTTTCAGCATCGATATCACAGTGTGTGATGTTTAGTATACTGATGGTTATATTATACTGATGTTTTCTTTGCTCACACAGACTCTTGTCTACACCGGACGAGACAAAGCGACCGCTGCACATCATTTAGTTTTGTGTCAGTACGTCATAAACGAGGCATCAGTTTACCGTCGAGGGTTAGTCGTGTCGCACCGCATCCATCACTGATTATAATGAGTTCTGTAGTATTTTGTCGTCCGGTGTAGACACGCAGATGCACGTGAACACCATTCACTTCTGCATCTATTTTGTGAAATTGTGTCAAAATGCATGTCTCTGTAAGTCTCCTAAACACAGTAGTTATGGCTCAGGTGAAGGTAAACAATTGAAAAAGAAAATGGATGTGTAACAGTAGTTTAATTTTGAAAAATCACTTTAACAGATTTAATAGATTTAATTAATACAGTGCAGTGTTATTTTACATTTGATTGTTCAATTTCTGTACCTGAATACTGTTAGACTTACCTGAACAATATCAAGCACTGTTTATTTCATTTGTATCTTTGCTCTATTATATTTATCAATGCTTGTAACTTGTTTATTTCTTATGCTAATTTACAAAATCACCCCAATCATCGATTATGTTTTTCCAAATAGAGCTATTCAACTCATCTGGTGATTATTTATTTTTTCACATTGCTATATATTGCAGAAAAACAAAATATCGCAATGTGAGTTTTTTTTCCAATATCGTACAGCCCAAATATGGACTGATTCAAATTTAATGAAGATCAAATGATTGCTGTGGAAGTTTAAAAAACTCAAAAATAGGTATCCTATGTCCCGAGGAATCATGAAATATTATATGCATCTTTAGTCAGATTGTGACTGTGCTTCAGATGCAATCAACTGAAACTGTGTCTGTAAAGGTGTGACGATGACGAGCTAAAACTAATATCTGATGATAAAAACTATGACGAAATTTATGCCGTGTCTTCGTTAACAAGACGGGACGGGACTAGAGTGTTATTTGAGGACTACCGGACATTCAATATACATCCTATAGACTAAATTAACTGTCTTGTCTTTCTAAATGTGCGTCTCTGTCATTGGATTACAATCAGATGAGGGGTGTTTGTATATCTAGTCTCAGTATGGCAGCAGCGGACAGAAAGGCTACCAAAACTCAAACTAGCGATGTCCTCACAATGTCCTCAGCACCTGAAGGGTTAGGGACTGAGTGACCAGACGTCACGTTTTTCCCGGGAGTCACAATTCATTGTCGATTAACTTAGTTAGTGAAGGCGGGATAGGTGGAATCACACTGATATAAGAGCTCTCGCTCTCTCTCAAATACACACACAGCAGTCCAAGTGTCTATCGTGTACAGTATCTCATGTAAATACAGTCGGTTATGGCTTAAGTGAACGTAAACAGGTGAAAACTGAATGTGTGTCAGTATTACATGCATCCGTCTTAAAGGGACAGCGTTCCTAATTATCTATGTCATCAATGTTAACCAACAAAAGATGTTAAATAAATCTACACTTGTTAAGTAAACCTACTGTATCTGAAAAATGAGTTTAATTTGCATCTCTACCAAAAAATGAAAATTCGTTTTTCCAAATTCAATCCTTAATTCAAATTTCTCATAAGCTTGATTGATTTGGTCTAAAGAGAGAAGAATTAATGACTATTTTTGTTTGAATAGTACGCTTCTCAACAATATTTAATAATATTTGTCATAAACATCATTTATCGCTATAAAAATACCATGAGCTGCATACAGAAACACACAGAAAATACATCGTCAGTCTGTTTGCGTTCATATTTCATGTGTAGAAAAATGTTTCTCAATTTTTTTAATACAGAAGATCTAGAGTGAACTAGGGCTGTGTATTGGCAAGAATCTGGCGATACGATACGTATCACGGTACAGGGGTTGCGATACGATATATTGCGATACTGTAAGCAAGGCGATATACTGGGATATTTCTTATTTTAGGAATAGGATATATATTTTAGGAAAGCTGTCATTAAGAACACACCACCATATGCAAACCTTAGCAATAAATAAATAAATAAATAAAACATTTTAACCAGAACACACTGGGATCTGCATTTGCAATAATCAGTCCCTGTAACATTCAACATTATTGAACCACTTTTTGTGCAGTGCGAGTAAAGT
Organism: Aspiorhynchus laticeps; assembly: GCA_023376895.1. Classification (NCBI taxonomy): domain Eukaryota; kingdom Metazoa; phylum Chordata; class Actinopteri; order Cypriniformes; family Cyprinidae; genus Aspiorhynchus; species Aspiorhynchus laticeps. Next base: position 1,767,182 of record CM041812.1, on the reverse strand, counting down.
GGGAAAAATTCAAGTGCTTGCAGGATTCTTTAGTTAAATATATGTATAAAATGTATTTTATAAAAAAGACCATATATATTTTTAGACCCTGCTTTAAAGGTTCACAGTTTAAGTTTACAATTGTAATATACAATGTCATAACATTTTGATCTGAGCAAAAAATTACATCTGCTTAGTATCAATGAAAAATAAAGTGCTTGCTGGATTCCTAATGAAAACAAAACAAATGTAAACAATAAAATGAATACAGATGCTGAACATTCTCAGAACCTTTCAACTTGGATTTCACAGGTTTTTCAGTTTGTATTTATGTTCTGCGTGGAATCGCAGAGAGGGTGACCACCTGGCAAGAGATCTGTTGTGGGACAGTAGATATGATTTTGCAGGACAATGCGGGACAAGTGTGAGACCGATACATTTACTACTGTTATGCCATTTAAATACTGATTTACATTACATCCGTTGTCTTGTGCGCTGATTTATGTTTCTGCCGGTGGATACCCATTGCCCACACTCGAGGTTGCGCTTCTGGCAGCATTTAATCCAGGAGAGAGTATAAGGTTTGAGCGTGCACACGTAGGCCTAATGTCTGATCGAGAGAGAGAGAGCGCATCTGTTTTGTGTGAGAGTGAAGAGAATCCTGCGAGCGGAGACATTTGTTGCGCTCTCGCATTACAATAATGCGCTCTGGACACGTCATTAAAATAACGCCATAGAAACCGCCTCAAACGAACAATTAAAATGAGAAGAAAGTCGTGTCTGAAAGGTGCAAGCTTTTTTTTTTTTAAATGAAAGGAGAATATCGTGTTTTTCCGTGTGCGCTCGACCATTTCCGTCGGTGGTGCTCGAGCACTTGATGAGGTCCGCACATCCTTTGCGCCATCCACACAGTCGTCATCAGCGGAAAAAAACCTCTTTATGACTGCGTCGGTTGGTTATTTTCACAGCTAGAACATGCTGTGGATTTTTAAATGCCAGTCACAGTTTTAATGTATTTCTTATTTTGGTATTTCAATTTCTGGGATGAAAAAAAAATACAGAATACATAATTGAAATGCGGGACGCAGCTTACATCTTGCGGGACGCGGGACAAAGCTCCCAATTTCGGGACTGTCCCGCAAAATGCGGGACGGGTGGTCACCCTACAGAGACAGCGACGCGAGCACCGCCCCAACTACACAAAACGCCCCCGACACGAGAGAAAGCTGAAGGCTTTTCACACGGGGCGCGGCAAGCGCTCGCGCCACGGTCCCGGGGCGGACATTACCACAAAAGCCCAAATGACGCCATACTTCAGCTTTGTACACTGAAACGAGAGCTGAAACAATTCTTTCATCCTCCATTACTGGCAGCGAACTATATTAACGCTAACATTAGTGGCGTGCTCTAATGCTAGTATTTCCTGTCACTGTTTAAGTTCAGAGATGAAGACTGCAATCTAGCGGTCGTGATATGAACTAAAAACGAAACAACTGCCATGAATCCTGTGATTTTTTTTTTTTTTTTAAATATCGATATTCCGTTTTTGAGAATCGATACAGTATCGCCAAACAAAATATCGCCATACTCACGTGTATCGATATTTTCTTACACCCCTAGAGTGAACGCGCTCTGACTCAAACACTCGCGCACGTGGAAGAAAACAGACGGTGCTCTACAGATCACAATTCAGTGGAGAATTAATAGAAATGTTATTCTGTATAGAAATCTGTTCTCAATTACCAACGATAACAAGAACTCAGCCTCCGCTCTCCTCTGGGATACTCCGGTGTTTGTTTACACTAGTTTTAGTTACACTTAGTCTTATTAGACGGCCCATGTTTTCGCTTTCGAAACTGAAAAGATTCGTCGGACTGGTGCGGGAACAAAAATTTAGCATTTTCGGTGCGCGAATTTTCGCAGTCTATGTGGAAGCATCCATAGAAATATATTGTTTTATTCCAGCGTCACATCCGATATTCGTTTCGCTCTTTCGCGCTCAGTGTGGAAAGGCCTTAAAGGGACAGTTCACCCAAAAATTTAAATTCTGTCATCATTTACTCACCCCAAACCTGTATGAATGTGTTTGTTCTGCTGAACACAAATGAAGATATTCTGAAGAATGAGGGAAACAGCAGTATTTTTTTTCCTACTATGGAAGTCAATGGTGCCCCAAAACAGCCTGATTACAAACTTTCTTCAAAATATCTTCCTTTGTGTTCAGAACAAACACATTCATACAGGTTTGGATCTACTTGAGGATGATTAAATGATAGAATTTTCATTTTTGGGTGCACTGTCCCTTTAAGCTCCATTCAGAATGGCTAACCGACGGACAGAGCCAGGGACACTGAAGCGGTCAATGGTTTTTGTTCCTGTGATGAATGATGTAGATACGCACCAAACGCTCCTCCGATCTCTGCGCCGCTGGTTGGGATGTTGACGTTCACAATACCACAGTCAGAGCCTTTGGGACTATAGACACACAACTGTTACGCTCTATTCAACTCACTAAATGAACTCATCATGACAGATTTGTAAACATCTGCACACTTACCCTAACCAGCGAAACACTCGACCCATGTCTTTAGTGAAGATGCTGCTGGAGAGCCCTTGTTTCACTTCGTTATTCCAGGCAAATGCTTCATCCTCTGTCTGAAACCAGTGGGGAAATTATTACCAGCAAAATTCTAATTCTGTAATATAACGAAGCATGCAATAAAGAAGCCCACCTTGAATTTAAGCACGTAAAGGATGGGCACGAAGGTCTCTGTGTGAACTATGGGAGCGTCGTGTGGCAGTCCAGTGATAATGGTAGGCTCCACATAGTTACCCGGACGATCCATAATCTGAATCATAATTCAGTGCTCAAATTCAATGCATCATCTCGGTAATGAAGTAAAAAAATGCAAAAGCTTACATTTCACAAACATGCAAGAGACAAAACTGATATTTATATATAGTTTTCTGTTGGTGAGCACTAGATCATGCTAGATCAGTGCATATGGATGATGTTTAATAGCAACCTGCCTTACCTGTTGCATTACAAAACTAACAATGAATTAACATCTTCGAACTAAAAGTGTAAGGATGCACCGAATGTTCGGCAACTGAAATTGTTCGGCCGAAAATAGCAAAAAAAAAAATTCCGTGTAATAAGCGAAAAAGACAATAAATTGTGGCGAACAATGACGTGACGTGATCAAATAGAGGCAGAAGAGGAAGGGATGCTGGTTACTGTGATGATTGAAATCAAACGATTAGTAAATAAACAGCAGAATTTTATGTTTTCTACTAGGCTACACTCACAAATTCAAAGGGTTCAAAGTACAAAGCATGAGAAAAATCTGTGCTAAAACACTGTTACTCGTCATTTGCTCAGTAACATTTTTTTAAAGACGTGACAATGTCATACGTGCGACAAACATCTTCCCAAATTCGTAATGAGAATCATTTAAATATCTGCATGCTGTTGTCAACAAAAAGCAGCACTAAAGGTGAATTTACAGACACGAATGAACACCAGACACGAATGAAGCATTAAGCGCGAGTGATTTACATGTTAAGTCAATGCAAAGACGCGAATAGACATCCTGCGGTGCGAATGACGCGGCGCGAATTGACCGTTTCGGGCATTTGCCGCACGAAACGCGCAAGTTGAAAAATCTGAACTTTGGCGGATATTCGCGCCGCGTTAACCAATCAGGAGCTTGCTCTAGTAGTGACGTGATTACGAGCAGAGGCTGTATGTGGATACCCGGAGCTGTACGATAGACCAAAGATTACCTGTTAGATTTACCCAAAACGAATTATATCTTATGTTTATCCAGATACATCAGAGCCGGCGGCAGATGTCAGAAGGACTAGCCGAGGTTATGCTCCTCTCTTTGGGATACATGAGCACGAGCGCCCGGTGATCGCGTTTAGCTCACGGCTACGAAATCGGAGAAGCACATTTTCAAATAGGCACTGTTTTTATAAATAAACCGCAGATTTGAGTTTTAAACAACTACATTCTTGGCTGAAATACACGCAAAAAAGCAACAACTCCATTAACATTCATAAATGTTAGTATTGTAATTTTACTGATGTTCTGTAAAATAAAATTAAAATATAAGACAATAATATTGATAATAATAATTACCCTACAACAGCTCTATTAATACATTTATTATAACATTCACACATAGTGTTCAAATTGGGATCTGTAATAAATTCTAATATTTTAAAAGTCTCTTATGCTCAGAAAGGCTGCATTTATTTGTACAGTAAAAAATACATGCCTGTTTCAAGAAGGGGTCTCAAATGGCCAAAAAAAAATATTATTTTAGTAACTTATTCATTTTAAGTTAAACTGTGCTTTGTTGGTATAATGTCTGATAGAAAAAAGTAAATATTTTTAAATTGTTTTGTAATTGATTTTTTTATTTGAAAAGCAGGACAAAACAGTAAAAAGCACATTTTGGCTATTTAATGCAGTGGTTCTCAAACTTTTTCAGGAGGAGGCCCCCTTGTGTAGGGTGAATCCTTTTGTGGCCCCCCAAAAGAAAACTCATGACGAAAACATCCTCAAACTTACAATTTTACTTACAAATTTTAGATTGTACCAAAAACAAATGAATTTGTACAATGAACAAAAAAAAGGAACAACAATTCTGTTTGTAGGCTTATGTCTCTGATGTTAAATATATAAAATTTGTTAAATTCTACATTTCATAAAATATAACAAATTGTTATAAAACAGTTTTGACAGTTAACAATAATATTGTCTGAAAAGTGCAACAAAAGTATTGAATACTGAACAGTAATTTATGATGTCCATAGTAGAAGATGAATGACAGGCAAACTCTCTTAATTTACATATGATTGTAAAAAAGTGCATTAAACTTCTTACATTTTAATGTAGTAAATGACAGTGGCTTAAGTTTGGTTTGCAATTTGAACAGCAGTCTGTTTTCTGCAAGAAACATAAAAAAAAATGTCTGCTCTACTTAAAAAAATAAATATTTTTCAATATAGAAGACATATACAATATTATACAAGTTTTACAATATAAAAGAAATCATGCAATGCAGAAACATCAATTTAGTAACCACTGTACAAGTACACACAACCGGCCTCAGTGGGAAGGGTGAGACTGTCTTTCTTTGCAGAGCTTATCAATTCTGGGTGTTATTGGGGACAGGCAAACTCTCAAGTCATCTTCCACATTAAGCCGTGCCCTGTATTTTGTCTTTATTGCCATCATGGCTGAGAAAGATGTCTCACAAAGGTATGTTGTTGGGAAAGGCAGCAATATTCTCATAGCCTGAAGAGCAACCTCCTTGTACTCCTTTTCAACTGTGGGCCAAAATTCTGCTGGGCCCTGCTGATTAAATCTCATCCTGAGAGTACGATCACTGGACAGTTCCAAAAGTTCATCTTCAGCCTTTCCACTGAGGCCACTGGCCATCACATCACAAGAAAAGGGATCTCGAACCCAGTCATATTTCTCCATGTCAATGTCTGTGAAGTAGCGACTGAAATGTTCATTCAGTGAGGTGAGGTGACTGGTAATGGTGTTAAGCATGAAGTCCACTGCCATGCAGTTTGTATCCAAAAATTCTGATAGATTTGGAAACATGTCAGTGATGCCTCTTTGTAGTTTATGTACCCACTAGGGCTGCAACGATTAGTCGACATTATCGACAACGTCGACAATAAAAAATTGTCGACAAATATTTTTGTTGTCGAGTAGTCGTTTGATCTCATATGACCTAATGTAAGAGCCTGCAATACTGCGGTTTGACCAGTGTGGCGCTGTAGCGCAAGACTCTAGTTCAGCCCTCCTGGATGCTGCTGCAGATCAAGAGAAGAACACACTCACAGCACTTGAGCGGCGTTTGGAGGAATATGTAAATATATATATATATTGCGCGCTTTCCTCTCAGTAACGAAATAAACAACAAAAACTGACAGCAGTGTGAAAGCAACAGTTAAAAATGCATCTGATTACAACGATGTGGATGTTTGCATGAGCTCTGCCGTTCAGTAACGTAACATTACTCCAGTAGAGTTCGGTCACATTATGTTTATTTATATAGTACTTTATGCATTAGATTGAATTGAAGCAGCTTTACGGTATTAAACATGAAAAACATGAAAGTGAGTGTCGCTTTCAGTTAGAATTACAACTTGATTTTCTGTTATAAAGCAGCTCTCCAGCTAATGATAAAATATTTTTATTATTGGGAAAAAATAATAATTTCATTAAAGTGACAGTTTGGTTTGCAGAGATCAAAGCTAGCTCAGGGCTGTTTTGATTATCATAACCCTATAAGGTATTTTAAGACATTATGTTGTGAATAAAATACTTTATCCAAAGCGTCTTATCACTTACCTTTATTTTGTTTCTTATCTATATGACTTACAAAAGGAGATGTTAGGCAGAATGCGTCATTCAGTTACTTCTTCATGTAGCTAATTAAATGGTGAGAGAGTGTCTCTGTCTGTCATCTCATTTTGTGTGCCAAATACATCTATTTTTATAATGAATTGGTAACATTACAATAAGGTATCATTTGTTAACATTAGTTAATGTATTAATTAACATGAATGAACAATACATTTATTACATTTAAGTATTAATCTTTGTTAATGCTGGTTAATAAAAATACAGTTGTTCATGTTAGTTCACAATGCATTTATCAATGTAAAAAAAACAACTTGTGATTTTAATAATGCATTAGTAAATGCTGAAATTAACATTAAGATTAACAAATGCTATAGAAGTATTGTTCATTATTAATTCATGTTAGGCAAGGCAAGTTTATTTATATAGCACATTTCATACACAAAACAAATTCAAAAACACAATAGTGCTTTACATAAAAGGAAGTGAAATAGACATTAAAAATAATAATCACAACAATAAAAACAAGGAATTAAAAAAAAAATAATCACAACAATAAAAACAAGGAAATTATATAAAAAATTAATTTAAAACTGTTACGAATAGAAAATGATTATACATAAAATACAGCGCAGTCATGTTAACTAATGTTAACTAATGAACCTTAATGTAAAGTGTTACCAATTAATTGTGTAATAATTGTAATTACATAATATGCTTTTCTAAAGCTGAAGTGACCTTTATTTATGTTAGAATATGTATAACTTAATATTCTAACTAATTGCAAAAACTGAATAATCGATCAAAGTCTACTGATTAATCAGTGGACTAATCGACGATTAGTCGATTAATCGGTCTAATAATCGTTAGATTAATCGATTATCAAAATAATCGTTTGTTGCAGCCCTAGTACCCACAGGTCAATTTTTCTCCTGAATGCATTTATTTTGTCACTTGCCTCCAGAATTGTGGAATAACATCCCTGAATGGACAGGTTCAGTCCATTGAGACTACTGAAAATGTCTGCGAGGTAGGCTAGTTTTGCCATCCACTGTTGGTCAGAAAAAAACTGTTCTAGATCAGGTTAATGTTCTTTCAAAAAATCACGAAGCTCACATCTCAGTTCAAACACTCGCTCTAAAACCTTTCCACATGAGAGCCACCGCACCTCTGAATGGAACAGTAGCCGATCATGAGCTGCTCCCATCTCTGTGCATAGTTTTGCGAAGAGACGTGACTTCAGCGGTCTTGACTTCACGAAGTTGACAGCCGCTACTACTACTTCCAACACATCATGCAGGTCGGGTGCCATTGACTTCGATGCAAGTGCTTGACGATGAAGCATACAGTGAGTGGCTGCGATCTTTGGATTTATGGCTTGAATTCGGGTGACAACTCCACTCCTGTGCCAGTCATTGCTGCCGCACCATCAGTGCAAACAGACACGCATTTTTCCCAACTCAGATTTTCTTCTACCATAAAAGTGTCCAACATTTTGAAAATTTCCTCACCTGTGGCTCTCCCCTCGAGTTCTTTTGAAAATAAAAAATCTTCCATAATTTTACTGTCCCATAAATATCGAACGTACACTAATACCTGCGCAGCACTACTAACGTCAGTGCATTCATCAAGCTGAAGCGCGAACTGCTCACACGATCGTAATCTTTCGGTCAGTTGAGATTTTACATCAAAAGAGATGTCTTTGATCCGCCTGCTTACTGTATCGTTGGACAGCGGTATGGCTTTAATTTTATTCGCGGCCTCCTCCCCGACCATCACTCGGCACATATCCACTGCTGCTGGAAGTATTAATTCCTCCCCGATTGTGTGAGGCTTTTTACATTTGGCTATTCGCAGGGCTGCAAGATACGATGCTTGCTGTGCTTTCTCAGGTATTGTCGTGATGTTAGTCAGTCGTACCTTTTGCTTGACGTATTCTTCTTTCTTTCTCTGAAAAAAATCCTTACTTTTATTTGCATGCTCCGGATGAATTGTTGTGAGATGTCGGTTGAGTTTATATGGTTTCAGTGCTTCAACGGATAAAATCTTCAAGCACAGTGTGCACTGTGGTCTGCCGTCACTATATTCCATAAAGCCATATTTTATGTACGAGTCGTCAAATTTACGCAGTTTCGTTTTTTTCACGTTGGGCTCTTCTGTATTTACCTTCTCAGCTGAGACACTGCATCCTCTTTCTAAAAATTTGTCCATTTTAAATAGTCTTAGCATTTATCAGCGTGTTCATGTCGTTGTCTTCCCTAGTGCGTCAACGGTTTGGTGACGTTTCAGCGTAGTGTGCTGCGTATAATTGATATTATTATTTTTTTAAATATTTCTATTTCTTTTAAATACATCATAGTTCACATAGGACAATTCTAACTTACATACAGGTAAAATATTTTTTTTTAAATAATTTCATATTCTAGAATTTCTTTGCGGCCCCCCTAGCGCCATCTAGTGGCCCCCCAGGGGGCCGCGGCCCCCAGTTTGAGAACCACTGATTTAATGTATGCAATGGTGAAAAAAAAAAAATTAGCAAAATAGGCCTACATGAGGAAAAAAATGTGTTTGGTATTCAGCCCAGTGTTTCATCTTGTTCAGCCAAGAATTTTTATTTCAGTGCATCCCTAAAAAAAAAAGTGAACCTAAAAGTAACTTTTCAAACATTAAAAAGTTCACCAATGAAACAAAGAATGCTTCAAATCAGATGCTTTCTTAACTGCTGCTTTCTCACTGCTGTCGTGTTTTTTGCTTATTTTGTTATTGAGAGGAAAGTGTACAGCACTTATTTAAATATTCATCTAAACGTCATTCTCAGCAGCGTGGATGGTGTTCGGGTTTTCGTTAATGGTATATTGGTGCAAAGGCATTTCCAAATTATTTTTCTTTCTAAGCAAAAACCAAAAAGGCACTTTGTAAACAGGTCACTAAATCACGTTCAGTCTCTTGAGCGTTAAATGTGCACGACTGAGCGTGAGCAAATATGTTGCTGACCGCAGTTCACTTAATGGTCACCGGTGCTGCTAATAACAAGGGTTTCTGAATTCTACATATCACCCCTTTAACAGAAACAATTAATGATGCAATTAAAGGGATAGTTCACCCAAAAATGAAAATTCTGTCATCATTTACTCACCCTCAAGTAGTTCCAAACCTGTATGAATGTGTTTGTTCTGCTGAACACATAGGAAGATATTCTGAAGAATGTGGGAATCAGAGCAGTTCTGGGGCACCATTGACTTCCATTGTATTTTTTCTCCTACTATGGAAGTCAATGGTGCCCCAGAACAGCCTGGTTACAAACTTTCTTCAGAATATCTTCATTTGTGTTCGGCAGAACAAAGATATTCATACAGGTTTGGAACTACTTGAGGGTGAGTAAATGACAGAATTTTCATTTTTGGGTGTACTGTCCCTTTAAGGAATTAATTAATTTCTTGAATGAAGAGCGTTACCTTTCCCCCACACACAAGAGTGCCGCCCTGCTGCTTTGCTTGCTCTATGGCCGCCAGATACTGCTCAACAGCCTGTTTGGTGTGCAGAGGTCCATAAAGAGTGCTTGCTGTTAACAAATGCAGAAGAATTAATGCAACAGACATATGTCTCATTTACTAAATGTGCATACTAAGAATGGGCATTTTTCAATGAAATTGTATTTCACCAGTAAATAAAAGATTAATTATTTGTAATCATTTAAGAGAAAGCCCATAATTATTGCACAAGCTTACATTAAAACCTTTTTTTTTTAACTGAAACATTTATAAGCAATGGGCCTCATACATGCAACACAAGTTTACACAGTTTTTATTGGATTCATGAAAGTGTTCGTATTTTCGAAATGTTAGCTGGTACAAAAAAATAAATAAACATATACACCTGATCCCAACTAGATGTAAGTGGTTTCTCATATAGCTAGGTAGGGCTGAGCGTTATAGCTAAAACAATGTATCAACGATATAAACAACGATCTTTGCAAATCGCCTTTCCTAATAATGTGCTAATTAGCAAGTTTTCACAATGAATAAAGTGAACAATCCCTCAGAGAGCGGCTCGGAAGAGGGGGGCGGAGTCAGCAGAGCTCATTAACATTTAAAGGGGAATGACACAATACGGCTTGCTCTGACAAGAGCTGTTTTTGACAGTAAAAAAAAAGGTGTTTTTTTACACTACTGATTAAAAATTTTAACCAAACTATTTACAGACTTTTCATTAAAACCCTAAAGAATAATAATCAACTTGTGGAAAATGGGAATTATATGACCCCTTTAAGATATTGAGGTTACTTCCAGGGTCTACTAATGCTTGGGAAATAAGCAAATTAATCTAAAATTATGTTGGTTTCCGCGATCATCATTGTCAGAGTTGTATACGTACGTGTGGGGTGGAGATATTAAAATAGGGGCGAGGTTATGTTAGGGTATAGGCGTGTTTGTTTTGGGGTGCTTTCAAATATTAACATCGTTTGGCAAAATTCGCTTAGTGCACCTTTAAATCTTTGGCCAAAATATGGCCAATTAATCTGTTTTTGCATTTCAGCAATACACTGCAGCCAAGCGTGAACATGTGGCTTATTTATGAATGACTGGAATTCATTAACATACACATTTAACTATCAAATCTGAGGTTTACAATGCCTTTGTAACGGAAGGTTACTCCCAATTTACTGGTATATAAGTGAGTGTATAAATATATCTATATATATATCTATATCTATATATATATCTATCTATATATATATATATATATATATGAAGAGTTCATTTTTAACAATTCTCAAAAATCATGTTTTTTCATCGTGCATTTCAATTAATCAATCAAACTGCAGTTGGGTTATTTTGACTAGGTTAAATATAACTAAAAAACAGCTAACTAACACAATAAAACAAAAACATAACAATAAAAAAACATGATTTTTGAAAATTTTGTAAAAATGGAGTTATCTGTGTTTGCAAATAAACTCTTCATATATATATATATATATATATATATATATATATATATATATATATATATATATATATATATTTATTAGTGCTGTCAAATGATTAATCGCATCCAAAATAAAAGTTCTTGTTTACATAATATTTGTGTGTTCTGTGTATATTTATTATGTGTATATAAATACTCACACATACAGTATATATTTTGAAAATATTTACATGTATTTACATGTATATATTTATATTCATATAATTTTTATCATATATAAATATATTTAATATATAAACATAACATTTTTCTTTCATATATTATATTTCATATATACATGCATGTGAGTGTATAACAAAAGTTTCACTTTTTGAATGGAATTAATGTATACATTCATTCCACACAGACTGATATATTTCAAGTGTTTATTTCTTTTAATTTTGATGATTATAACTGACAACTAATGAAAACCCCAAATTCAGTATCTCAGAAAATTAGAATATTGTGAAAAGGTTCAATATTGAAGACACCTGGTGCCACACTCTAATCAGCTAATTAACTCAAAACACCTGCAAAGGCCTTTAAATGGTCTCTCAGTCTAGTTCTGTAGGCTACACAATCATGGGGAAGACTGCTGACTTGACAGTTGTCCAAAAGACGACCATTGACACCTTGCACAAGGAGGGCAAGACACAAAAGGTCATTGCAAAAGAGGCTGGCTGTTCACAGAGCTCTGTGCCCAAGCACATTAATAGAGAGGCGAAGGGAAGGAAAAGATGTGGTAGAAAAAAGTGTACAAGCAATAGGGATAACCGCACGCTGGAGAGGATTGTGAAACAAAACCCATTCAAAAATGTGGTGGAGATTCACAAAGAGTGGACTGCAGCTGGAGTCAGTGCTTCAAGAACCACTACGCACAGACGTATGCAAGACATGGGTTTCAGCTGTCGCATTCCTTGTGTCAAGCCACTCTTGAACAACAGACAGCGTCAGAAGCGTCTCGCCTGGACTGCTGCTGAGTGGTCCAAAGTTATGTTCTCTGATGAAAGTAAATTTTGCATTTCCTTTGGAAATCAGGGTCCCAGAGTCTGGAGGAAGAGAGGAGAGGCACAGAATCCACGTTGCTTGAGGTCCAGTGTAAAGTTTCCACAGTCAGTGATGGTTTGGGGTGCCATGTCATCTGCTGGTGTTGGTCCACTGTGTTTTCTGAGGTCCAAGGTCAACACAGCCGTATACCAGGAAGTTTTAGAGCACTTCATGCTTCCTGCTGCTGACCAACTTTATGGAGATGCAGATTTCATTTTCCAACAGGACTCGGCACCTGCACACAGTGCCAAAGCTACCAGTACCTGGTTTAAGGACCATGGTATCCCTGTTCTTAATTGGCCAGCAAACTCGCCTGACCTTAACCCCATAGAAAATCTATGGGGTATTGTGAAGAGGAAGATGCGATATGCCAGACCCAACAATGCAGAAGAGCTGAAGGCCACTATCAGAGCAACCTGGGCTCTCATAACACCTGAGCAGTGCCACAGACTGATCGACTCCATGCCACGCCGCATTGCTGCAGTAATTCAGGCAAAAGGAGCCCCAACTAAGTATTGAGTGCTGTACATGCTCATACTTTTCATGTTCATACTTTTCAGTTGGCCAAGATTTCTAAAAATCCTTTCTTTGTATTGGTCTTAAGTAATATTCTAATTTTCTGAGATACTGAATTTGGGGTTTTCATTAGTTGTCACTTATAATCATCAAAATTAAAATAAATAAACACTTGAAATATATCAGTCTGTGTGGAATGAATGTATACATTATACAAGTTTCACTTTTTTAATGGAATTAGTGAAATAAATCAACTTTTTGATGATATTCTAATTATATGACCAGCACCTGTGTGTATATATATATCGTTTTTTTTTCTTTTCAGCTGATGTTAAAATGAAAGACTTGTTTTCTGAATTATCCTTATCTAGTTGAATGTCAGTCAAAAATCTGTCAGAACTTGTTTTTGTTTTTAGAGTTTTTTTTTTATCTCAATTACTAAACAATGACTGATCTGTTTATACCTCTAGTTATTTGCACCTCACAAAAAAAAAAAAAAAAAAAAAAAAAAAAAAAAAAAAAAAAGTATTTTGTGCTAAAAATACCAAAAGCTATTTTTTTAATATATACACACATGCACATACAAATTTGTGCAAAAAAAATAATAATTCTGTGCATATAAATACAAACTGTCCATGCCATTATGAGTGATTGAGACCCATGATGCTCTACTGAACTTACGGTCCCAGGGGTCACCGATGCGGATCTGCTTGTAAGCTTTAGCGATCCTCTCCACAACATCGTCATGTACACTTTCATGCAGCATCTAATGAAAACACATGAATAACAATCAGACTGAATCCTGAACTATAATGTGGTTAAACTAATCTTTAGCACACTGTACTAACCAGTCGTCTAGTAGTAGTGCAGCGCTGGCCAGCCGTTCCCACAGAGGCAAAGACAGCAGACGGCACAACCAGGTTCAGATCAGCGTCCTCAAACACTGGGGGAAAAACATTATGCAATGACTATTAAACATGGAAAGACTTGAGGATTATTTTCATTACATCAACTAGTTGTTGCAGCCCTACAGTTTATTCAGTTAGAATGACTCAAAAGACTAATACAATTAATTCAAAGAGCCTTTTAATAAATAAAATGCAACAAACCTATGATGGCATTATTTCCTCCCAACTCCAGCAGCTGACGACCTGTATAAAATCAATATAATTATTCTAAAAATCATCATTCATAAGTTAAACCAGTAACCAAAACAATGTTCTATGGTTGTCCTGATGACAAAAACTTACCTAGTGCTGGGAAATATGGCCAAAAATTGTTCATATCAGTTGACAAAGATAATTATCACGATAAAGGTCAAATCTGTTTTTCTTTCAAGTTTAAAGGCAGTTAATTAATTAAGGCAGGTAGTTAATTGTGGTTTTATCATCAGAACAAGATAAACAAATCTGTGGTGAATGTTGAGGATTTGTGGACTGAAAAGCCTTCACTAGGCGCGTTTCCATTACAGATTTGCACAAAACTTTGGCGATATTTTATAAATGTCGATAAAAAAGTATTGCGAAATGACGGCGTTTCCATTAACCTATGTTATGCGACTAAAACGTAACCTTTTGCCTCTCGCGATAAGTCATGGCAACGGATTTTGGTAAGATTTGACGGATTTTTGATATATTTATTCAATTATGGTACAATGGTACAATTAGGTTATGGTACATTGAAGAATGATTATATGACTTTTTACATACGCCATGTGACCTGTAAATGCGAAAAAAACTTTTCCATTGCAGTTTTGCGAATTATTCCTTTTTCGAATTGCCTGAAAAACCACCTCATGCAAGCGTAAAAACTTTTTTGCGATATATGGGAGTTTTTTGCAAAATTGACGTGTTTACATTAGGCGTATTTTCAATTCGCAATTTTAATTTGTGCAATTTGAAGGGTAATGGAAACGTGTCTACTGTGTGTCTCCTGTTCTTCTGCGTCAGTGTTGTTGAGAATATCAGCGCTGTTTTAACAGACTTAAACTAGTTTAACCCTTGTGCAACCTTTCAGACATTTTTCTCCATTTTAGTTTTGTTTGTTTTTTGATACTTTTGCCTGTGTTAATGCTAACTGCACACATTTTGACTCCGGTGTGTATTTTTATTGGAATTTTAATATTCCACCCTCATTTCCTTTAATAAATTTATTTTGCACCAGGTACACAAAATAGTTCCTCAGTGCCTTTTGGACAAAAATGTCCCCATTGAAACCCATTAAAACTGCTATTTTCAATCACAGTGCCGTTGATGCAATTTTTGTTAATAGGCTTTCATTCTGTTGGCATTACAATTTTTACTATTTTTCACCAGATGGTGCCATTTTTTCAGGTTTGGTCTATAAAGCAAATACTGGCTTTATTCCTGTTTTCTGCTTCTGCATATTATAGAGACAATTGGATAAATAATGCAGCTATAATTGTGTGTGTGTTGTATGGATGTCAGAGTGTGTTTTGTGTGTGTTTGTAATATTTGAGAGAGATGAACTCTACTGTAAATCACAAATCAAGCACTGTGTGCAGCAGCAGAGTTTTGCTGGCATCTAATGGAGAAAATATGGTACTGCGCCCAAACAAAATCTTACTGAAAGCTCATCTTTTGAGATATCAACCTCAAATTTGGAACACAACTAGTTTGGATTTATGGCTTTGATTTTTAGCAGGTTTAGAGTTCAACATGTTTCATATAATATATATTTTATATAAAATATTGTTCATAAACTTAAACCTGTATAACTTTTTTTGGTTTCACTTTTTAAACTTCAACAATAATCTGCCATGGTTCTTCTTTAAAATGAGACGAAACTTAAGTCTGTGCTCCCAAGCTTCAAATGATTATGACCGTTTTTTGACACGGACATTTTTGTCCACGATGGACCTATGTGTAACTTTTTTTTATTGATGCACAAGGGTTAAATAACTAAGACAATGCTGGTTTGTGTCTGAGACGTCTGATCTGAACTCGACCGCTTCTCGCTGGATCTCACAATGCTTTTAATAATCACAGTGTGATTGAGAAGCCAGCGAGTTACGCATTTGCTTTACGCAAGTAGCTCTGTTTTGCTCCACTTTTGGCACATTTGCCATTTAATGTTTCTCATAAGCAACAGATATGGCAGCGCTTATCAGTGGTTTTCGGTATATTTGGTATTAGCATCAGTGCAATGGTCATTATTTGCATAGTGCAGAAACATATCAAGCATTTAGTGAACTTTATAATTTTATCAATGAAAATTTTAGCACAAGTACCAAGATAATCATCTCAGAGTAAACTTATCTTTGGTTTCAGTACATAGAGACATCGTCTGGCATCTGGTAATTAGCAGCCATGAGTGAATGAAAGAATCTGTGTAACCATAATATTGTATGTTGAACACACCATGGTGCAACAGGCAAGTCTACCATAATTGATTAATGTGACCCTGCAGCACAAAACCAGTCTTAAGTAACACAGGTATATTTGTAGCAATAGACAACAATACATTGTATGGGTCAAAATTATACATTTTCCAAAAATCATTAGGATATTAAGATCATGTTCCATGAAGATATTTTGTAAATTTCCTACCGTACATATATCAAAACTTAATTTTTGATTAGTAATATGCATTGCTAAGAACTTCATTTGAACAACTTTAAAGGTGATTCTCAATATTTAGATTTTTTTGCACCCTCAGATTCCAGATTTACAAATAGTTGTATCTCAGCCAAATATTGTCCAATCATAACAAACCATACATCAATGGAAAGCTATTTATTCATCTTTCAGATGATGCATAAATCTCAATTTCGAAAAATTGACCCTTATGACTGGTTTTGTGCTCCAGGGTAGAGGTCTTCACGGGTCCAAAAATTCGTACCCGAACCCGAAGAGACCCGTAAATATGCTGCACGGAACCGACCCGGACCCGTATTTTATTTGAAAGTGGGACCCGAACCCGTGCAGACCCGAGAAATGCCATAAATGTACTACCCGGACCCGAAGCGGACCCGACCATTATTCAAAAGTTGGACCCGAACCCGGCTGGGAAGACACAGACCCGACTGTACCCGTCCCGATCGGCACATATTGCACAGCAAATGCTATTAAGTCAATGAACAAGTTGCGAAAAAAAAACCTTTTTGCCTTAACTACTGTTAGTTTCCCTGACTGCGATGCATACAATCCTCCTTGCCAATAAATGTCCCTCCATGTTAGGCTGTTCCTCTCTCTTGCCGACTGAAAGAGCCTTCTTAATGCACTCATTATTCCAGTTTAAAAATCTACCTGCTGAGATGGAGACGGATGACCAATGCAACTTCGCAGTTTTTTTTTTCATCTGGAGTCAGCTTCGATTGTTACGTTTCCCCTTTTGAACTACAATAACGATACTTTTTGTTGGTTGTAATAAAGACTCGGAGCAATTATTTTTTTAGCAAAAAATGCACAGAATTATAAGTTCGTTATACTTAACTGCGTGCGTGTTCAATAACAGGTGCGTCTCTTCAGTTTTGTTTCAGCCTTTTTTTCCCACATCACTCATGAAGGAATCCATGATCACCGTCCGCTTGCAGTAGCCTACTACTTACATTAACTCCACGCGCGCTTTGCTTCTGGCGGCTGAGGTAACGCGTGTTTTTTTTTTCACCTTATTTCCCGCTCACACTTTTCTCATCCTAATTTTACAAACTGCAAGTTACACACACGCATGCTGACTGACGCTGATCTCTGGCGGGTGCGGTGTTCTCCGATCGACTCGGGTATTACACACAAAGTTAAAAAGACCCGGGACCCGAAGTAATAGATTGGGACCCGACCCGGACCCGGCTGACCTTTTAAAATATAGACCCGAACCCGTACGGGTCCCGGGTCGGGTCCCGGGTCCTCGGGTCTCGGGTCCTCCGTGAAGACCTCTACTCCAGGGTCACATATTTAATTGTTGCTGTATGCACGTGTTAAGTCCTCTTTCACTTTCCCATTGTAATCATTTAATAATAATAATAACAACAACCGTATCTTAATTTAAACTGTGAAATATTAAAACGGTGCATCCAAACACTGAGTGATAGCTCAATATTGCTTATTATCGTGATGCTTCAGCTGGTATCATACCATGAGACATAATTAAGGTATGGTCAGAACGCTAATACACAGAAACGTTGTGATGAAGGATGGGTTGGCTTTGCTATCAAAGCTAAAGGCATGTAACGTGAGTGTATAATGTTGATGTATGATTTGATATCAATGTTATGTTATTAATCAGATTTTTTTTAAATTATATATAAAAAGCTTGACCCTCTAACACCCTTCTATTTCTATTCTACTTGTTTTCTTTTTATTTATTATAAAAGAACATTATTATAATAACTGCTCTCTGATACTAGCTCTCTTTATTCTATTTCTATTCTATCTACTTTTGTTTATTATTATTAATAAAAATAAAGGTAAATGTGTACTGTTAGACTAACTGGGACTCGTCACAGCACTTAGTCTTTTGTTGGTTTGTTTGCTTCTATTGTCCTCATTTGTGAGTCGCTTTGGATAAAAGCGTCTGCTAAATGACTAAATGTAAAATAAAAGTAAATATAAATAATAAAACTCACCGAACCGTTCTTGTACCATCATGGCCACCTGTTTGCCCACCTGAGTGCTGCCTGTGAAGGACAGCAGACCCACTCGCTCATCTTTAGCCATGGCCGTGCTGCACACACACACACACACAGAGAGAGAGAGAGAGAGAGAGAGAGAGAGAGACACACACACACACACACACACACACGTACGTTTGTTTCTGTCAATTGTATGGACTTTCCATAGACTTCTATTACTTTTATACTGACCAAACAATATTTTCTGTCCCCTAACCCTAAACCTACCCCTTACAGAAAACCTGTTTGCATTCTTACGCCCGTTTCACACCGCAAGCGTGAGCGGCGCGTCAGCATAACTACAGCGTTGCTGCAGCTGCAAACTCGCGAGAGTATTCACACCGGAAGCGTTTGTAGAGCTTGACAGCTGCAGCGGCTCCAAAGCAAAAAACATTCAATTCTGCCGTGAATCAGCTCTAGAAGTTTGTCATATTTTCTGGCTTTTTTTTCAGTACACCATACTTGCACCCAAACTGAATAATTAAAGACACGTTTATATCTTCTGTAGCCTAAATATTTTGGATTCTTAATTTTCTTTTGACAACAATTCTTGTTAAAAACACTAGACATGCGTATTCTGTGCATTTTATGCTTGTTCTGTGCGTTTATAGCAGTTTTTGTGCAATTTTGTCCATCAAAAGTGTGCTGTCACTTTATTTGAGCGTGAGCAGCGCAGCAAAAATAGACTGGGCGCCGAAACGATCACTGCTCACGCGCTGCTCCCGGTGTGAATACACTGATTTGTTAACATGGGCGCCGAAGAAAATACGCGCTGCTCACGCACCGCTCACGCTTGCGGTGTGAAACGGGCGTTACACTTTCAGATAAACATCATTTACTATTTTGAATATTTTTTTCCTTTGTGGGGACCGCAGGCCAATCCCCACAATGTCAAAAAATGTCAGGTTTTACTATCCTTGTGGGGACATTTGGTCTCACACACACACAGACACACACAAACAGACACACACACACACACACACAGACTGCTTTTCTCTGTCCAGTAAGAGTTTGGTTCTGGTTCTTGATGTACTAACGGTCTCATGTGATTGTGAAGTGCTAAACGGAGGACAGCACAAACATGCTTTATTTCAGTGGTGTATTGGTGTCGTACCCGATGTCAGCACCACCGCACGTCATAGCACAGATCGCTCCGGGAAGATGATTGCGCTCCAGCACCTCAGCTACAATCCTACACACAAACATGAAAAACAGCACAGCTACAGACCTTTAGAAACTCTAGGGTAACAATACATTATCAGTCCAAAATCAGTGCTTTTTAAATGCCTGACGTTTGGGAATGTGATGGTGAGAGAGAGTTCTGGGAGATAATTATACTTAATCATTCAGATGGCAGACTTTGGCTCAGGTGTTTCAGAATGACAGCGTTTGAGATGGTGAGCAGTGATATTTAAGGAAACACTGATTTATTATTAATAAAAATACTGGGACTGACAGTCTCAGTAATTTTACAACCCGAATTCTGGAAATGTTGGCATGTTTTTTAAATTTGAATAAAATGAAAAATAAAAGACTTTCAAATCACATGAGCCAATATATTATTCACAATAGAACATACATAACAAATGTTTAAACTGAGAAATTTAACAATTTTATGCACAAAATGAGCTCATTTCATATTTGATGCCTGCTAGAGGTCTCAAAATAGTTGGGACGGGGGCATGTTTATCATGGTGTAGCATCTCCTCTTTTCAAAGCAGTTTGAAGACGTCTGGGCATCGAGGTTATGAGTTTCTGGAGTTCTGGTGTTGGAATTTGGTCTCATTCTCGCCTGATATAGGTTTCCAGCTGCTGAAGAGTTCGTGGTCGTCTTTGACGTATTTTTCGTTTAACAATGCATCAAATGTTCTCTACAGGTGAAAGATCTGGACTGCAGGCAGGTCAATTCAGCACCGGACTCTTCTACTACGAAGCCATGCTGTTGTAATAGCTGCAGTATGTGGTTTTGCATTGTCCTGCTGAAATACACGTCCTCTGGAGGGGAGCATATGTTGCTCTAAAACCTTTATATAACTGTCAGCATTCATAGTGCCTTCCAAAACATGCAAGCTGCCCATACCGTATGCACTTATGCACCCCCATACCATCAGAGATGCTGGCTTTTGAACTGAACGCTGATAACACGCTGGAAGGTCTCCCTCCTCTTTAGCCCGGAGGACACGGCGTCCGTGATTTCCAACAAGAATGTCAAATTTGGACTCGTCTGACCATAAAACACTTTTCCACTTTGAAACAGTTCATTTTAAATAAGCCTTGGCCCACAGGACACGACGGTGCTTCTGGACCATGTTCACATATGGCTTCCTTTTTGCATGATAGAGCTTTAGTTGGCATCTGTAGATGGCACGGCGGATTGTGTTTACCGACAGTGGTTTCTGGAAGTATTCCTGGGCCCATTTAGTAATGTCAATGAATCATGCTGATGAGTGATGCAGTGTCATCTGAGGACCCGAAGACCACGGGCATCCAACAAAGGTCTTCGGCCTTGTCCCTTACGCACAGAGATTTCTCCAGTTTCTCTGAATCTTTTGATGATGTTATGCACTGTAGATGATGAGATTTGCAAAGCCTTTGCAATTTGACGTTGTTTTTAAAAGTATTCCACAATCTTTTTACGCACTCTTTCACAGACTGGAGAGCCTCTGCCCATCTTTACTTCTGAGAGTCTCTGTCTCTCTCTAAGACATCTCTTTTATAGCTAATCATGTTACAGACCTGATGGCAATTAACTTAATTAGCTGCTAGATGTTCTCCCAGCTGAATCTTTTCAAAATGTCTTGCTTTTTCAGCCCTTTGTTGCCCCCATGCCAACTTTATTGAGAGCTGTAGCAGGCATCAAATTTGAAATGAGCTCATTTAAATGGATACAACTGCACAATTTTTCAGTTTAAACATTTGTTACGTTCTATGTTCTATTGTGAATAAAATATTGGCTCATGTCATTTGAAACTCTTTTAGTTTTCATTTTATTCAAATTTACAAAGCGTCCCAACATTTCCGGAAATCGGGTTGTAAAAGAAACATTCTTTGAATGCATTCTGTAATTTAATTTAGTTCATGCTACTAAAACAAAGAACTTTGAAGTTGACCGTTTAGCCATTGGCTTGATTTACACATAGTCCCCCGGTTTTACAGACAAGGCGTAAGCCTAGTCCTAGACTAAAATATGAATCTGAGCTGTTTCAACTGA
The DNA here is from genome assembly GCA_023376895.1 of Aspiorhynchus laticeps. Classification (NCBI taxonomy): domain Eukaryota; kingdom Metazoa; phylum Chordata; class Actinopteri; order Cypriniformes; family Cyprinidae; genus Aspiorhynchus; species Aspiorhynchus laticeps. The sequence continues at coordinate 1,745,441 of CM041812.1, read as the reverse complement.
AAGAAACTTGCACTGATTGATCTTAAAACATATCAGTGCCTTAGTTTTGTCTTAAGATGCACCCCAGTAATGCTTTTTTCTAAGGCATGATTATAAAAATAACTTAAATGTCCTAATTGAACTATGGCCTAATCCTGGCTTAGGCTAAGCCCTGTCTATGAAACTGGGTCAGTATGTTTTTACTAGGGATGCACTGAAATTTTGGCTGCCGAAAATGGCATTTTCACGGTGTGACGCTCCGCTCTATGAACGTGTGTTCTGTTGAGTTGCTCAAGGCCCATGCGAACGTTCATGTACCACTCGTTCTCACAGGAAAAGCAAAGTCCACTCAAATACACAATATTTCTATGTAGTATACTTACTCCTGTTTGCACTAGTGCTAATGTGCTGTAACATGCCATGGCTTGTGACGCTCTGCTCACATGCTCTGATAATAATAGCTTTGTAAGACTATTTGTATAATTGAACAAAAAAATCCGTTATAAAAATCCATTATATCTGTAAAGATTCTTTTGCATAGAACTGAATAAAAATAAAATACTGATATTTAATAATATATTTTCTGTCCAATTTTACTTTCAATAAAAGAGTGGTTATTTTATTGGCTTGTATTTTTTAAATTCAGTATCATTAAAATTATTGAGTTAAATTAAACAAAATCTTACTAAAAAAATTGTATTTAATAAAATAAATAGTTATTAAAAAGCATGTTCGGTTTTGGTTTTCAGTCAAGTGCATCCATAATTTTCGTTTATTGGTCTTATGGCGAACGATTCATCCATGCATTTTTTTTATTCAACTTTTGTGACCTATTCAGAACGTCATAACATGCTCTTCCTGTGATACGCTGACACATGCATGACTGCATTCAGTGCATTCAGCTCTGCCTCCATTCTATGCAACACTAGCAGGGTTTCCATCCAAAGTTGTGAATTTAACTTATGCGCAAAATTGAAATATCGCATAAAACATTTGCGAATGAGCACCGTTTCCATCCAACGAGTCAAAGAGAACAAAATTGTCACTTCCTGGTAAACTAGCACTAAATAGCCAATAGAAAACTAGGATAACCTACTGATTATAATAATTTTCATATATGAAAAGTGTATTACGCAGACGAAACAAATCCTGTCGCTGCTTTCAGAGGTGAATGCTGCTGTTTGGGAACAATATACAGAAATATTATACAGAAATACTTTGATGACAGACTTTGCTCAGGTATTTCATAACATTTCAGATGCTGTGGTACGAGATCAGTCCGCTGCTAGTCAAGTCATCCCGTCTCATAGCGCAAAGTCACATGACTTTTTTGAAGCGCTTGGAGGGATTTATTCGCATTAACCCTTTTTCGCACAAGTCAAAAACCACCTCCAGCGAGCGTAAAAACTTTTTTGTAAATTAAGGGATTTTTATTCTAAATTTTGTTCGAAAATACTTCAAAATGCGCATTAAAACAGGGTGATGGAAACCCAGCTACTGACTTTTCACAATGCAATAAATCCTAACAAATAAAATAACAAACAAATCAAGTCTCCCCCCATGTTTTTATTATTATTTTTTTTATCCGATTAGCTGTTTCACTCGTAAATACATGTGAAATGAGAATTCGGGTGGAAACGGATCCATGTCAGACGACAGAAAACCGTACCTGGTGACAGCGACGCTCGTGAGGGGTGTCGTCGGTGCTCCTTTCCTGTCAAGCAAAGGAATATAAGTCATCGACTGCACACTGAATGCTGTAACTACACATCCTGAGATAACCGAGGGCTAACCAGAGACAGACGTTGCCGCAGATGAGAGCGATGGCGTTGTTCCAGCCGTATACAGCCACGGGAAAGTTAAAGGCGGTGATGATTCCTACCAAACCCACAGGATTCCACTGTTCGATGAGCGCGTGCCCCGGCCCTCGAAGCACACAGACACAACACTCAGCGTCTGCATTCATCTCAGCGCTGTCGATCTGCATGCATATCAGAAGCGTAACCAGAACTCACTTTCTGAGGGTAAAATGGGTCCGCCGATCATACGGGACAGTCCTACAGCATAGTCGCAGACGTCCACATACTCCTGCACCTCGCCGACACCCTCCACATAGATCTTACCCATCTCCAGAGACACCTGCACACAGCACACCGCTGTCACGCCGCTCACGCCTGACGATTCACAGCCGTCTCAATGCAATCTTACCAAGCTGCCGAGAGCTTTGATCTTCCCTCTTAAAGCGTCTCCGATCTGCCGGACGATTTCACCTCTCTTTGGAGCAGGAACCTGGATGCAGGAGGAATTATGGTTATTGTTTTCCTCAAGATTATTTAATTAGGGTCCAAGCACTGAAAGAGGATTTATTAGGGCCCAGGGCTTGGTTGCATGGAAGTCCTTAAGTAATTTGACTGAGGAGTATCCCTGAGGTAAGGGATTTCTTTACAACAAATGTCTTAACTTACCTAAGTGTTTATACTAAGCGTTTCACGGTAGTTCCTGGCAACATATGGCAATGGGTGCCGCGGTTGCTATAGCTACTACATCTCACAATAAACATAGATATGTATATCTCTGACAATAAACAGAACATAACGAAATAC
>CM041812.1:1715527-1742759 GCA_023376895.1 Aspiorhynchus laticeps | reverse complement strand
TAACGCCGTCCCGGACAGTATGCAGGTATGCAGCCCTTACATATGCAGGTATTTCTCAAATATTTCTCAAGTTCTTGTTAAAAAAAACAAGCTAACAGACTTCATAGCTAGTGTTAGTGAAGCGATCAGCAGATCTTTCTGCCACCACCTAAGCTCCGCCCACAGAAAAACATCTCAATGTTTACTAACATGAAATTGGTCTATTTGGACTTGATGAGCCAACACTATTCAAACTCCAACTGTCAAAATTCAAACTCCAACTGTCAAAATTCAAACTCCAACTGTCAACATTCAAACTCCAACTGTCAAAATTCAAACTCCAACTGTCAAAATTCAAATCTAAACACACTGAAGCCCATTAGACTCAATCAGACTTCCCTTCTATGTACTATAGGCCTTTTTCACAGTCCGCGTTCGAAAACCGGAAACTTCGAGTAGTTGTGTAAAATAACTTCCGCTGTAGCCTGTATGAATGGCAATGCCCATAGCACGGGTTGTTGTGATTTATTAGTGAACAATTCATTATAGATGTTTCATTAAAACATATTAACCACAGTTTTCAATCATTAATCGGGTATGACGAAACGAGGAAAAATGTTGTCATGATATTCAGACGCATATTTCATGATTTAAATGGGAGCGCATAGGCGTATGTATGCACATACTTCAGAAACAGACCAGCTTTTTACTTAAAAAATAATGCAAGAATACCATACCACATTAAAGAGCAATAAAATCGGACAAGCTTATACATCTTATTAAAACATTAACCACGACTGTACAAATTACAGTAATATTGCTTTCGTGCACTTACTTACTTTGCTTTCCGATAGGCTACAAATACAATCATCACGTATTAGATCAAATTGGAGTTGTTCAAATATATTCATATTTTTCATCCCAGAGTTATTCAAAATAACTGGTTTCACCATCTTAAACGTGATATATCCTCCGTGTTTGAGCACAGTGATTGAATAGCATTATGTAGATAAGATTGGAGAAGAACCATAGTAAACACTGCACAATAATAAAACCAATAACATTACAAATAATGAAAACAGTCCGAGTATTTCTCCAGCAGTAACGAGAGCAGCCGCGGGCAGATTCTCATCAGTTATCTCATGACTGTCGCGACACCGACAACGTTACAAACGGCTATGTTTCGCGTTTAAAATGGAAGATTACACATATGGTAGGGTATCATCTGTTAAATAGATTATTTTAACTGAGAATCTACCCACGGCTGCTTATGTTATGTTTTAATGAAACATCTATAATGAATTGTTCACTAATAAATCACAACAACCCCGTGCTATGGGCATTGCCATTCATACAGGCTACAGCGGAGTTATTTTACACAACTACTCCAAGTTTCCGGTTTTCGAACGGGACTGTGAAAAAGGCCTATTACTAACCCATTCAAACTCATCTATCTAACATTTCTAATCTATCTATCTATCTATCCTAGCGACATACTGATCATGCTAGAAACATACTAACAACATGCTAGTAACTTGCTAATCATGCTAGAAATATGCTTGTTACTTGCTAATCATGCTAACGACATGCTAGTCACTTGCTATTCATGCTACATTTACATTTACATTTATGCATTTGGCAGACGCTTTTATCCAAAGCGACTTACAGTGCATTCAGGCTATACATTTTTTTTTATCAGTATGTGTGTTCCCTGGGAATCGAACCCACGACCTTTTGCGCTGCTAACGCAATGCTCTACCACTGAGCCACAGGAACACTAGAAACATGATAATCATATGCTAATCTTGCTAGCAACATGCTAGTAAAATGCTAATCATGCTAGAAACATGTTATCAACATATATCTAATCTATCTAAATTTTCAAACTTCAAATTTTCAGGCTTTTACAACTGCTTTAAACTTTCAGGCTCGGCTTTCTCAAGCCAACCTCTAGTTTTTCTTGCCGAACGTTTTTTATCTAGTTATTTAATACTGCTGCTGCTGCAAGCAAGTACAGGAACTTGCTACTGCCAATGCATTCGGCGATACGCTGCTGTGAGTATTTAAGACATACTGCTGCTGCACAAATAGCATATAAAATAAGCCGAAGCAGGTCTATACAGGTGGAGCTGGGGAAGGTTTCAGAGGAACTCTAGTGAATGCTAACCAGCCATTGAAATGTATGCAACATTGGCTGCGTATGCAACATGAACCAGTTATCTTGTGCCAAGTAGTGTAATGCTGTTAATATCATCAATTTGCGTTAACGACCCACCAGCCTGAGCCATCTAGAGTTTCGTGACAGAACTTGGCATTTATTACGTATTAAGTGCACGGCTCACTGCTGCCGCTGGATCTGTTCTCTTACCAACTTCATAGACGTTTTTGTTGGCAGGGCTGGAGGCGTGTATCTCATCGTATGGCGCGTCTCTGTGAGCGGGAGACTTCATCTCCACATAGCCGCACTCCCAGCTCTTGGACAGCAGCAGAGGAGGGTCTTTGATGGTGGCGTATGGGTTCTCTGAGCTGTTGAGAGAGCTGGAGCTGGCGTGATAGGACACGCTCTTCACCAGATCTACAGACAGAGAGAAGCGCTCCATCATCACACTGTGTGAAGGCATTTAGTCTCCCTTAAGCCTAAAGGCAATTGCACACTGTTTTCGTCCGAAATTTTCGCACGTTAAAAAATAAATACGACCTCACGTTGTGTCAATCACGTTTGCCTCCGAAACTTTCGTCCCTCAAAAAAATTCGGATCAGGTTCGATTTTCTGCGTTTTCGCATCGTTGCATGCATTTTGATAGGAAAGGATGGAGAATACGAAAAAAACGGAAAAACGCATGCGAAAAATTTCGGACTCAATGTGCAATGGCCTTAAGGCTGGGAAATAAATCAATGCATCGTGAATCGAGAAATAATTCTGAGATTTTCCGAATGCATCGCGATTCTTTCTGGAGTGGATTCTGAGCTTAGTTTTATTTATTTTATTTAGTTATTTAGTCATTTAGCAGACGCTTGTCCAAAGCGACTTACAAATGAAGACAATAGAAGCAATCAAAACCAACAAAAGAGCAAGAACATGCAAGTGCTATGACAAGTCTTGGTTAGCCTAACGGTGCATTCACACCAGACGCGAATGAAGCATTAAGCGCGAGTGATTTACATGTTAAGTCAATGCAAAGACGCGAATAGACATCCTGCGGCGAATGACGTGGTGCGAATTGAGCGTTTCGGGCGTTTGCCGTGCGAGTTGAAAAATCTGAACTTTGGCGAAAATACGCGGCGCGTTAACCAATCAGGAGCTTGCTCTAATAGTGACGTGATTACGACGTAACGAGCGGAGGCAGAAATCTGAAGCAACAATGGAGGACAAAATAATCATCACGCGAATTTCACGCGCGAATGAAGTGAGTAAACTCAAAATGTTCAAGCGTCCAACTATGCGCGAATAGCGCGATTTATTCGCGCAAGTCGCGTCTGGAGTGAACGCACTGTAACGCAGTACACGTAGCAAGTTTTTTTTTAAAGAAACAAGTAGATAGAATAGAAATAGAAAGCTAGTGTTAGTTTTTCAAGAAAAGCTAGCAGTTACAGAATCAATATGCAGTTGATAGAGGGTCAAGTGTGTGTGTTTTTATAAATAAAAAGAAGACAGATAGATAAAATAGAATTAGAATAGAGAGTGCTAGAGTTAGAGGGTCAAATAAAGATAAAGAACAGTAGATTCAACAGTTTTGATCAGCAGGTGGCGCTGCATGCTTCAGAAACAGCCGTACTCCGCTCGCTTCCAAATCCTTACACACACTTGAACCTAAAATAATCATTCATAAAGTTCGAAAAGGTTGAAGTGAATTACAAGTGTGTTCACAGTGGGCTGTGTTTACATTAATCTGGCATTAGGGCTGTCAAATTGGCTGAAAAACTAAATTCGAATTTTGTACTAAAATATGATCAATATTCGAATTTAAAAGGCATAATGTCTGTTAGGGGTAAAAAAAGCTTTTGTCTTCTCTCCTGAGGCCACAAGAGGGCGCATCGAGCAAAATATTACTAATGCACGCTTCTTCAAAGCAATAAAAATAACACGACTATTTTGAAAAAAGTGCATAATGTTTTTAAAACCCATATATAATTAATTACGTTGCTTAAACAATTATAAACAGAAAGCATCATGTATGTATGCATAGTTTAATGCTAATGACCGAAAACCAATCACAAAGAGCACTTTTTTCATTTAATAACATGGGATGCAGAAAAACGCCATAAAGTCTCGAGACGTGTTTTTTTAAAAGTTGAACTTGCATTCATTTTACATGCTTTCTAAACATGTGTCTCTTGTGCTAGACGCGAGTGCAACGCTGATAGACGTCGCTATAGAAAATGTGATAAATATGTGTTCTGTGTGAACGGCTTGGGTTCAGTTTTGAGGTAAACATCATCTTCTCTGCATTGATGTCTTGTTTTTCTGTAATTTTCTGAATGAGCAGCGCTGCATGCAGTGGCTTCAGCTGGAGAAGCTATGAAAAACATTAAAATGCAACGACACCTACATCGTAAACACATCTCGTGCGCCGCTGATAAAGCAGCCCGACGCACATCTAAAATTCGAAAGCAACGTTTTTGCATTCGAATGGATTTTTATTTTAAATTCGACGAATATTCGAAATTCGATTGTGCGATTACAGACACAAGCGCTCGTCTTCTTCATCAGCATTTGAGTGTGTGGATAAAAACTAGATTAGAGCGCCACCTGCTGTTAAAATACAAGCTCAGAATCCATTCCAGAGAGACTCACGATTTCTCATCGCAGCCCTACTCAAACTTGTATGCCTATTACACAGCAAAATAACATATTTTGGAGCACGCAAGGGTGCAAACAACATCACCCCCCATTGACATTTTTCTAAATATTGTCTTTTGTGTCCACAGAAGAAATGCATACATGTTTTGGTGAGTAAATGAGAGAATTTTCTCTTTGCATGCTTAATGATCGTTTACCTCGCAGTGACTTTCCCATGTAACGCCTGTCAACTCCATACGCGCCTAATGAGAGAATCAAACAGAAGAAGTTCAACTAAACCAGTCTAGATACAGCTGCGAATGCTACGAATGCTGCATGTGCCCTTACGAAAAAGACGTTTATTCAAGTGTGCAATTAGTATACTTCTTCGTCTACTTTTTATGTACTTCTCAGAAATATACTTAAAATTATATTTACTTGTACTTAGAAAAGTCTAAATGTATTTGAGCTATACTTGTGTTGTCATTGTTATACAGTAGGGGGCGCTAGTACACATCTACTGTACAGAATTACCACAAAACACAAGTGAAGAAGAAACCGAAACAACAGATGCTTCACATGTAATCAAACACATCATCAGACATAAAACAGCATCATAACTGTGTAACGTTATGAATATAATATCACCAATGAAGAGATAATGACTGTCAAGCTTTTGGACTCCATCTACATTTTGAAAATCATTCTGAATCCAATTCATAATCTTTTTTCTGCTTTTTGTTTAAAATGTTGTTTATTTCTTTATTTATGAAACTTACCCACATTCAAGTGTTTAAAAAATAATGCATGACGCTATAATAAAATGTGTTTGTTTACAAGCAGATACTCTGTTCTTTGGATGTTTTGTACGTTCAGATATTCATAAAACAAAATATATACACATTAATACCTAAATAGGGACATAGTAGTATACTTAAAGTATGACGTAAAGTTCACTTACGAGTATACTTGCAGTATAAAACTACTAAACTAGTAGACTATACTACAAAGTGTACTAAAAATGTATCTAATTAGTAAACTATCACCTATAAGTTAGTATAGTTTTAGTACAAGCTAAAAACATTGATGTAAACTAGTTGTGTACTCAAAGTTTACTACTGTTATACTTAAAGTATACTTAATTTATATACTAGAAAGTGGACCAATTTAGTCCCAAGGAGTATTGAAATAGTACACTTACTACAAGTACACTGATATTTGTATACTTTCTACATAAAGTATACTTGAACTCTACTTAAGTATACGTAATCAAATAAACTTGAAGTATATAAGGGTGTTTGTACAGAGGCGGTCAGGACAGTTATTGTAATGTTTTGTAAACGCCGGGCTACTGAACATTATGGTGTCTAATGCTTGGCTTGTGTTTGTTGTGATCGTGGTGGTTGGATGTCACACCGAGCTCGTCGAAGGATCCTCCTTGTTTCCAGTCGGCCGGTAGAGTCCCTGTGTGGTCCAGCAGAGAGAGACGCTTCCTCGGCTCAGCGTTCTTCAGGTTCACAAACAACTGCTGTCAGGCGGAAGAAAACCAACAATTATAGTACAACACTTATACAACATTAGGAAGATTAGGCCCTTCCTGTCAGAGCAAGCCGCACAACTCCTTGTCCAAGCTCTTGTTCTCTCCAGACTGGACTATTGTAATGCTCTCTTGGCGGGCCTTCCCGCATGTACTATCAAGCCTCTGCAACTGATCCAGAATGCAGCAGCCAGAGTGGTCTTTAATGAGCCGAAAAAAGCTCACGTTACCCCTCTCTTCATCAGGTTACACTGGCTACCAATAGCCGCTCGCATCAAATTCAAGGTACTGATGTTTGCCTACAAGACCACAACTGGCACTGCACCAATATACCTAAACTCGCTAGTTCAAACTTATGCGCCCTCCAGAAGCTTGCGTTCTGCAAGTGAACGACGCCTTGTGGTGCCATCCCAAAGAGGTACCAAATCACTCTCACGGACCTTTTCCTGGACTGTGTCCAGCTGGTGGAATGACCTCCCGATCTCAATTCAATACTGTTGCTCTCTCGATGGTCTGATTGCTTCTATTGTTCTCCTCATTTGTACGTCGCTTTGGATAAAAGCGTCTGCTAAATGATTAAATGTAAATGTAAATAGTCAGTGGTGTCTTTCTACAACCTTCCACATACAGTAATTCCTCAATTGACCTATCGGTAAGCCCCGCCCCTCGAGCGCAGATGAGCCAATAGCAGTCGAGTATCAGTTGCAGGGGGCGGAACTCAGACATCTTTAGGTTTCAGCTCCCTAGAAAAACATGCGAAGATCCGAAGCGCTCATCGGTTTGATGGTGTTTATGCTACAAAAATTTAAAAACGATGTGCTTGGGGTACTTCTGATTCCAGGTATCCTGAGAGGATGGGCGATACAATTTATTTTATTACATTTCCTGAACCCAAACAAAACAGAGCAAAAATGTCCATAAGTATTCAACCCCAAACCCAATAAAGACAAAAACGTTCATTTTCTGGTTGTCATACTCTCATTAAGTTAATGTCGTTAATGTCATCTTGTGCTTCAGCGAGGTATCTCTGGCTAAAACCAGCTAACGTTAAAGTTAGCGAGTCCATGCTATCGTACGGTAAAAGCATAAATAGCGGACTGTTTTCACGTCATGTACAGTGTAGGTCACAAACACATACATGAAGGTCTACATTTCAGTGCTTCTCCATATTAAACTGGTTAAATTTAAATTAATTTAATCGTACCGTGCGATACATGAACAGTGTTGTCATTGCGATCGTGACAAGACTTCTCCTGTGATCTGTATTTTTACATATTTATTTTTAAATATTTTATATATCCCTTCATGGCATATTTAAGTCCCACTTGAATGATAGTCCTTCAAATGTATCAAAAAAGCTGTCATTGTAAGATAGTAGCAACTCGGTTTGTTTGTCCGAGGGAGCAACGGTAACTAAGGGGGGCGGGCTTCCAGTGTTTCTCAATGGCGCTGAAACCTAAAGATGTCCGAGTTCCGCTCCCCGTGTAACTGATACTCGACTGCCATTGGCTAGTCTGCGTTCGAGGGGAGGGGCTTGCCGATAGGTCAATTCTGGTCAGCTGCTGCTCATTAAACCTTGAGTTAGAATAGCTGTTTTGGATTCTTGATTAAACGAAGCCTTCCAATATTCCATTTTCATGTACGTTTTGTCCAAAATGACACCTTATTTAATTCAAAAAATGCTTCTAATGACACATAGGCAAGGGAATGAGTGGAAAAGCTCTATTCAGCAGCAGTTTGTTGGTAGAGTAGCACCTTTCCGTAGGGCAGGTTGTTGGCGTGAAGCGGGCTGCTGCACTGGGTCAGTGTGTGGTAGCTGGGGTTGGAGAAATAGTTACTGTTGGGAAGGACGTCAGTCTGCGGGAGCGCCTCTACAAACAGGAACACATCACATAAGACTTACACAGGATGAGTAAGTATGAGAAGCAATGTCGTCGTGATGCTGACCTGCGATGGCGTAATCGGTGTTGGCCCTCAAGGTTGGTGTGTACGTGACCGCAGGCATCGTGGATTCTTTGCCTTTCTGTTTCTTGCGGTAAATGATGAAGAGGAGGAGGAGGATGAGCACGAGGAGCACCAGAACGATGATTCCTGCGATCGCACCGATCTGATACGTGTCCACAGGCACAGCGGCGCTCGTCAAGCTGTTGAGATTCCCTACGATGATCACGCCGGCTGAGAAAGACGGCAAACTTCAGAGTCACACGGTCAAAGAGCAACAACACTGAGAGAAACCTCACGGTGCGTCCATGTGATGGAACCAGAGGGAAGCGTCTACACTGGACGTACAGTCAATTTGCAAAAGTATTCACACCCCATCATTTTTCCACGTTTTCTTATGTCAAACTGCTTTAAAGTACTTTTTTTCCACATCAAATTCCATAACACCAAGCACAAAACAGACTTGTGACACCTTTGCAAATTAATTAAAAATAAAACACTGAAATAAGTACATTGCATAAGTATACAAACCCTTAACTCTGTACTTAGTTGACGCACATTTGCAGGTTTCTCCAGAAATGTTTGATTGGGTTCAAGCTCAGGCTGTGGCTGGGACACTCAAGAACATTCACAGAGTTGTGTATAAGCCACTCTTGCTGTGTGTTTAGGGTCATTGTTCTGTTGGAAGGTGAACCTTCAGCCCAGTCTGAGGTTCTGAATGCTCTGGATTGGGTTTTCATCTCTATATTTTGGTGCATTGAGCTTGTCTTCTACTCTGACGAGTCCCTCAATCCCTGCCGATCTTGAGTTAAATTTCAAGTGTCCCAGAAAAGGGTATGAATACTTATGCAATGGAATATTTCATTTTTTATTTCCAATAAATTTGCAAAGTTGTCACAAATCTGTTTTTGCTTTGTCATTATGGTGTATGGAGTGTAGATTGATGTGGAAAAAAAGTAATATGAAGCAGTTTAACATAAGGCTGCAACATAACAAAACGTGAAAAAAATGAAGGGGTATGAATACTTTCGCAAGACACTGTATCTATTTCTGATGTTGGGATTTTTTGGCTATTCTAAAACAGCCCGTTCATACCAATGGATACAAAGGAACTTACAGCGGGTAAAATAAGCATTGAACACGTCATCATTTTTCTCAATAAATATATTTCTAAAGGTGCTGTTGACATGAAATTTTCACCAGATGTCGGTAACAACCCAAGCAATCCATACATACAAATACAACAAAACAAATAAGTTCAGAAATTAAGTTATGTGTAATAAAATGGAATGACAGATGAAGAAAGGGAGGTGCAGAAAGGCATGGAAAGCCTGAAATCTATCAGTAATTAGAAATCAATCCTGCGCCTCGTCAGTGGAAATTAACATTAGCTGCTTCAGTCCCAACACCTACAGTACCAGGATGATGAAGATGATCCCAAACACAGCCAAGCAAACTATCAAATGGTTTCAGAGAATGAGAATAAAGCTGCTAGAACGGCCAGACAATCACCTGACCTGAATCCAATAGAAAATAAGAACTAAAGGTCAGAGTTCATAGAAGACGCTCACATGTCCTTCAAGATTTGAGCAATGCATGCGATAGTTTCTCCTACAGGAGGCGTCTTGAAGCTGTCATCACCAACAAAGGCTTTTGTATGAAGTATTAAACACATTTCAGTACTTCAAAACTTTCCCCCGGTGTCATTAGGTTGGCTTGAGAAAGACAACTTACCGAAATGCTATTTAAACTTATAGTTATTCTTCTTACAAAAACTGTTGACTGCTACTCCTCCAAACTCCAAACTCAGCCCAGCTCTTCAGACGGATCTGAAGTTAGTTGCTCTATCTTTTCAGACTGATCAGGCTTACGGTTCTCATAAAAATGAAGATTAAAAATAATAAAAATCCCATAGACTTACATTGACTGAATGTTCAAATGAGCCAAGACTATTCAAACTCCAACTGTCAAAATTCAAACTCCAACTGTCAAAATTCAAACTTAAACTCCCAGAATCCTTTGAGACTAAATCAAGCTTCCTTTCTATGTACTATTATTAACCCATTCAAACTCATTCAAACTCATCTATCTAATATTTATAATATGTATAATCTATCTATCTATCTATCTATCTATCTATCTATCTAATATTTCTGATCTATCTATCATCCATCCATCCATCCATCTAGCAAGTAGCCAAACCAACCTAGCAACTACCCTGAGTATCCTAGCAACCACTTTGGGTAGCCTAGCAACCACATAGCAACATCCTATCAACCACCCCAAGTACCCTGGCAGCACCTTAGCAACCACCCAGAGTACCCTAGCAATCGCATAGCAACACCCTAGCAACCACCCTGGGCACCCTAGCAACCGCTTAGCAACCACCCCTGGCACCCAAGCAACCGCATAACAACACCCTAGCAACCACCCCAGGTACCTTAGCAACCGCATAGCAACACCCTAGCAACCGACCCAGGTACCTTAGCAACCATATAGCAACCGCCCCGGGCACCCTAGCAACCGCATAGCAACACCCTAGCAACCGACCCATTTACCTTAGCAACTGCATAGCAACACCCTAGCAACCGCCCCAGGTGCCCTGGCCACTGCCTTAGCAACACCCTAGCAACCACCTAGAATACCCTAGCAACCACTCTGAGGTCCTTTACATCTATCTATCTCTGCTTTTACAATTACTTAAAACTTCAAACTGGTTCATACTGAAACTTTAAGCTTTTTTAAACTGGTCCGGCTTTCTCAAGCCAACTTAAAGTTTTTTAATCTAGTTCCATTTTATTGCACATCATTTATTTGTTTTGTTGTATTTGTATGTATGGATTGCTTGGGTTGTTACAGACATCTGGTGAAAATTTCATGTCAGTAGCACCTTTAGAAATATATTTACTGAGAGAAATGGTGAGGTGTTCAATGCTTGTTTTACCCGCTGTATTTAATATAACTGCAAGTGCTAATCAGGCATGTGATCAGCTAGAGACAAAAAAGAAGGAACAAACCAGCAACATTATGAAATATTACAATTTTAATATATTATAAAATGTAATGTTACTCCTGTGATGCAAAGCAGAATTTTATTCATAATTACTCCAGTTTTCAGTGTCGCATGATCTTATAGAAATCATTACAATATATTTGACTCTCAAGAAACATTTCTGATTATTATCAATGTTGAAAACAATTTTTCTGCTTCATATTTTGTGTGGAAATTGCGATTTTTCAGGATTTTTTGATAAATATAAAGTTTAATGAACTGCATTTATCAAATATATTAATTAAATCTGTTAACGCATTTATTAAAAACAAATCATTTTAAATGTCTTCACTCACTTTTTATCACTTTCACGCATGATTAGTAAACTTAATTTCTCTCTTTTTTAAATATTGTACAAACGTTTGAGTCGTATCATTGTTTCCACAAAAATATTAAACTGATTTTAACATTGATAATCAGAAATTTGTCTTGAGGCGCAAATCAGCATATTAGAATGATTTCTGAAGGATTATGACACTGTAAACAACATATTAATAAACGTTTCTAATGACGAATGTTGCGTTCCTAAATGCAAATGAAAGCGTCTCGAACCAATCACAGCGCGGCTAGGAGTGAATCAGAACTAAACAGTGCTGTAACAGCAGACATGTAGCTTTCAGACGCTACGTTACATAATTACATCACAACCGTTGTGAACTTTATGACGGCACTAAGCAATCTCAAATTCTGGTCATTCATAAAAAGTTATGGGTCGAGTAACATATGCCTCAGCGATGATTATACTCGCATTTGGCGCGTTGAACGCTTTTAACTGTCTCAGGAACACAATGCCTGCATCCCAAACTTGTGCATACTATCCATCCTAAATTCTATGTGATATTAGTAAGTTTCAATACTATTTAGGGCAGATAGGGTGGATAGCTTAGCAACTGCATAGCAACACCCTAGCAACCGACCCAGGTACCTTAGCAACCGTATAGCAACCGCCCCGGGCACCCTAGCAACCGCATAGCAACACCCTAGCAACCGACCCAGGTACCTTAGCAACCGTATAGCAACCGCCCCGGGCACCCTAGCAACCGCATAGCAACACCCTAGCAACCGACCCAGGTACCTTAGCAACCGTATAGCAACCGCCCCGGGCACCCTAGCAACCGCATAGCAACACCCTAGCAACCAACCCAGGTACCTTAGCAACCATATAGCAACCGCCCTGGGCACCCTAGCAACCGTATAGCAACACCCTAGCAACCGACCCATTTACCTTAGCAACTGCATAGCAACACCCTAGCAACCGCCTCAGGTGCCCTAGCCACCGCCTTAGCAACACCCTAGCAACCACCTAGAATACCCTAGCAACCACTCTGAGGTCCTTTACATCTATCTATCTCTGCTTTTACAATTACTTAAAACTTCAAACTGTTTCATACTGAAACTTTAAGCTTTTTAAACTGGTCCGGCTTTCTCAAGCCAACTTAAAGTTTTTTAATCTAGTTCCATTTTATTGCACATCATTTATTTGTTTTGTTGTATTTGTATGTATGGATTGCTTGGGTTGTTACCGACATCTGGTGACAATTTCATGTCAGTAGCATCTTTAGAAATATATTTACTGAGAGAAATGGTGAGGTGTTCAATGCTTGTTTTACCCGCTGTGTTCAGTGCTAATGTAAGCTTACCCTGGTCACAGCGCGTGCCTTTCCAGCCGGGGTTACAGTAGCAGGTGCCAGTCATGTGATCACAGGTGGAGTTATTGAGACAGTCACACACCTGCCGACAGCCGTATCCATACGTACCCGCGGGACATTCTGGAAACCAGTGGAAAACCACCAATCAGACGCATGGAAATACCACAGCCCCAGCTCTGCTCTCATACTCACTCTGTTCACAGTGGCGTCCCATGAAGCCTGTGCGGCAGGTGCACTGACCGGAGATGTGATCGCAGTCTGCTCCGTTCTCACACCGACACGCCTGAACGCAGTCTGCACCGTAGAAGCCCAGCGGACAGCCTGCAGGACACCGTGGGGGTCAGACGTGAGCGCACTGCTAGAGGTCAGAGGTCATGCGTGCATTGTTGCCAACTGAGCAATTTTGTTGCTAAATTTAGCCAGTTTTCACACCACCCTAGCAACTATTTCTTCCAAAAGCACCTAGCAACAAATTTAAATTTATCTGGCAACTTTTGACAAGTGACTGACAATAAAAAGCACATTCAAATTACACAAAAAGAGGAAACCAAAGATGCCTCGCTGCTATTTACAATTGTTCAATGTAATAATAATTTAATAAATGCTCATTTATGACACACTTTGTTAGTAGCTGTGATTGTTGATCAGTTACACTGTTAGAAAAATGGAAAAGATGCTAGTAATATTATCTATTATCCATTAATAACCCTGTAATCTGAAAACACGATGCTTAATTTAAAATGCAGGTAAAAAAACAATACGGAAAATTATTTAATATTAACACAGTATATTGTGCTCTATTTTTACAGTCTTTTCTTAGTGTGTAACTACTAATACTAATATAACTAATACACTGCTTAAAGCTTAACTGTTGAGAATGTGTAGCTTACTAGCTATTAAAAACATTAAATTGTAATAATTCAAAAATGTGTTCAATAATTCAATGTATTTAAATGCAGTTATTTATTTTTAATATTATATTATGCATATTATTTTACAAATAAATCTAAATTAACAAAATATATTTTTTGATGTTTTGACAATTTTGCGCAATTATAACGTCATTTAGCAACTTTTAGCAACAAATCGACCTTCCTTTAGCAACTTTCTCTGAAAATTATTTGTCAGCACTGTCTATAATAAGTGTTTATATTCGGACTATTCTAGACTGGATCGGGTTCCACCGCGGAGTAACACAGTACCTGCGTGATCCATCATAGACATAAACAGAGTTATTATTTGTCAGCACTGTCTATAATAAGTGTTTATATTCAGACTATTCTAGACTGGATCGGGTTCCACCGCGGAGTAACACAGTACCTGCGTGATCCGTCATAGACATAAACAGAGTTATTATTTGTCAGCACTGTCTATAATAAGTGTTTATATTCAGACTATTCTAGACTGGATCGGGTTCCTCCGCGGAGTAACACAGTACCTGCGTGATCCATCATAGACATAAACAGAGAGAGTTATTATTTGTCAGCACTGTCTATAATAAGTGTTTATATTCAGACTATTCTAGACTGGATCGGGTTCCACCGCGGAGTAACACAGTACCTGCGTGATCCGTCATAGACATAAACAGAGAGAGTTATTATTTGTCAGCACTGTCTATAATAAGTGTTTATATTCAGACTATTCTAGACTGGATCGGGTTCCACCGCGGAGTAACACAGTACCTGCGTGATCCGTCATAGACATAAACAGAGAGAGTTATTATTTGTCAGCACTGTCTATAATAAGTGTTTATATTCAGACTATTCTAGACTGGATCGGGTTCCACCGCGGAGTAACACAGTACCTGCGTGATCCATCATAGACATAAACAGAGAGTTATTATTTGTCAGAACTGTCTATAATAAGTGTTTATATTCAGACTATTCTAGACTGGATCGGGTTCCACCGCGGAGTAACACAGTACCTGCGTGATCCATCATAGACATAAACAGAGTTATTATTTGTCAGCACTGTCTATAATAAGTGTTTATATTCAGACTATTCTAGACTGGATCGGGTTCCACCGCGGAGTAACACAGTACCTGCGTGATCCGTCATAGACATAAACAGAGTTATTATTTGTCAGCACTGTCTATAATAAGTGTTTATATTCAGACTATTCTAGACTGGATCGGGTTCCTCCGCGGAGTAACACAGTACCTGCGTGATCCGTCATAGACATAAACAGAGAGAGTTATTATTTGTCAGCACTGTCTATAATAAGTGTTTATATTCAGACTATTCTAGACTGGATCGGGTTCCTCCGCGGAGTAACACAGTACCTGCGTGATCCATCATAGACATAAACAGAGAGAGTTATTATTTGTCAGCACTGTCTATAATAAGTGTTTATATTCAGACTATTCTAGACTGGATCGGGTTCCACCGCGGAGTAACACAGTACCTGCGTGATCCGTCATAGACATAAACAGAGAGAGTTATTATTTGTCAGCACTGTCTATAATAAGTGTTTATATTCAGACTATTCTAGACTGGATCGGGTTCCACCGCGGAGTAACACAGTACCTGCGTGATCCGTCATAGACATAAACAGAGAGAGTTATTATTTGTCAGCACTGTCTATAATAAGTGTTTATATTCAGACTATTCTAGACTGGATCGGGTTCCACCGCGGAGTAACACAGTACCTGCGTGATCCATCATAGACATAAACAGAGAGTTATTATTTGTCAGAACTGTCTATAATAAGTGTTTATATTCAGACTATTCTAGACTGGATCGGGTTCCACCGCGGAGTAACACAGTACCTGCGTGATCCATCATAGACATAAACAGAGAGTTATTATTTGTCAGCACTGGATGAGTGGTACTCACGCTGTGTGCAGTACAGCCCCGTCCAGCCGGACGTACACTTGCACTCGCCGTCATACGCGCTGCAGAACGCCCCGTTGTGACAGTTACAGGTGTGGATGCAGTTGGGACCCCACTGACCCGGGGGACACGCTATCAACACACACACATGTCACATTTGATCAGAATGGAAAAACAGCAATAAAGTACTTTACATTTAAAATAACAATCAGTCTTCAGTGTCACATGACCCTTCAGAAATCATGCTGCACAAGAAACATTATTAAGTACTTAGTTTTTGCCTTTTAACCCATTTAATCTCAAATTTTTCTATATATCAAATGTGTCGTTAGTAACCCCTTTGAAATAATAAACAACTATTTATTTATATATTTATGGAAAAGTGTGTGTTTTATGGTTGGTCACAATTGTGACCGGTGGATACTGAAATTAAATTATTCCTGCAGTCATCAAAATATCTCAGTCCAGTTATTAACCCATTGTAAACTGTTTCATTACATTCTATGGTTACTATTATACATAAAAACCCTTATACGACACTGAATAGGTATACTAGGATAAAAAACACAAAAATAGCCTAGTTATTACCCCACCGGTCACTATTGTTGCCATCAACATGTTTACTCATTGACACTCAACTGAATAATTGTGAATTCATATATTAATACGAGACACCTTAAAGATAGCGTGTACCAAAAATCTGTGTCATATCTTTATGTTAATATACTTTACTAGTCTTTTGTTTCAGAGCTTTGATGCAGTTATCATCTTCTCAAGACTCTTCTCTGGTCATGTGACAATCTGCACTAATCATGTGATGCTGCACATATTTAAATGAGACCCTTTATTGTTTCCATATTTGCAGAAAATGCACCAGTCAGTAATATTTTTAGAGCTTTATAAATGAAAACCTTCTTTACGGTCACATAGTGACCGGTGGGATTAAATGCTTTTATTTACACAAGGACGCATTCAATTAATCAAAAGTTACAATAAAGACATTTATAACATAACAAAATATTTCCATTTCAAATTTATGGTGTTTATTGAACTTTCTATTCATCAAAGAATCTTGGGGGGGGGGGGGTGTATCACGGTATCATTTGTTTTACTGCATTGTTCACTAAATAAAACGCAGCCTTGGTGAGCAGAATAACTTCTTCCAAAAACATTAAAAAAATCATAATTGTTGCAAACTTCAGCAGCTGGTGTGTTTCATTGCCGTTTCTCTTTATGATCAGCAGGGGGCGCTAGAGACCACAGACACTCAATGAGGTCAAAGCACAAAGAGGGCATGATTAAACCAAAGTCATGGGTAAAAACAAACTCTGTTCCTAATGCTCTTTTCTTTATATGGACCATTCACTTACAGAAGAGCTACGTCAGTCGAGCCAATTAAAGGAACTGCATGGGATCGTTCTGTCCAGATGTGGAAAGTAACATGTTCTGTAATTTACAACAACCCAGAATTTACATGCTATCAGGAGGATAACTCTCCACTACTTTTTACTAAAAAATCTCAAACAATGTATTTGATAAGTGCTACGTCATTAGACACATCAGTAAACATCTGTAATGGTCAAACTACAAAATCATATCACATCATTAGACGATGCTGGAGACCCAACAGCTGCTATAAATTACAGTTATTATAATTTCCAGTCAGGATTTAGACCATATCATAGTACTGAGACCTGCTCTTATCATCTGATCGTGGTTGTATCTCTCTATTAGTTCTACTGGATCTTAGCGCTGCGTTCGACACTATCGACCACAACATTCTTTTGAATAGAC
This sequence comes from Aspiorhynchus laticeps, assembly GCA_023376895.1. Lineage (NCBI taxonomy): Eukaryota > Metazoa > Chordata > Actinopteri > Cypriniformes > Cyprinidae > Aspiorhynchus > Aspiorhynchus laticeps. Next base: position 1,725,195 of record CM041812.1, on the reverse strand, counting down.
TAGAAAACTTTGTTGGCATTAGTGGAAGTGCATTAGCATGGTTCAAATCATACTTATCTGACCGCCATCAATTCGTAGCAGTGAATGAAGAGGTATCATATCGATCACAAGTGCAGTATGGAGTACCTCAAGGCTCAGTACTAGGACCGTTACTTTTCACGCTTTACAATGTAACCCTTGGGAAATATCATCAGGAGACATGGTGTTAGCTTTCACTGTAATGCTGATGATACTCAGCTCTATATTTCTTTGTGGCCTGACGAAACATACCAATTTGCAAAACTGAATGCGTAGATGATATAAAAAAAGACTAGTACTTTAACTGATAAATTGACTGTTTGCTACTGTCCTCTTTTTAGAGCTTCTCAACAGCAGAATTGAGTATTGTTTGCATTACTGCCTGTTTAACACTGTAAAGCTGATTTGACAATCTGTATTGTATAAAGTGCTATATAAATAAAGGTGGCTTGACTTAAGTTGTTCGAAGAGGATAAAAGCTTTGAAAAGATCTGAGGACATGCCAGACTAAACCTACTAAACCCTCCCGACCCAGAGATCTGACAGCTGCAGAACTGTGTGTGATATGAGAGAAAGTGCGTAGGCAGACATGATATCTTCAGACACAAAGAGAAAGGCTGACGATACACGGGGCAATGTTGCTTGGACACTTTCCCATTGAGAACGGGTAACAAATTTGTATAGGATTCACCCAAAACACAGCAAACCACTATAAAGGAGTGATTCTGTATTTTGTCAGGAATTGGTGTGTAAGCCAGAATCTGACAGAGCAAGAGCTTAGTGTGATTTTAGTGTGATTGCACAGAATACTGACGCTGTGAGCAGTCGCTGCCGATCCAGCCGGGGTAACACTGACACGAGCCGTCGATGGGGTTACACGTGCCGTTATTAGTGCAGGTGCAGCTCCACGCGCAGTTCTTACCGAACCTGCCACTGGGACACACTGCAGACAGACAGAGACAGACGTCAACACCAACACAGCACAGATACTGGAAACATGGAGAAGACACACTCCTCATGTAAGCCAGACTATCCGACAGCTGTACTGTAGAAGTGAGTCTTGCCTTCGTTGCAGAGCGCCCCTTTGAACCCGGGCAGACAGTCACACTGACCGGTCACGTGGTGACAGGGGCCATTGCTGTGGACGCAGTGCGGACAGGCCTGGCTACAGCGGTGGCCAAAGAAACCCGGAGAACAGACTGGGAGCACATGAGGAGAACAGAGCGGATGAGCAAACAGACACGGGACAGACAGGCATGCGGTGTGTTTGAGCACTCACTGCGCTGGCAGGTGGTTCCTCTGAATCCAGACGCACACTCGCACGCGCCCTCGTCCGGCGAACACGAGGCTCCGTTCTTACAGTTACAGGACAGAGAGCAGTTGGGCCCCCAGCGGCCCTCAGCACACACACTGTCACAGTGAATGCCTGTGAGAAACACACACACACACACACACACACACACACACACACACACACACACAAACACACACACACACAGACAGACACACACACACACACACACACACACACAAACACACACACACACAGACAGACACACACACAGACAGACACACACACACACAGATACAGACACACACACAGAGACAGACACGCACACACACACACACACACACACACACACACACACACAGAGACAGACACACACACACACACACACACACAGAGACAGACACGCACACACACACACACACACACACACAGACAGACAGACACACACACACACACACAGAGACAGACACACACGCGCACACACACACACACACACACACAGAGACAGACACACACACAGACAGACAGACACACACACACACACACACAGAGACAGACACGCACACACACACACACACACACACACAGAGACAGACACGCACACACACACACACACACACAGACAGACACACACACACAGAGACAGACACACAAGCGCACACACACACACACACACACACACACACACACAGAGACAGACAGACAGACAGACACACACACACACACACACACAGACAGACACACGCACACACACACACACACAGAGACAGACACGCACACACACACACAGAGACAGACACACACACACACAGACACACGCACACACACACACACACAGAGACAGACACGCACACACAGAGACAGACACACACACACACACGTGCGCACACACACACACACACACACACACACAGACAGACAGACACACACACACACACAGAGACAGACACGCACACACACACACACACAAACACAAGTACGCACACAAACACACACACACAGACACAAGCACGCACACACACACACACACAAACACACAGACACAAACACACAGACACACCACATCACTTTACACTGCTTCACAAAATTCACTGTAACACTTCTCTATATATTATGCATTATTTATGCCTTTTTAATGCATTTAAGATCTCTTAAATAACTACAACCACAGTTATAAAACATTATGATGATTATCTATTCATTGTTACACCTTTAGAAAGTATAATGCATTAAAACACATGACAAACCTTCAGATATTACAGTTTTTTACAATAATTTTTGCACTAATAACAGAACCTTAATGTCATTTTTCAAAACTCTAGACACATAATTCACAACTAATGATCAAAATGCACATTTTTCAAAACACTTAACACTTTTTCCAAATGCTTGGATACAATACACATGAGCCAAAGATCTTTTGTTCATTGAACTAAAATCACTGGTTCAAAATGACATGATTTAACATCAAAGTATTACTATTTCAAAATACAACTCACGCATTACATCTGAATTGAGTGTCTATTCATTTCATTACAATGATCTAACTATCAATTGATACAACTGCTCAAAATGCTAAGTAACTGTTGCATTACTCTTGAAGCATAGAGTTTATGTAAAATGATTAACAATATTAAATGTTTAGATTATGAAAGTGAAGCAACCGAGGACTGAGTATGTTCAGGTATGATCAGTTTCAAGATGCCCGTTGTTGGGAGAGAGAAAAAATCCCCAAAAGTCTATATCATTGTTAACAGTATTTGTTTGTCCTACAGTAAATGTGTTTTTAGAGGGTGATAGAGCTGGAAGCTGATGAAAACCATTCATATTTTTGGATGAGGCAGGCTTTACCCTGGCCATGACATGGAGGAGAGGTTGAGAGCCCAGCGGTTGAGAGGGACCCAGAATGATGTTCACTGGGGGCCTGACTGAATGTGATTTTGAGGGGCCCCACAGTAAAATCAGTGCAATGGGCCCAGAATTCCTAGCAATGGCACTGACAGCAATCATGGTTTCAGGCCCATCTACAGTTTATCACCTTCACCTTTACCCCCATACTCCCCTTTCCTTACTGTAACCCAACTGAGGAGTTTTTCTCCACATGGAGGTGGAAGGTTTTCAATAGGCTCCTCACAAACAAGTCTCTCTTCTCCAGGCTACAGATGATGCATACAATGACCAATGTCAGGCCTGTATTTGCCATACCAGAAGATTTTTTTCCCAAGATGTTTAACTAATGAAAACATCCATTATGATGTGGATGAGAACCTGTGGCCAAATCCACAAGACAGGGTTGATAAAAACATAGAAGACCAGTGAGGAACACTCCAGATGGCATTTTACTGTAGGCCTAAAGTAGTTTTTTCTTATATATTTTTTTCTTATTTAAAGTTTTTTGAAAAACCTGTTGTGTTGATTATTTCATCAATACTTTTCAAAGTTTGTTTAATGATTCCAGTGTCTGTGCTTTTCTCTCTAGTCTATTACAATGATATACAAATGTTTAGAACCATAATGAAAGCTGCATTATATGTTTTGAACAACTATATTTAATGATTGTACTAACAGCTACACAATGAAACTATGGGTATCTTGTGTGTGGGTGATCTAAAGTAATGTTCCTATGATATTTCATAATAAATGAGTATTTTGAACCAATGCTTCTGCAAATGCAAGGCTTCTTTAAAGATATGAATGCAATACGCAAACTTTTGACCAGTGGACAGCCTGTGTTACAAATAATGACTGTTTTGAGTTTTGTGTCTAGAGTTTTGAAAAATGACATGAAGGTTCTGTTATTAGTGCAAAAATGATTGTAAAAAACTGTATAATGCATTTACAATTATCTATGAAAAGACAATGCATCACAATGCACATTATGAATACTTTTATAATGCATTAAACAAAAAGGCTTTAAGTATTACCAACTTCACTCCTCTTACAGAATTCAATGTTTTGTATTGAGAACTATGATAAGTTCATGAGTTCACCTGCCCATGCATTCTTGATAAATGATAGTTAGTGAATTGGTGTGCTGACCTGACCATTAAATATGAAGTTACTGTAAAATGTGGGTTTATTAATTTCCTTGTTTTGTGTCATTAGGCACTGCTTGGCAACTAGGCCAGTTAGAAGCAATTAAGTATGATTTTCCCTTGCATAAGTATTGAAATTCATTAACTTATTTAAATATGGACCTATATTATAAAACTGACCTGAGATCAGTTAAAACCCACTCATTCATTTTAAAATGTTTCGATGCAACAATTATGCCTCATTTGCGAAATCACATGCATGCAATCTCTGAACCACTGATTCAAATAAAAGATTCATAAATATCACAAAGCTTTATGAAGCAATGTTTCAAAAAGGCCTATCACTACTGATAGGACTAAATAATTAGGCTTCTATGTTTTGAACTTAATTTCATCTTCTAATGGCACACACACACACACACACACACACACTCACACACACTCTCTCTCTCTCTCTCTCTCACACACACACACACACACACACACACTCTCTCTCTCTCTCTCTCTCTCTCACACACACACACACACACACACACACTCACTCTCTCTCTCTCACACACACACACACACACACACACTCTCTCTCTCTCTCTCTCACACACACACACACACACACACACACACACACACACTCACTCTCTCTCTCTCACACACACACACACACACACACACACTCACACACTCTCTCTCTCTCTCTCTCTCTCTCTCACACACACACACACACACACACTCACACACACACTCTCTCTCTCTCTCACACACACTCTCACGCACACTCACACTCTCTCTCACACACACACACACTCTCTCTCTCTCTCTCTCTCACACACACACACACACTCACACTCTCTCTCTCTCTCTCTCACACACACACTCACACACTCTCTCTCTCTCACACACACGCACACACACTCACACACACACACACACACACTCTCTCTCTCTCTCTCTCTCTCTCACACACAATCACACTCACACACACACACTCACACGCACTCTCTCTCTCTCTCTCTCTCTCTCTCTCTCTCTCTCTCTCACACACTCACTCACACACACACACACACATACAATCAAAAGTCCATGCTGCTGTAAAGAGCACAAAGAGTGCTTATAATAAGCAGAACGATATCGTGTGCTAATATAGTTATTGTTATCATTGTTGGTGTGAACTGGTCATAACCCAGTGACCGTCAGGACAAATGTTTACACGCTCAGTCCGAGCGCTGAAGTGTCTCTGTGCTGCCAGAACACAGACAAAAGCTCTTTTGAGAGCGAGTGTGTGTTGCTAGGAGCTGGAGCTCGTTCTAGTGCAGCGGCCCCTGAGAGCATCAGTATGCTGCCGGAGTCCAGAGCAAACCCCAGGAATGTGTGTGAGAGAAGAACACACATCACAACACATCTACGCAAGACCTGCTGCTGGTACACTTAGAGATACTTCATCACAAAATAAAATTACTCAAGTTGCTCCCAAGCCATATGAGTTTATTACTGGTCTGCATTGACTTTCAACATGGACAAACATTACTATGGAAGTCAATGGAGACCAGCAATAGTTTGGTTACCAATGTATCTTCTTTTGTAGAAACCTACAGGTTTGGATCAACTTGAGGAAGAGTAAATGTGACCCTGGAGCACAGTTTTAAGTCGCTGGGGTATATTAGTAGTAATAGCCAAAAATACATTGTATGGGTCAAAATTATAAATTTTTCTTTTATACCAAAAATCATTAGGATATTAAGTAAAGATCATGTTCCATGAAGATATTCTGTAAATTTCCTACCGTAAATATATCAAAACTTAATTTTTGATTAGTAATATGCATTGTTAAGAACTTCATTTGAACAACTTTAAAGGTGATTTTCTCAATATTTTGATTTTTTTGCATCCTCAGATTCCAGATTTACAAATATTGTCCTATCATAACAAACCATACATCAACGGAAAGCTATTTTATTAGATGATGCATAAATCTCAATTTCAAAAATTGACACGTATGACTGGTTTTGTGCTCCAGGGTCACATATGATTCATTTTCAACTGTACCTTTAGCAGGATATTGCTGTTAATCATATCAATAAATAAATGGTCATTAAAGCTGTTATTACACACCCTGTGATCTTGGACAAGCGGTTTTGGGTGAATGGACAGCAAGGCTTTAACCACATACATATTTAGCATTCAGAGAAACAACCACCTTAAAGCCCACTAATCTGAGAACTGAGGCTTTGTCTGATACTGGCTTCTGAGAAGAGTGAGGCTCAGCTCTTTACCTGTCCATCCGGTCAGACAGCGGCAGTGTCCGGTCGAGGGATGACATCCGTCCGCGTGACTGCAGTCACAGCGCTCGCGACAGTCCAGTCCATACGTCCCGTCCTGCATCAGCACACAACACAAACACTGGCTCAATTTCACAACACACTTGAGATCTCTGGCATGGAGAGCTGAAGATTATGATTACAGGTCACTGTTGTGATGCCATGTGAGTCAAAGTCAAAAATATGGAAAATAATTATACAGGTGCATCTAAAAAAAATTTTTTTTTTGTAACTTATTTCAAAAAGTGAAACTTTATATATTCTGGATTCATTACATATAAAGTAAAACATTTCAAAAGTTTTTTGTTTTAATTTTGATGATTAGAGCTTACAGCTCATGAAAGTCAAAAATCCAGTATCTCGAAATATTAGAATTTGAGTTTCAATTAATGACCATCCATACAGTATAAATTCTGGGTATCTCTTGTTCTTTGAAACCACAATAATGGAGAAGACTGCTGACTTGGCAATGATCCAGAAGACGAACATTGACACCCTCCACAAAGAGGGTAAGTCACAGAGGGTCATTACTGAAAGGTGTGGCTGTTTACAGAGTGCTGTATCAAAGCATATTAAATGCAAAGTTGACTGGAAGGAAGAATTTGTGTAGGAAAAGGTGCACAAGCAACAGGGATGACTGCAAGCTTGAGAATACTGTCAAGCAAAGCTGATTCAAACACTTGTGAGAGCTTCACAAGGAGTGAACTGAAGCTGGAGTCAGCGCATCAAGAGTCACCACGCTCAGACGTCTTCAGGAAAAGGGCTACCAAGCCACTTCTGAACCAGAGACAACGTCAGAAGCGTCTTACCTGGGCTGTGGAGAAAAAGAACCGGACTGTTGCTCAGTGGTCCAAAGTCCTCTTTTCAGATGAAAGTAAATTTTGCATTTCATTTGGAAATCAAGGTCCCAGAGTCTGGAGGAATAGTGGAGAGGCACAGAATCCATGTTGCTTGAAGTCCAGTGTGAAGTTTCCACAGTCAGTGATGATTTGGGCTGCCATGTCATCTGCTGGTGCTGGTCCACTGTGTTTTCTGAGTCCACAGTCAACGCAGCCATCTACCAGGAAATTTTAGAGCACTTCATGCTTCCTTCTGCTGACAAGCTTTATGGAGATGCTGATTTCATTTTCCAGCAGGTCTTGGCACCTGCCCACAGTGACCATGATATTACTGTGCTTGATTGGCCAGCCAACATGCCTGACCTGAACCCTATATGAGATCTATGATGATGATGAGACCAAGAGAAAGATGAGAAACAGTGGATCCGAGCTGAAGGCTCATCAGTGCCACAGACTGATCTCATGCCACTCCTCACTGATGCTGGAGTTTGTGTTAAACGAGTTCCGACCAAGTTGTTGGAGCCATTCATTGTAAAGTTTTTACTTGGCCACTGGTGGCACTGTGACACAGTATAATTGTAGCACCGGTGTAAGAGTCAGGTGTGTGCGTTGGTAATTGGGAAGCACACAGTTTTTGACCGCACGGCAGAGTAGCGTGCAAGAGGGACTGTAATTTTATGCTGTGTCTTCAAGGTATGGACTTTGATTGTACATATTGGTAAACAAGGAACACTTCCAGCAAGTTGTTTGCACAAATAAAGAAAGACATTTGTTTGCATCTATTTTCGCTTGCATGGACTCTGTTTCTACACGTCCTAGAACTTGCTCACTTATATTACCAACGGCAGCGGCTTACTGGAAAGCCGCTACAAAGTATTGAGTGCATAAATCAACATACTTGAACTTTTCTGTTTTGCAAATCCTTTTTTTGATTGATCTTAGGAAATATTCTAATATTTCGAGATACTGGATTTTTGACTTTCGTGAGCTGTAAGCTCTAATCATCAAAATTAAAACAAAACCTTTGAAATGTTTTACTTTACATGTAATGAATCCAGAATATATGAAAGTTTCACTTTTTGAAATAAGTAAAAAAAAATTTTTTTGAGCTGCACCTGAATATGAGCAAATCAAGTTATATATATATATTGTGGCGGGAGGAGCAAACGACAGACACAGTGGGCGTGGCGTCAGGCCTCGGAGAGGCTTTTATTAAACAGAAATAATAAAATAGTGTCCAAAGGGGATGAAGTGTCCAAAATAAACAGGGGATCTGGTGTCCTCGTCGTGCTGCGCGGGTTGTGAAGGAGGGGCAGTGTTCTGGAAGGAGGGGTCCAGGTAAGGGGCGGAGTCCGGTGGCCGCACGCGCTCCCCTCTTGGGTCCGGGGCGCGAGGGCGGCGGCTTCCATCAGCGGCTTCGTCCTCCTTTGGGCCCGCGGCACTTCCAGGGGTACGGCCCGGCATCCTGGCCCGTCAGCCGTCTCGCAGGTACGGTCCTCCACGCTCGACGCTCCCTTCCTGGACCCACGAGGACACCAGCGTGCATGCACGGGGAAGAGACCGGTCTCCAGAGGAGAGGCGCAACCGGCATATAACAGCGGCGGTGATGAGGCTCCATTCCCTTCAGGTGTGCCTCAGGGCGGCGATTAAGGGACGGGGAGATGCTGATAGTTAGGGGGGAGGCAGCCGACTCGTCACAATATATATATATATTTATTTACAAAAATAATGTATAGCTATAACACATAAAATACAACGGCTGACTCAATCAATATCTCAATATTGTTGTTGTAGAAACATTACTGTGTTTTTTCTTTTGCTATTAGAGACACAGGAACACAAAATGACATTTGTTGCAGTTTCCATTCACCACTATAGAAGTTTACGTAACCATGACGACTTCTGAGAAAAGGGGTCTGAATGAGAAGGTGAGCGAGTGTGTGATGAGTTCAGTATGAGGTTTGGTGATGAGCTGACCTGACAGTGTTGATCGCAGCGCTCTCCTCTCCAGCCCGGGGTACAGGTGCACCTCCCGTCCAGAGCGCTGCAGGCTCCTCCGTTCCCACACACACACGTCAGGTTACAGCCCAGACCCCACCAGCCGCTGGGGCAGTTAATGGAGCAGTCCACCCCGTGCCACCCTGACACCAAACACAAAACACCTTCATTC
>CM041812.1:1693027-1708027 GCA_023376895.1 Aspiorhynchus laticeps | reverse complement strand
CTTTAAAGCAGAGTCCAAGTCAAGTCTCAAGTCTCTGAGGTCAAGTCTAAGTCACGTCTCAAGTCTTTAAAGCGGAGTCCAAGTCAAGTCTCAAGTCTCTGAGGTCAAGTCTAAGTCACGTCTCAAGTCTTTAAAGCAGAGTCCAAGTCAAGTCTCAAGTCTCTGAGGTCAAGTCTAAGTCAAGTCTAAAGTCTCTGAGGTCAAGTCTAAAGCCCGGCTCACACTGTGCAATTTTGGACACAATTTGGTCATCTGAGACAAATTCCTAAAATCCTAAAAGATACCTATAATCCTAGGCTAAAATCTGTAATCTTTGATCGCTGGTGTGACATGTTCACCGACAGCCGATTAATGACTGGTGCGATCAAATTTCACCTCCGACGAAATTCTGGCAGTGTCAGAAGATTTGGCGCACAGTCCTGCAGTGTGACGACCCCTACGATGAATGTCAAACTGTCTTCGTTTCTCAAGACAAGCTATGAGCAGAATTAATGCTAGAGAATTATTCTATCAGCCATAAACTCCGGCGCTCACGGGATTCATCTGATATGTTGCCTTTTCTATATAAACACTGGTTGCGCCGCTGTTTTCATGTGGATGTGTAGAGCTGCATACACTATTCTTCTTAAATACGCCGGTATTGCTGCCGTTCATATACTTTCCATTACAGCCGATATTTCGGTCCCGCGTGCAATGCAGTTCACAGTCACTGGACGTGTATGGGTTGATAATGTAAAACTCCGGAAAAGTTTTCTTGCGCGCACCCGCTTTAACTCGTCTTGACTGTCGTACAGTCTGACATTAATGACAACTGAGATCCCACAGTGTGACATGATCATCATGTTCGTACAGTCTGACAAGTACAATCCTAAAGGACTTTTAAAAAATCGCACAGTGTGAGCCCGGCTTAAGTCAAGTCTCAAGTCTTTAAATCGGAGTCCAAGGGTGAATCCCATTTCTCTGTCTTACCCCTTCCCCTTCATCTTACCCCTAGCCCTTGTCCCTCGAAACCGAGTGGTAAGCGCTAGGGGTGAAAACATACCCCTATGAAATGAGACACCACTTGGTTACGGTTACGTCATCGTACATCGTCGCTAGCTGGATGCTACGTCACCAGAGACAACAAGTGTGGATCACAAACTTCCAAGATGGCATCTGCAAGTGTGTGTATGTCGATTGCGTGGGTTTTATTAGTGATGTTTTTGCGATTGTTGTGCAAATCAGCGATGTAACGTTAGCGTAGCAAACTAGCGATTTTTAAAACGTTTCAATTAAGAACATGGTTGCAAATATATATGTACAGGACTGTGTAGAGCACAAAACAAGACTGTCGTAATTTTTAAATCAATTATTTAAGCCGAAAATGGGACTCTCTGGATGATCTGGCCGACATTGTTGCCGGTTGCGCAGTGTGTTCTGCGTACCCCTTGGTTTCAAGTAAGCTCGCGAAAATGCTTGGTTTTAAGGGGTATCTACCACTTCATCTTAGCCCTACCCCTCGATCAAAATGAGAATTGGGATAGCCCTTACTCTCACATGAACACGCAAAACTAAGGGGAAGGGGTAAGACAGAGAAATGGGATTCACCCCAAGTCAAGTCTTAAGTCTCTGAGGTGGAGTCCAAGTCAAGTCTCAAGTCTTTGGTCTATTTATTAGCAACAGTTCTTTCAGCTAGTTATTGAGGCTAAATCAGTGTTGAAATACTGATTTCACGATATGATTTTCTTCAACATCAATTAAACATCGTTTCCTTGGTTTCCGCTGTAAACAAAGCAGCGCTGCGGTTATGAACACTACTTTAATATGCATTATACGGAGGCAAGATGAAAAGAAAATACCATTTAAACTTTTTTTAAGACAGCCAGTTTCCCTCAGAGATACATTCATATAAACTCCTATATCAAATGACTTGCGTTTCTTACGAGTCTCACGAGTCCAAGTCAAGTCTCGAGTCAGCTGTTCACGAGTCCAAGTCAAGTCCCAAGTCTTTATTTATGCGACTTAAGTGTGACTCGAGTCCAAGTCGCAGACTCGAGTTTCCATCTCTGCTTTCGTCCGTCATAAAAATTTTGGACCAGGTTCGATTTTCTGCGTTTTCGCATTCGTAGCAAGCATTTTGATAGGAAAGGATGACAAATGCGAAGAAAAAAAACGCATATAAAAATTTCGGACTCAGCATGCAAGGACCTTAAGACTGTCAGAAACATCAGGCTAGGTCAGGAGCTCTCTGTTTTATGTTGGCAGCAGCCAATGTTATTCCCTTGGGTCTGTTCAACATGAGACCTCTTCAATTCTGGCTAGAAAGCAGAGTTATATGTTTAGATATCTATGTCTTATGTGTACACGCCCATGTTTGTTCATATATGTTTGCATGTGTAGTACTGTGGTCCTGTGAGGCAGGACACTGCGTTACTTTGTATGTCTCCACACAAGCCAGAATGACAATAAACCTCACTTGATGGCCGAGCAGCCCGTGGTCTTTGGGGGAATACTCCTCTCACGTGGCACATAAATTGCCTCAAGATGAGTGCAGTGTTTCTAGTTCTTGGCTACACAACACTTTGATAGTCTCTTACATCAGTCACCAGCAGATCCTGCTCAAGAGGTTTCTCTCTCTACGAGTAGTTTACATTCGAACCTGAGCTCAACTCTTACTAGTGGCTCCATTCTGGCTCGAGTTTGGTTTGAGGACCTAATGTCTCTCCTGGACATGCAGATCCTGATCTGGAGAGATCTTCTTTCTCAAGTGCAGGGGACGATATTTGTGTCCCTGGAGCACAAAAGCATTCATATGTAACACAGGTATATTTGTAGCAATATTAAAATTGTCAAAATTATCATATTTTTCTTTTATGCCAAAAATCATTAGGATATTAAGATCATGTTCCATGAAGATATTTAGTAAATTTCCTACCGTAAATATATCAAAACTTAATTTTTGATTAGTAATATGCATTACTAAGGACTTCATTTGAACAACTTTAAAGGTGATTTTCTCAATATTTAGATTTTTTTGCACCCTCAGATTCCAGATTTACAAATATTGTCCGATCATAACAAACCATACATCAATGGAACGATTATTTATTCAGCTTTCAGATGATGTATAAATCTCAATTTCGAAAAATTGATCCTTATGACTGGTTTTGTGCTCCAGGGTCACATTTCAGCCCCAGCCGGAGATCTGGAAGATTTGGGTCTGGTCTCTGAGAGATAGATTCTGGTCTTTGGCTGAGGACAATGAGACAATCCTCAGCTCTAGAGCTACTTCTACTAGGAAGCTATATGCCGTGAAATTGCAACTTCATGAACAGTTAATTGCCCAGGTGGTCCATTACTGGAGCTTCTTCATGAATGTTTCTCAGAGGGTTGGCTCCGGCTACTTTAAAGATCTATGTGGCCGCTATTTCCGCTATCCACACACCTGTATCTGTGGAGAGATGGCCTTTGGTGTCTCAGACCTAGCCTTGATCCTATAGGAGCCCTGACAGAAACACCTGCTGAGCCCCTGGATGTTGAATGTCTTAAAGTGGCTCTGTTGCTAGCATTAACAACACTTAAAAGAATCCCAGACTACACCCCAAAGTTGCCTTCTGCAGCTCCTCAGTCGGTCACTTTGTGATACCTGTGCATCTTCAGACAAAGTTCAATCTGTTCGGTGCATTTCTGACTTCTGTTTATGGACTGTTTATGACGTGCTAGGGAACATCAGGACGTCCATATGTCCAGCCAATTGGATTGTTGTGTTTAGACACCGGCTCTCGCAGAAGTGTTCCCATAACATCAACCCCTCGACTGGACCTCCAGCAGAATTAAAAAATATCAATTAAACTAAATTAAAAATAACATAGCCATTCATCAAAAGTGTTGAGATGAGATTTTGTGCCATCTATCGTCAAAGGAATAATTAAGGTTGGGGGGGGGTCATCTTGCCCCCAGTTTGTTCCTTTCAAAACATGTTGAAGATCAGTGAAAAATATGACTAACGACTAACGAGTCTTAGCTAGCAAGTATCATAACACAAAGCATAATAAAAAAAAAAATAGTTATTGAAGGTCATATTAAAATTAGTGCTGTCAAACGATTAATCACGATTAATCGCATCCAAAATAAAAGTTTTTGTTTGCATAATTAATGTGTATATTAATTATGTATATATAAATACACACACATACAGTATATATTTTGAAAATATTTACATGTCTATAATTATGGTAATATAATTTATATTATAAATAAATATATTTAATATATAAACAACATTTTTCTGAAATATATACATGCATGTGTGTGTGTTTATATATACATAATAAATATATACACATTAATTATGCAAACAAAAACTTTTATTTTGGATGCGATTAATCATGATCAATTGTTTGACAGCACTACTTAAAATATATATATATAAAAAAAAAAAAATTTGCTTCTTTTCAAATGCATTAATGCTTTAAGTTCAATATCTCCATTCAGTGATTATCTTCCCAAACATTTATCACAAACCAGCTCATTAGTCTCTGAATGCTCCCAGACGCAGGGAGAACTGAATGATTGTGTGATGAGGGAATATTAAAAAATTGTTTTTGAGAAAAAAAAACCTATGGAATCAATAAATGTCATCAAAAAATATTTGAGAAAATTTAAATTGATGTATTCTTGTAGAAATGTGTGTTTCCACTCGTAAAATTGGTCATTCTTCACAAAAGCAACATTAAAACTATGTAAAGAATGCATGGTAACAGCTGCTTTGTGTTGTCTGTGTGTTTATCGTCCGGTCTGAGCTCGTAATGAAGCTTCTATCAGTCCCCGTGGAGCTGGATGCAGTGATAGAGGGAACCCAACATGTCACGAGGACACACTTATCACAGACGTTAGCAGAGAACCAGCAGCAGCGCAGGACAGAGACCTGATTCAGTAACTACTATCTGTTCAGCATCCCACAAATATCCTCCTGCATACAGAGACTCACACACACACACACACACACACACACACACACACACACACACACACACACACACACACACACACACATGCTCACACACACTCACACACACACACACACGCACACACACACACACACACACACACACACGCTCACAACACACACACACACAGACACATACACACGCTCACACACTCACAACACACACACACACACACACACACACGCTCACACACACGCTCACACACACTCACAACACACACACACACACGCTCACACACACTCACAACACACACACACACACACACACACACACACACACACGCTCACACACACTCACACACACACACACACACACGCTCACACACACGCTCACACACACACACACACACACACGCTCACACACACACACACACACACACGCTCACACACACACCCTCACACACACACACTCCCACACACACACCCTCTCACACACACTCACACACACACACACACGCTCACACACACGCTCACACACACACACACGCACACACACACACCCTCACACACACTCCCACACACACACGCTCACACACACGCTCACACACACACACACACACACACACGCTCACACACACGCTCACACACCCTCACACACGCTCACACACACGCTCACACACACACACACACACACACACCCTCTCACACACACACACACACACACACACACACTGGCGGGCTCCTCCCTGTGGCTGTTAAGCGATTATTTTCCAGCCGGTAGGGTGTGGTGAAATCAGGGTAAACCGGAGGTAACAGTGACGTCTGGTGAAGCCAAAGCTCTTATTAAGTCATAAAAATGCACTTGCGTTTCTATTTCTGCAGTTTAAATACATGCTGCTCAGTCGCTCATACTGTAATTACAGCTGTGCATTCTGCTGCTGGATGAAGCACCAGGAGTAATGTCTGCATGACTTACTCTACATCTACATGCATATGAGTAAATACTGTTCTGACAGCACTGCAGTGACATTAATCAACTCTCTTCTGTAGTTCTGAACTGCTTTGCCACAAACTCACCCTTTGATACGAATATTAAATTGCGTGGTTTGTTGTACTGCTAATTGTTTTCACTTTCACTGATGTTTCTATCACTTTACTGTATGATGTTCTATTAGTAAAGTTTGGGAGGAGCAGGTTCAGATAATCAACTTAATTAGCATGATGGGAGGTATATATATATATATATATATACAGCCAACTCACCTCTGTCCCACAAAAGGTTTTTTAGCATCCCTCCACCACCCTATCTATACACACACACACACTCACACACACATGCTCACACACACACACATGCTCACTCTCACACGCACACACACACACGCTCACACACACACACACTCATGCTCACACACACACACACTCACACACACACTCACACACACACACACACGCTCACACTCACAAACACACACACACACACAGACACACACACACACACACACGTTTGTTTTTGTGAAAAGTGGGGACATCCCATAGGCGTAATGGTTTTTATACTGTACAAACTGTGTGTGCTATTGCCCTACACCTACCCTACACCTAAACTTAGCCCTCACAGGAGACTGTGCATTTCTACTTTCCCCCCAAAAAACCTCACCCTGTATGATTTATAAGCGTTTTGAAAAGTGGGGACATGGGTCAATGTCCTGAAAAGTCACCTTCACCTTGTAATACCTGTGTCATACCTGTGTCATTATACAAATCTATGTCCTGATTTGTCACAAAAACGCGTACAGACATACATGCTCACTCTCACACACACACACTCACACACACACACATGCTCACTCTCACACACACACACACTCACACACACGCACATCTCTCCTCTCTCTCAGTTATTACTGTCCCAGATAAGGATGCAGAGGTTCAGACTAAACCCTGAGCTTGTATTCCTCTCCTCGGACAGCAAGCCAAATACACATACTCTTTGCTGTATCTGGTTATATGCAAGTGCAAGTGTTACATGAAGTAACTTTTGAACACTTTGAAAACTTCTGGTCTATACCAAGGGTTTTCAAACTGTTCCCGAAGCCTCCCTGGCAATAACTGTGCAGTGCTGGAGAGACTCCAGGAACATTTCAATAATCCCTGCTCTATATGATGCATCTCAGACTAAGCAGCATTTGAGTTCCTCAGAGCACGAGTCAAGCAGCTTCGTGCTTGTAGTCTCATGAAACTTCTGAAGTCTTACAATGGCTTTGTGTGAGGACATTTCTATAAGTTTGGATGCGTTGACCACGACAGGCAGTGGTTTGTAAGTCACTCTCCTCGTCACGCAGCTTTCCTGATCAGCCTGCATGGGCTGCATTTCCCAAAAGCATCGCAAGCCTGAGTTGATCATGACAATGGATCTATGATGTACTTAAGCTTACGATGCTTTTGGGAAACACAGCCCTGGTGTCCAGCTTTAATCCGCACCTCCTCCTGTCCACCAACGATGAGGACATCTGCATGAGTTTGTGGTGTGTTCTGTACACTATCTAAACCTGGCTCTCAGATAATACAAACCCAGCCTCTCCGTGCTCTTCATGATGCGAGAGCTCATTGCTACTGGTCTGCAACCAGACACGATGTTTTCCAGAGCACTGATCCTCTGAGATGATTAGTCTAGACGGGGTTGTCTCAGCAGTGCCAGAGCTAATCCAGGAGGTGTTATTCAATTCAACACAAAGCTATCATGTGACTTAAGGATGCTTGAATACTGTGCACGAGTCATACAGATGTAAGTCAGGGTAGCACCATATTTCATTGCTGACAGGAGGGACAGATGTTCAATGGATTGTTCTGTTGTTTAGCACCGTGTCAGCTGTTCAGCAACACCTTTAGTGTAGAAAGTTACGACCACCATTCACAGGTTCCCCTGCTGTGACGTGTGTACTGACCTCTCTCCTGTGTATCCTGCGCTACACACACACTGTCCGGTGGACGGAGAACAGCTTCCTCCATTATGACACTGACACTCCTGTGAGCAGTTCTTCCCGAAGCGTCCCGCCGGACACGGCTGCCCGCACACCGTTCCCTGAAAACAACACCAACACACTTCCATCACAACACAGTATTCTCTGACGCAAAGACGAGCAATGTCTACAAATTAGATGAAACCTTTTAAAGGGGTCATGAACATTGTTCTATAAAAACAATGTTCATTGTAAGTTTTAAACAAAACAATGTAAGTTTTAGAACTCGATCTTTAGTTAGTCTAAAAACAGCTTATATTGAAGGCAGTCCGCCAAAACAACAGCTTGTGGAATGTTCTACTCTATGATGTAATAGTGTGGATAAGCACCGCCTCCGCAGAAGAAGATCAATGCCTGCTTCTACATCGCTGCCTGTTTAGCCCCGCCCACCGATTCTACATCACTGCCTGTTTAGCCCCGCCCACCGATTCTACATAGCTGCCTGTTTAGTCCCACCCACCAATTTTACATCACTGCCTGTTTAGCCCCGCCCACCGATTCTACAATGCTGCCTGTTTAGCCCCGCCCACAGATTCTACAGCACTACCTGTTTAGCTCCGCCCACTGATTATACATCACTACCTGTTTAGCCCCGCCCACGGATTCTACAGCACTGCCTGTTTAGCTCCGCCCACTGATTATACAGCACTACCAGTTTAGCCCCGCCCACTGATTCTACAGCACTGCCTGTTTAGCTCCACCCACCGATTATAAATCACTGCCTGTTTAGCCCCGCCCACTGACTCTTCGCCACTGTCTGTTTAGCCCCGCCCACCGATTATAAATCACTGCCTGTTTAGCCCCGCCCACTGACTCTTCGCCACTGTCTGTTTAGCCCCGCCAACCGATTCGTGCTTGTAGTGTAAATAATGGCCCTGTCCCAAATGGAACACTTCATGTGCACTTGCAGTCTTATGGACTTACAATGGCCGCCGCGTGTGCGTGTCCGTTAAGTCCACGAGACCATAGGGTGTCCCATTCGTCATTTTAGCATTCAGAAGGGTGCTCGCGAGCAAACCTTTGCGGCCGCTATGCGCCCTCGATACGCACTTCTGCCGAACCCGCACTGGGGCGAGCTCCACAGCAGACTTCTACCCAACAGTCAAAGCGGCATTACGTCATGAAAGTGCGGACTCAGAGGAAGACCGCGAAGGTTTAGGGTGCCATTTGGGACAGGGCCAATGAGAGATGCAGGTCTACGCAGAAACCAAACGATAAACATGCTCTGAAGACAACAAGACGCTCTGCAGTGCCACGCTGTGGAAAAACGGTGTTTGCTTTGCCTTCCTTCTGATCCCAACGTTAGGAAAGAGTGAATGAACTTTATTTTTAATGAAGATCCAGACAGTGTCAGTAAGAACTCAGTCCTTTGTTCACTTCATTTTACCGTGGATTCATTTATTATTATTTATTCACAATTCGAGGCGGGTTTTTTTAGAAATATTGGAACTAAAAGACGATGCTGTGCGACTATATACTGTTTTCATTACATGATCACTATTGCTTTGTCTGCTAAACAGATCGTTTGATATGTACTGAGTGTGTTTTTAACATAAATCACAGCAGTGAAGGATGTAGGCTGTCAATCACACACAACTATTAGCCAATCACAGCAGTGGGCGTTTACTTCCGAGTCTACAATCCTCCACGTCTATTCAAACAGAGCGTTCTGATGACGGGGGTTAAAACCGCACAGAAAATAGCTTATTAGTTCTAAATTATGATTTTTTTTAATGTAAAAATTATATTATATAGTGGACCTCAGAGAACAGTACAAGGCAGTACTGAAACAAATCCAAATAAAATAACAACACGGCAGACGCCCACACATGATGAATCAGAAATATTGATCACTTCCAGACTTGTGTTCTGTGCAGACGTACCATCCAGCCGGCGGGACAGGAGCATTCTCCAGTCACGTGATGACACACGCCGCCGTTCTGACAGGGACAGCGCTCCTCACACTGCCGGCCGTGTTTCCCCGGAGGACACAGCTCCTCGCAGCTACAGCAGACAAACACACAGCGTCAGACTCACACCGCTGCTTCTGACGGGAGGCTGAGCAGAACTGCATTGCTGTGCCACCTCCCACAAATACGATGGAAGTCCTTGAGATGATCCTCCAGATGAGTCCTCTGCACAATCTGACTCTGCTGCAGCCTAGAATTAAACTGCTGGTTTTGTCTGGCCAGAGGAGAATGACATTATTTCCCCGTCTAAATACTGTAAAGCTGCTTTGACACAGTGTTAAAAGGGAGTAAACTATGGGAGTAAAAAAACACCTACTATAGGCGTCAAAATAGAACTTTAATGAAAGTAAATAAATTATAATTAAATGATTAGTTCACTTTCAAATTAAAATTTCCTTATAATTTACTCACCCCCGTGTCATCCAAGATGTTTACGTATTTCTTTCTTCAGTCAAAAAGAAATTAAGGTTTTTGATGAAAACATCCAGGATTTTTCTCCATATAGTGGACTTCAATGGAGTCCAAACGGATGAAGGTCAAAATTACAGTTTCAGTGCAGCTTCAAAGAGCTATAAACCATACCAGACGATGAATAAGGGTCTTATCTAACCAAACCGTCGCTCATTTAAAAAAAAAAATTTTTTAAAAATG
Organism: Aspiorhynchus laticeps; assembly: GCA_023376895.1. Taxonomy (NCBI): domain Eukaryota; kingdom Metazoa; phylum Chordata; class Actinopteri; order Cypriniformes; family Cyprinidae; genus Aspiorhynchus; species Aspiorhynchus laticeps. Next base: position 1,697,459 of record CM041812.1, on the reverse strand, counting down.
TATATGCTTTATAAACACAAATGCTCGCCTGTTCTGTGATGCGCGGTCATGACGTAATGGCATAGAAAAGGTCACGCTTGACGTAGGCGGAAGCACCGAGTCAGTGTTTACAAGTTGCAGGTGTAAATACGAAGTCAAACGCCGTTTACAAGGTAAAACAACGAAGTCGGACGATTTTGAGCTTGGAGGAGAAGATGAGATGGAGCCTAAGTCAAGCGTGACCTTTTCAACATTATTACGTATTACGAGAAGTCATGAACGCGCATCGCAGAACAGGCGAGCATTTGTGTTTATAAAGCATATATATATATATATATATATACTGTATATATATACTGTATATATATATATATATATATATATATATATATATATATATATATATATTTTTTTTTTTTTTTTTTTTTTTTTTTTTTCTAAATGAACGATGGTTTGGTTAGATAAGACTCTTATTCATCGTCTGGTATGGTTTATAGCTCTTTGAAGCTGCACTGAAACTGTAATTTTGACCTTCATCCGTTTGGACTCCATTGAAGTTCACTATATGGAGAAAAGTCCTGGAATGTTTTCATCAAAAACCTTAATTTCTTTTCGACTGAAGAAAGCAATACATAAACATCTTGGATGACATGGGGGTGAGTAAATTATCAGGAAATTTTAATTTGAAATTGAACTAATCCTTTAAATTGTATTATATACAAATTACAATTGCAGCTCTAGACAGTTATCACCTATGGCTATGATTTTATTAATAAAGTTGTCTGATTGATTTTATAGTCTCCAGCATTTAGAAATCACACAAAAGAAAATTAAAGGATTAGTTCACCTCAAAATGAAAATTCTCTCATTAATTACTCACCCTAATATCGTTCCAAATTAATTTCTGATAAAGTCAGAGAGCTCTCAGACTCTCTATAGACAGCAACACAACTGAAATGTTCCCAGGTCCAGAAACATAGTAAATACATCGATAAAACAGTCCATGAGACATCAGTGGCTTTACGAAGCTACGAGGATACTTTCTGTGTGCAAAGAAAACAAAAATAACAATTTATTCTACAATTCGTCAAATCAACGTAATCAGCGCTGTTTACGTTCTGAGGAAAGTCGTGGTACTCTCCAAAATGGCGGAAGACGGTAACTCCGGGAGAAGAATTGTTGAATAAATTGTTATTTTTTTACAAAAAGTATTCCCGTAGCTTCGTAAAATTACGGTTGAGCCACTGATGTCACATGGACTGTTTTATCGGTGTCTTTGCTATGTTTCTGGACCTGGGAACATTTCAGTTGTGTTGCTGTCTATGAAGGGTCAGAAAGCTCTCGGATTTAATCAAAAATATCATAATTTGTGTTCTGAAGACGAACGAAGGTCTTACGGGTTTAGAACGACATGAGGGTGAGTAATGATAGAATTTTCATTTTTGGGTGAACTATCCCTTTAAGCAGTTTTACAATGATAAAATTATGGTTAATTTTTGTAAGGTAACATTTTTGTTGAAGAAATTATAGAGGCTGTAGCATTTCTATCACAAAAAAGGTATCGCAAAAACATAAATTGTTTATTTTGTATTACATTATGTATTTTAACAGTGTTATTCAAAGAAACCATATGATTATTATAGATTAACCAATCATTATTGCCTCATTGTTTTATATAATGCATTTAAAGGCTGTTGTTCGCTTAAGTGTGTTTTTATCACCACAAAAAAAACATGATCCGAATACTTTTGTAAATTTTTATTTGAAGTAACAAAACCATGGTTAATTTATGGTTGCCATCCATGGCTACAAGAACCTTTTTTTTTTTTAGTTTTATTCATAGTAAAACCATGGTAAATTTTCATAAGGGAAAACTCAGAGAGAATATTAAGGCAGATGCGCTGTTGGTAAAATTATTACCGATATTAAAACACGTTATTAACATCAACAGCCAAAAATGTTTCACATATGAACGTATCTGAAAATGATGCACATGCACAGGCTTTTTTTTGTGTGTTCATCATGTGTCAGGGGCGCCGTAAGGGTGGGGGGGTTAGGACGATTCCAAGGGCCCGGCATTGGAGGGGGCCCCCCGAGGGGGGAACATGATTTCTAAGAGGGGGGGCCCCCCCTCTGTAAAAATCGCATTCCGGGGGGGTTCCCCCTCTTAGAAATTGCATTCCCCCTCCGATGCCGGGCCCTTGAATTCGTCCTAACCTTCCCCCCCTTAAGGCGCCCCTGCCATGTGTTCAGTGCGTTCATGTTTATATTTTTATTTATGCATGTTAATATAACAACATAACAACGACTGCGTACAATCAGACAAACGGCGTACTCTGTGTACAGGCTCGTTTGCTCGTTTTTTTGTAGCTGAGAGCTGATAAACTGTTTAGCTCCGGTTTAGCTTTGGCGCTTGTCACTGTCACGTTTTACCCAAACATCCAATCAATGGAGGAGGGGGCGGGACAAATACCACACCGACCAATCATCCTGCTTCTACAACAACTGCACAACAATAGAGAAGTTAATATTACTGCTTACTGCATTTTTATAGTCAGTAATATGCTTCAAAATGAGATACTAGTAATACTGCCGTGGATATTCCACTTCATAGCAACCAAATAGACAGATAGATTTTTTACAGTCAATGGGAAAAACGCTGTGCCACCAAACAAAGTGTTCTATAGCGCCACCATCTGGCCGTTTTCAAAAGAGCAGCTGACATTTTTCAGGTGGCTAAAAACACTTGTGGACACGTTATTGAATATTTATAGTTAGCCATATGGCCTATTAGTCTTTTTTGCAATATACTGGAGCCAAACTTAAGAAAGTAGACTAGAATATTCCACTGCGTTCCTGGACACACGCGTAGCTGTAATTCATAATTAGGATTATGCTAATTGCGTACGAGCGTGCACGAGCGCCCTATTTACCAATGATTGGAATTCATTAACATACGCATGTTTAACCATCAAATCGGATGTTTACGAAGCGTTTGTGAATCCGAAGGAGAGTTCAGAGGCGGAAATTACTCCTATATTTAGTAACGTTTCACGAATGAGGCCCAGGGAGCGTATATTGAGCATGCAGGTGAACTCACAAGGCTCCTGTGTATCCCGGGCTGCACACACACTCTCCGGTGACGTGGTGGCACGTGGCGTTGTTCTGGCATAGGCACTTCTGCTGGCAGCCGTGTCCGTAGCTGGAGCGCTCGCAGAGGTCCTCGCAGCGCCAGCCGCGGTATCCGGCCGCACAGAGGCAGGCTCCGGTGATGGGGTTACACAGCGCCCTGTTCTGACACTGACAGCGGCTGCTGCAGTGAGGACCCCAGTGATCCCCGTCACAGGCTGCACACACACACACACACACACACACACAGAGCTGCGGTTCACTTCACACATCACAGTCAGTGTTGCCAACTGAGCAATTTTGTTGCTAAATTTACCAACTTTTCAGACTACCCTAGCAACTTTTTCTTCCAAAAGCACCTAGCAAAAATTTAGCTATTTTTAAACTTTATTTGGCAACTTTTGATTAAGTGACTCTTAATAAAAAGCACATTTTCCATCCAAATTACACAAAAAGAGGAACCCAAAGATGCCTCGCAGTACACACATCACGTGAATTAACTTGCAATTGTTCAATTTAATAATAATAATAATAATAATTTAATAAATGCTCATTTGACACACTTTGTTAGTAGCTGTGATTGTTGATCAGTCAGTACTCTGTAAGAAAAATGGAAAAGATGCTAGTAATTTTCCAGGACATTATCCATTAATAACCCTGTAATCTGAAAACACGATGTTTAATTTAAAATACAGTTAAAAAAAAACAATACGGGATATTTTTCATATTAGCATAGTAAATTGTGCTCTATTCATATAGTATTGTGTAGCATACTAACTACTAATACACTGCTTAAAGCCAAAGACTATAAACATCCTTGAAAGGGAGCATAATTGTTGAGAATGTGTAGTATTACTAGTTTATTAATTTTTATTTTTTTAATTGTAATCATTAAAAAATGTGTAAGTGTTAATTCAGTGTATTAAAACTACAGTTATTCATATTTTAATATTATATTATGCATATTAGTTTACAAACAGATCTAAATTAACATTTTTTGCTGAGATGTGACAATTTTGCGTCGTGGTTACGCAATGACGTCATTTAGCAACTTTTAACTGTAAGTAACTACATGTCAACTACATGTCTACTAACTCTCAGTAGGGGAGGTTTAGGGTTAGTAGAATAAGTTGACACATACCTGCAAAGTTTCTCATAGTCAATATGTTGTGGACCCATCAAAATAAAGTGTTAGAAGATATTAAGCAGACAGTCTACTAATACTGTAATGACTGCTAGTTGACATGTAGTTGCAAAGTTACTTACAGTTAGCAGAATGTCTAATGTGGACTATCGAAATAAAGTGTACTTAATATACTAAAAA
>CM041812.1:1663027-1688027 GCA_023376895.1 Aspiorhynchus laticeps | reverse complement strand
GAGGGCGAGAAGGAAGAGGTCAGTTAACTCCTGTGGTCCTGGAGGACTCGAATCTGGTGGTCTCAAGTCTGGTGGTCCTGGAGGACCCAACTCTGGTGGTCTCAAGTCCGGTGGTCCTGGAGGACCTGACTCTGGTGGTCTCAAGTCTGGTGGTCCTGGAGGATCCGACTTTGGTAGTCTCAAGTACAGTGTTCCTGGAGGACCCAATGTGGGTGGTCCTAGAGATCGTCACAGAAACCGCTCTAGTCGTGGAGCGGTTAGAGTCCATCTCAGAGCCCACTCCGGTTCCGGAGCAATCAGAGTCCACTCGAGTGTTCACTCCAGTCCAGGAGTCCTCAGAGTCCACTCCAGAGCCAGCTTTGGTCCAGGAGCAATCAGAGTTCACTCCAGAGCCCACTCCAGTCCAGGAGTCCTCAGAATCCACTCCAGAGCCCGCTCCGATCCAGGAGAGATCAGAGTCCACTCCAGCATTCACTCCAGTCCAGGAGTCCTCAGAGTCCACTCAAGAGCTTGCTTCAGGCCGGAGGTTCTCAGAGTCCACTCCAGAGCCTGTTCCAGTCCGGGAGCCCTCTGAGCTCGTTCCAGTCCACAAGCTCACTCCCGAGCCTGCATTAGACTGAGTCCTCTCCAGAGTTCACTCAGCTATATGAGGCCACTCCTGAACTTATTGTCTGCCCTGTTTTGGTCAAGGAGACCATAGCCGAGTTATCAGTCCGTCCTGTTGCAGCCATTGAGGCTGTTATTAAACTCTTTGTGCTTTTCTTTGCAGTCATGATGGTGTCGTTAGGAGGCCTATTGGTCGTGTTAGTCCTGTTGAGGCGGTTATCGGCCTCACCTTTGTTGCCTGCTCTGCCGGCTCCTCCCTGGCCTCTTGCTCTGCCGGCCCCGCTCTGGCCTCCTGCTCTGTTGGCTCTGCCTTGGCCTACGGCTCTGCCGGCCCCGTCCTGGCACTCTGCTCTGCCACTATCTCTAATCCCTCTTCCATTACATGGACCTGGCCCGCCATCCCACCCCCTGATCCACCTCCCTCCTGAAATTTCTTGACTTTTTATGGAGCCGGAAGCCGCTCTTTAGAGGGAAGGTAATGTCACAGTCAGTTGTTGGGAGTGCCCAGCTTAGCAACCAGAGGGCACTCTCTTTGAGTCATTGTTTGTGTGTTCTGAACTGCGTTCCCCATCACCCTTTGCACTCATTATTGGTTCATTACTGCCAGCTGTTTATAATTGACTCATTAGCCTCACCCCATTTATATACCTTGTTCATTTTTTCTTTAGTTGCGTCAGTATTAGATTCTCTTCCTGGGTTGCTGTCTTTGTTTCCTGTTTTGGCTCCTGTGGATTATGTTTTTTGGACTCTAAACATAATCCTGTGGATTATGTTTTTTGGAAAATAAAACTGCAAATGGATCTTTTTGTGTGAGCATCCCTGACACTCATGGCAAATGCAGAAACGTTAATTCATGTGTAAATGACCTCAAGGTTAGATTATTGTAATGCTTTATTGGGTGGTTGCCCTGCAAACTTAATAAACAAACTCCACCTGGTCCAAAATGCAGCAGCTAGAGTTCTTACTAGAACCAAGAAGTATGACCACATTAGCCCGGTTCAGTCAACACGGCTCCCTATTAAACATTGTATACATTTTAAAATCTTGCAAATTACCTATAAAGCCCTGAATGGTTTAGCACCTCAGTATTTGAGTGAGCTCTTATCACACTATAGTCCTTCACGTCGGCTACGATCCCAAAACTCTGGCAATTTGATAATACCTAGAATATCAAAATCAACTGCGGGCGGCAGATCCTTTTCCTATTTAGTGCCCAAACTCTGGAACAATCTACCTAACACTGTTCGGGAATGTCAGCGGAGACCAGGACACCTAGATGAGCCCCAGAGACTGATCCCCAGTGAAGACCTTGTCTCCTAGACGGCCATCGGGACAAGACCACGGGAACCAGATGAGTCCTCTGCACAAACTGACTTTGCTGCAGCCTAGAATTAAACTACAGGTTTCATCTGGCCAGAGGAGAACAGAACACTATTTCGACACACTATTTCCCGGTTTTATACTGTAAATCTTCTTTGACACAATCTGCATTGTAGAGGTATATAAAGCGGCGCTACATAAATAATGGTGACTTTGCGTTGACTTGACTTGAATCAGGTGTGAGAGATGAGGAGACGTACCAAATGAGCACCGAAGAAGCCAACAAAATCAGACCGATATTCCTACTAAAGCTGATATGTGTATAAACTGATGTCCAAATAAACTGAGATATGTTCATTTGTGACCCTGGAGCACAAAACCAGTCTTAAGTCGTTGGGGTATATTTGTAGCAATAGCCAATAATACATTGTATGGGTCAAAATTATAAATCTTTCTTTTATGCCAAAAATCATTAGGATATTAAGATCATGTTCCATGAAGATATTTTGTTAATTTCTTACCATAAATATCAAAACTTAATTTTTGATTAGTAATATGCATGGCTAAGAACTTCATTTGGACAACTTTAAAGGTGACTTTCTCAATATTTAGATTTTTTGCACCCTCAGATTCCAGATTTTCAAATAGTTGTATCTCAGCCAAATATTGTCCTATCATAACAAACCAAACATCAATGGAAAGCTATTTATTCAGCTTTCAGATGATGCATAAATCTCAATTAAAAAAAAAATATTAATTAAAAGACTGGTTTTGTGCTCCAGGGTCACATTTGGTTACATTTTATTTTGATAGCCCATTTTCGACATTCTACTAACCATAAGCAACTTTGCAACTACATGTCAACTAACTCTCATTTATTTGCAACTACATGTCTACTAACTCTCAGTAGGGTAGGTTTAGGGTTAGTAGAATACGTTGACATATACTTGCAAAGTTTCTCATAGTCAGTTTGTTGTATGTTGTGGACCCATCAAAATAAAGTGTTAGAAGATATTAAGCAGTCATTACTAATGACTGCTAGTTGACATGTAGTTGCAAAGTTACTTACTGTTAGTAGAATGTCTAAAGTGGACTATCAAAGTGAAATGTTACCATTCATTCGTTCAAATCAGAAAAAGCACAGGGCAATATATTTCTTGTTAGTGTGTTGAGGAACTACTGAAATGATCTCTACAGAGCAGCAAAAGCTCTTTCTGGATGTGTTCTGTCACAGATTGAAGGCAGTTGTAAAGTCAGGAAGAGACTGTAAGAGAGAGACAGATGAGGACAGCTGCAGCACTCACCGCTGGAGCAGTCGGGGCCTCCCCAGCCCGGCTCACACTGACAGGTGCTGGGGGCCACACAGCGGCCGTGCACACACTTCTCAGCACAGTGTGCTGCAGAGAAAACAAGAGAGAGAGAGAGAGAGAGAGCGAGCGCTCAGATTATACCAGGACCCAACAAACACATACAACCCCCAACCCTGCTCCTCACAACTCCACATTCAGCATCAAATATCTCCGTGATTATCCTGTTTTACATGTGTGTTGTGTTATCACATCAGCTTCAGTGCTGAGGAGTTAAGATTTCAGGAATCCCAGCAGAAAGTTAAAGATGAACAGTAACTCAGTGATGTGGAGAGAGAGCATGTGATTACAGTCTATAAACACAAAAGAGCATTTCAGACCCAATGAACATGACTGCACACTATCTATCTATCTATCTATCTATCTATCTCACTCACTCACTCAGTCTCTCTCTCTCTCTCTCACTTGCTCACTCTCTCTCTCGCTCACTCTCTCTCTCGCTCGTTCACTCACTCTCTCGCTCGCTCACTCACTCTCTCGCTCGCTCACTCACTCACTCTCACACTCTCTCGCTTCACTCACTCTCTCGCTCACTCTCACACTCGTTTACTCTCTCGCTCACTCTCTCACTCACACTCTCTCTCACTCACTCACACTCTCTCTCTCTCTCACTCACTCACTCACACTCTCTCTCTCTCTCTCACTCACTCACTCACACACACTCTCTCTCACTCACTCACACACACTCTCTCTCTCTCACTCACTCACTCTCACTCACACACACACTCTCTCTCGCTCTCTCTGCAGTAGTGCAGTAGTAACACTCACAAACACATCTGTCTCTGCTCTCACTCACACACACTCTCACTCACTCACTCACTCACTCTGCAGTAGTAACACTCACAAACACATCTGTCTCTGCTCTCACTCACTCACTCTCTCTCTGCTCTCACTCACTCACACACTCACTCTCTCTCTCTCTCTCTCTGCAGTAGTGCAGTAGTAACACTCACGAACACATCTGTCTCTGCTCTCACTCACTCACTCACTCACTCTCTCTCCCTCTCTCTCTCTGCAGTAGTGCAGTAGTAACACTCACGAACACATCTGTCTCTGCTCTCACTCACTCACTCACTCACTCACTCACTCACTCTCTCTCACTGCAGTAGTGCAGTAGTAACACTCACGAACACATCTGTCTCTGCTCTCACTCACTTTCTCTCTCTCTCTCTCCCTCTCTCTCACTGCAGTAGTGCAGTAGTAACACTCACGAACACATCTGTCTCTACTCTCACTCACTCTCTCTCTCTCTCTCTCCCTCTCTCTCTCTGCAGTAGTGCAGTAGTAACACTCACGAACACATCTGTCTCTGCTCTCACTCACTCTCTCTCTCTCTCTCTCTCTCCCTCTCTCTCTCTGCAGTAGTGCAGTAGTAACACTCACGAACACATCTGTCTCTGCTCTCACTCACTCACTCACTCACTCACTCACTCTCTCTCACTGCAGTAGTGCAGTAGTAACACTCACGAACACATCTGTCTCTGCTCTCACTCACTTTCTCTCTCTCTCTCTCTCACTGCAGTAGTGCAGTAGTAACACTCACGAACACATCTGTCTCTACTCTCACTCACTCTCTCTCTCTCTCTCTCCCTCTCTCTCTCTGCAGTAGTGCAGTAGTAACACTCACGAACACATCTGTCTCTGCTCTGGTAGAATCCCGGGCAGCACTGAGACTTGCGGCGGTGCATGGTCTTCTCTCCTCTGCGGTAGGCCGTTCTGTAGCTCACCCTAAACACAGTGGAAAAAGCACGGCTACGGGTTATTCAATATTCTGTTATACCTCAATTTCACAGAACAAAATATAAAAAAATATGAAAATATGAAAAAATATGCTTCCATGACAATAAACTTTGAAAAGCATTGTAAAGCGCACACACCTGTGCTGAGTGCATTTGAACCAGTTGAGGATATCTGTGCAGCTGGTATAGTAAACCTGATCGAACGGGTGAGCAAACGACTCCTGCACCGTCACTGAGTAACTGCAGAACACACACACAAATGGTTTTTGAGGGACTCTACACAGACATAATTATTTCTATACTGTACAAACTGTAACCTCACCCTCACTCAAAACATTCAGAGTTTTGACATTTTCAAAAAAATACCTGGACCACACACACACACACACACACTCTCTCTCTCACTCACGCACACACACACACACTCACTCACTTACTCTCTCACACACAGACACACACACACGCACACCTCACACTCACTCACAAACATACACACACACACACACACAATCTCTCTCTCACACACACACACACACGCACACACAGACACACGCACACACACCTCACACTCACTCACTCACAAACAAACATACACACACACACACACAATCTCTCTCTCACACACACACACACACACACACACAATCTCTCTCTCTCACACACACACACACTCTCTCACACACACTCACTCACTTACTCTCTCACACACAGACACACACACACCTCACACTCACTCACAAACATAAACACACACACACACACACACACACACACACACACACACACACACACACAATCTCTCTCTCTCACACACACACACACACACACACTCTCTCACACACACACACGTGTCTCTGTCATACGTGTGTGTGGTCTCATTACTCCAGCACTAATAGCTAATGAGAGCAGCAGTTATCTGTGTATGTCACATGTTCGCTGTGTGTGGCCACTGCTGCAACACAATACATGAGAAAAACAACTCAGAAAAGCAAAGTGTTTTGTTGAAAGCAGCTCTGCTCCAGTTCTCCAGACACCTGTCTGTGGGTCTCTGTGTGGCGTCGTTCAGATATTCATAAACTCGCGCTCCTCCAGTAAAACGGCTCAGTGACAGAAGAGCTTTTGTTTCTCGGGAACAGTTGTGCCTGTCGGCTGTGTTTAGAGCCGCTCAAGTGCAGGACACATTCATGAGTAAAAAGAGCACTTCTTGTCTGTAAACGAGGAACATTATTATAAATAGCAGCAGCTGGATCAAATATTGCTTTATGATGATGTACAGATGTGCGTCTGTGGAAGCAGAGCGAGCGCTACAGTAACGCAGGAATAAACTCATAATGCACTGTGAGAGTACAGTGAAGCGCTGGGAAATCTTGCACAGATATTAGACACACTGTGGTGTACGGTCACACATTCTCTGCTTTAGGAAACTCTTGCGCAGCGCACAGCTGTTCCCACACATTACTGAGTGAAAGTGAATCTAGCTGGGAAAGAAAACCCCATCTTTGTTCTCTTCAATCTGCTTTAATGGATTTCCGAGCCAGTCCTTAATTTGGCCACGGACATCTCCTGCCTGTTAACACTGTGTGTGTGTGTGTGTGTGTGTGTGTTTGTGTGTGTGAGTGTATGTGTGTGTGTGTGTGTTTGTGTGTGTGTGTGTTTGTGTGTGTGTGTTTGTGTGTGTGTGTGTGCGTGTGTGTATGTGTGTGTGTGTGTGTGTGTTTACTCTGAGCTAAAGGAACTCGCCTATTGAAAACTACAAAGGACCAGATCCTCTACAATAAGCAGTTATTGTGAAATGCTGAGAAACGGAAGAGTGTCAGAGCAACAGTCCATCAGTCTTCATCAGCATGTTCACTCACAGCGGAAGTGACCCATGTTTATTTATTTTATTTAGTCATTTAGCAGATGCTTTTATCCAAAGCGACTTACAAATGAGGACATTAGAAGCAATCAAAACCAACAAAAGAGCAACAACATGCAAGTGCTATGACAGGTCTTGGTTAGCCTAACGCAGTACACGTAAAAAAGTTTTTCTTATATATATATATATATATATATATATATATATATATATATATATAAGGAAAACAAGTAGATAGAATATAGAAAAGAAAAAAAATATTTTTTTTATTTTTTTTTATCTATGCCACATCTTTTCTTAAACATCTGTCAACAGAATTCCTAAAAAATGGGTGTTAGACTGAAGATTCACATCTTTTACTCGTGCTTTGTCAAACTGACAACCTTATTATTAACTCAAACACCCAGCGTTTAATCGGCTCCAAATGAAAAGTGAAGTGAACGTGATGAGCATGTGCATCTGCTGTAAAACAAATCATCCCTCTCATACTTTCTGTCTGAAATACAGCATGCTGGCTTTTTACAACCCGAATTCCGGAAATGTTGGGACGTTTTTTAAATTTGAATAAAAGAGTTTCAAATCACATGAGCCAATATTTTATTCACAATAGAACATAGATAACATAAATGTTTAAACTGAGAAATTTTACAATTTTAAGCACAAAATGAGCTCATTTCATATTTGATGCCTGCTAGAGGTCTCAAAATAGTTGGGATGGGGGCATGTTTATCATGGTGGAGCATCTCCTCTTCTTTTCAAAGCAGTTTGAAGACGTCTGGGCATCGAGGTTATGAGTTTCTGGAGTTCTGGTGTTGGAATATGGTCCCATTCTTGCCTGATATAGGTTTCCAGCTGCTGAAGAGTTCGTGGTCGTCTTTGACGTATTTTTCGTTTAACGATGCACCAAATGTTCTCTACAGGTGAAAGATCTGGACTGCAGGCCAATTCAGCACCGGACTCTTCTACTACGAAGCCATGCTGTTGTAATAGCTACAGTATGTGGTTTTGCATTGTCCTGCTGAAATACACGTCCTCTGGAGGGGAGCATATGTTGCTCTAAAACCTTTATATACATTTCAGCATTCATAGTGCCTTCCAAAACATGCAAGCTTGTTTTGGAAGGGGTCCAGGGTTCAAGTCCCTGTTCGGGCGCCAAATTATGTAACAGTCACCAAGATCAAATGTCACATAAAGAAAATGAAGGGGGATCAATCACCATTGAATAGCTTACTATATTTCCCTTAGAAGAGCATACAACTTCAACATCAAACGTTACAAATGACTGGACCATATTTCGTGTAGAAGTGCTATCAGTCTGTTCATACTTGGAGGCAAAAACCTTTTAAAGGTCTAATCAGATTTAAAGTCCTGAGTTACCACAAATGTCCTTAGTTCATCACAGCATTGTAGATGTTAGGATATTACAAGGATAAAGTCCAAGATCCTCCACGGCAGTAATCCATAAAGTAATTCAGAAGAAATTCCAAAGTTGAAGTGAATAGTAAATCAGAAACATTGACCAGTTGAGATGTCATCACAACCAGGTGAATACAAAAACCCTCTAGACAAACAAAACAAACAATACAACATGAGGTTCAGGAAGCGAAGTACATTTCCCATTATAAAACCTCTGATAATATTAAAGAAACAATAAAGCAACTTACATTGAGATGTAGAACACAAATGTTCCTCAATAAGGGTTTGAGAAAGCATGGAGAGCAAACACTCCCAGCTCACATGTGTCCTTACTCAAACTTCCCACTCCTCTTATTCTCTGATCTAGAGAAACTTGACTGACTATGACTCCCTTGTGCCCCCTCATGACTGGGAGTAAAATTACCACTTACTTTAAGCACAGAAGTAAGGTAACAGCTTACTAAATCTGTTACACACCCCCCCTTTCAGAAGAAGGCCTGACCTGGCCGTAGAACCTTTTCAAATTTTCTACATGGTAGGTCTCAACCTGCTTGGGTTCGGTTGACATCTCAACTCTGTAATTTACATTATTCAGCTGCTTTAAAACTTTGGCAGGCCCTCGCCACTTGGGAGCTAACTTGGCTGTAAATGCATCCCCTGCACGAGACAACGGGTGAGCCCGAACCCAGACAAGTTCCCCTTCTTGGAAGGTCTCTTGCCGTCTCTTACGGTTGTAGTATCTCTGTTGTCTACTTTGAGCTCTCGTGACATTCTCCTTCACTCTCTCCAAGAGTGATTGCTGGCGTTCAATAGCCTCATACGCAGATTGGTCAGGATCAGGAGAACGATATTGGAATAGTTCAAGGGGCCCTTTCAACTTACGTCCTAGAGCAATCTCTGCTGGAGTGTAGTTGGTACTCTCGTGCCAAGATGAATTGATTGCAAACCTGAACTCATGGATCCACTGGTCCCAATTCCGATGATTGTCCTTGACGTATGATGCAATCATTATCTTAAGAGTTCTATTCACCCTTTCTGTCAAGTTAGTCTGTGGGTGGTATGCAGTGGTGAGTTTTTGAATTGCACCCCATTGTCTGCAGGTAGCATGCAGAAGTTGAGATGTAAACTGCGGTCCTCTGTCTGATACCAAATAAGTAGGTACCCCCCATCGAGTAAAGATCTCCTTGATAAGAATGTTAGTTATCAAAGGCGTCTTAGCTGACCGCAAAGGGAATACCTCAACCCACTTACTACAGTAATCCACAGTGACCAGCAAATACTCGTTGAGCTTCATGCTTCTCGGAAACGGACCCATAAGATCAATGCCAACCATGTATCCAGGTTCTTTTACAGGAGTAGACTGAAGGGTTCCAGAAAGTTTGGATATACGTGGCTTGTATTGCTGACAGACTTGGCACTGTTTGCAGTAACCCCATACATCCTGTTGAATTTCTGGCCAATACACCACATTGAGTAATCGACGTAATGTTTTCATGCGCCCAAGATGCCCACTCAAAGGATTGTCATGAGCAAACTGGAGAAATTGCTGCCGCAGATCTTTTGGGATGATTACTTGCAAAGTATGGCCCTTTTGTCCATCAGGAATGCATCTGAACAAAAAGTTGTTTTGTTCAACATAGTGGATCCGTTGGGGGTCGATAGGGCTGAGCTTCGCTTCATCCCACAAAGGCTGCAATGATTGGTCACTTTTCTGGCTTTGACCAAGTTCTTCCCAATTAATTGGTAAATCTCCATTCACATCTTTTACCTGGCATACCGCAACACATCCGAGTGGCTCTTCTTCAGGCACCGCACGGGACAGTGAATCAGGCACTACATTACATCTCCCTTTCCGGTATCTCACAGTAAAGTCAAACCCTTGGAGTCTGATAGCCCACCTAGTAAGTCTTGATGTTGGGCGAGGATGGTTAAAAACCCAAGTGAGTGCGGCGTGATCTGTAAGTACTACAAAAGGTCTCCCTTCCAGGTACTGTCGCCACTTCTCAACCGCCCAGACCACAGCAAGGCATTCTTTCTCTGACACGGCATATGATTTTTCTGCTCCTTGAAGCAGCCGGGAGGCATAGGCAATGACATGTTCTCCCCTCTCCGATTCCTGAGTCAGTACAGCCCCAAGTCCGATGTCACTCGCATCAGTTTGCACCTTGAATGGTCTACTTGAGTCTGGGGGCATAAGAACTGGGGCCTTTTGCAGGGAATCTTTCAAGTCTTCTACAGAATGTTGGCACTCCTCAGACCAGTTCCATGGTATCCCCTTCTTCTTAAGGGCATGAAGTGGGGCAGCACGTTCTGAAAAATATGGAATAAAGCGATGATACCACCCTGCAAGACCTAAGAATCGCTCAACTTCTTTAACATTTTTGGGTGTAGGAAAATTCCTAACAGCATTCACTTTGGAATCCTCTGTCTTGATCCCTTCCTCTGAAATGACGTGTCCTAGAAAAGTCAGTGATTTTCTTATCAATTTACACTTCTTAAGGTTAAGTGTTAAGCCAGCTGACTCCAATGCAGCAAACACCTTCTTCAGATCTTGGAAGTGTTGTTGAATGTCTCTGGAGTATATGACAATGTCATCTATGTACACAAAACAGCATTTGCCTATAAGATCTTGCAGAACTTTATTCATCAGCCTTTGGAATGTTGCTCCAGCATTTTTCAACCCAAATGGTAGACGAACAAACTCATACTGGTTATACTTGGTGACAAAAGCAGTTTTCTGGATACTACTCTCGTCCATCACCACTTGCCAGTATCCACTCCTAAGATCTAGGGTACTGAATACCGTAGCTCCGTAGACAGACTCCAGAATATCTTGTATCTGAGGCATTGGAAAGCCATCCAGTGGAGTTTTAGCATTCAGTGCGCGATAATCCACACAGAAACGCATTCCTCCATCCTTCTTGGGTACTAGTACTACTGGAGCAGCCCATGGGGATGTAGATGGTCGTATTATACCTTTACCCAGCATGGCTTTGACTTCCTCATCAATAAAGTTCTGCTTATTGACTGGAACGGGGTAGGCTCTTTTACGCACTGGGATAGAGTCGCTAGTTATGATCTGGTGCTTAATGATAGACGTTTGGCCCAACTCATCTGTACAGACAGTCGGCCAATTCAGCAGCAATCCCTCTAAACGCCTCTTCTCTGTCCGGGAAGCATCAGCAAGATCCACTAAATCCTTAATAGCACTAACAGAGTCACTGGATACTTGCACTATTGGCATTGCACAGTATATGTTAACTGAGGGTAGTTGGTCATAGCAAGAGAAAGGGTATAATGTTTCCGTCTGTCCAGGCAACGAATATGTGGAGGTGTCAAAATCCAACTTGATTCTGCATGACACAAGGAACTCAAGGCCTAAAATGAGCGGAAAAGCCAAGTCTTCATCTTTCATGATAAACAGTCGCACTGGGTTTGTGCATCCTTGCAGTGTACATTCCCAGGTTACTTCACCTAATGCCTTCTGGATGTGACCATTGGCCAGGGCAAATGTCTGTCCCCGACAGGACTGCCAAGACTCTGCCTTATCCTTCCATCTTCTCCACAATGACTCCTGGATTAAGGAGTATGAGCTGCCTGAATCCACAATGGCTTCACAAGGTTGGTTATGCAAAATTACAGTCAAGGTGAGAAGTTTGACCTCCTGCATGAGACAACACTGAGTCTATTCCCAAAATGGATCTAGACTATACTTCTGAACCTTTCATGACCCGACGTGAGCCAGTTGGAGAACTGATACACTCCTTCAGCAGTTTGTATATAGAATCAGAAGGAGGGGCGACTGCTCCAGAAGAGGATAATGACTCAAGTTGTCTACCACCTCCACCACCACCGGACGAGGATGAGGAAAGTTTGATCAGTCTGACCATTGCTACAAGGGTAAGTCAATTGGCATTCAGAATGGACAAGATGGAGAAAGAGAGTGTGGAACGTGTCCAGGGAGTAGAAAGATATGTTCAGAATTATCTTCAGCAGTATGACCGTCGTTTGACTGCTGTAGAGGGACAGATGCAAGATTTGGCAAAGCGAATGACCACTCAGTCATCTCTTGACACTCAAAGTCTGACAGAGTTGGAGGAGAAACTTGCTGATGTTGTAGAAAGGAAAAGTAATCTCCTGAAGAAATCCCTAGAAGACCAACTGCAAGAGATGGGAAAAGCTGTGATGGATTGCATGAAAAGGAGAGACAACCATCTCAAGTCCTTGTTTTGTCTTACGCCTGGAGCTACTTCTACACCAACTATTACATCAACACCAGATGTACAGTTAACTCCCATGCTACACCAGCTGCCTTACAAAATGGCTGTAAAAATAGAATTCCCTAAGTTTGGGAGCACAGCAGATGAAGACCCAATAACTTATCTAGAGAAGTGTGCAGAATATTTAGCTGTGCGTCCCATGAATGATGCTGAGATACTAGCAACATTGCCATCCGTGCTGACACATACAGCCAAGGATTGGTGGGTGGCCGAAAAGGCACAGGTTAAAACATGGAGTCAGTTCAAGGCCGTCTTTTTGCGGTCTTTCCTACCAGAGGATCACGAGGTGGAAGCAGAAAGGAGGATACGAGAGAGAAAACAAGAGATTGATGAGGATATTCGAACATTTGCATTCCAGTATCGGGCCTTATGTTTTAGACTTAAACCGACAATGACTGAAAAGGAGATTCTGCAGGCTACCTTGAGAAACTGTAATCCCCGTCTTGCAAGCATTTTAAGAGGAACAGTAACTACCTTTGACGATTTGGTGCGCACAGGAACTTTGGTGGAACGGGACATTGCTGAGGAAAGGTCCTTCTGGAAGCAACGACAGGCAGAAAGATCCTCTAGAAAAGGGGGCCCAGATAAGTTCAGCAGAGTTAAGCCCGGGAACCATAGCATGGCATTGTTAACAAGAGGTAATGTCAAACTTCTCACCTTGACTGTAATTTTGCATAACCAACCTTGTGAAGCCATTGTGGATTCAGGCAGCTCATACTCCTTAATCCAGGAGTCATTGTGGAGAAGATGGAAGGATAAGGCAGAGTCTTGGCAGTCCTGTCGGGGACAGACATTTGCCCTGGCCAATGGTCACATCCAGAAGGCATTAGGTGAAGTAACCTGGGAATGTACACTGCAAGGATGCACAAACCCAGTGCGACTGTTTATCATGAAAGATGAAGACTTGGCTTTTCCGCTCATTTTAGGCCTTGAGTTCCTTGTGTCATGCAGAATCAAGTTGGATTTTGACACCTCCACATATTCGTTGCCTGGACAGACGGAAACATTATACCCTTTCTCTTGCTATGACCAACTACCCTCAGTTAACATATACTGTGCAATGCCAATAGTGCAAGTATCCAGTGACTCTGTTAGTGCTATTAAGGATTTAGTGGATCTTGCTGATGCTTCCCGGACAGAGAAGAGGCGTTTAGAGGGATTGCTGCTGAATTGGCCGACTGTCTGTACAGATGAGTTGGGCCAAACGTCTATCATTAAGCACCAGATCATAACTAGCGACTCTATCCCAGTGCGTAAAAGAGCCTACCCCGTTCCAGTCAATAAGCAGAACTTTATTGATGAGGAAGTCAAAGCCATGCTGGGTAAAGGTATAATACGACCATCTACATCCCCATGGGCTGCTCCAGTAGTACTAGTACCCAAGAAGGATGGAGGAATGCGTTTCTGTGTGGATTATCGCGCACTGAATGCTAAAACTCCACTGGATGGCTTTCCAATGCCTCAGATACAAGATATTCTGGAGTCTGTCTACGGAGCTACGGTATTCAGTACCCTAGATCTTAGGAGTGGATACTGGCAAGTGGTGATGGACGAGAGTAGTATCCAGAAAACTGCTTTTGTCACCAAGTATAACCAGTATGAGTTTGTTCGTCTACCATTTGGGTTGAAAAATGCTGGAGCAACATTCCAAAGGCTGATGAATAAAGTTCTGCAAGATCTTATAGGCAAATGCTGTTTTGTGTACATAGATGACATTGTCATATACTCCAGAGACATTCAACAACACTTCCAAGATCTGAAGAAGGTGTTTGCTGCATTGGAGTCAGCTGGCTTAACACTTAACCTTAAGAAGTGTAAATTGATAAGAAAATCACTGACTTTTCTAGGACACGTCATTTCAGAGGAAGGGATCAAGACAGAGGATTCCAAAGTGAATGCTGTTAGGAATTTTCCTACACCCAAAAATGTTAAAGAAGTTGAGCGATTCTTAGGTCTTGCAGGGTGGTATCATCGCTTTATTCCATATTTTTCAGAACGTGCTGCCCCACTTCATGCCCTTAAGAAGAAGGGGATACCATGGAACTGGTCTGAGGAGTGCCAACATTCTGTAGAAGACTTGAAAGATTCCCTGCAAAAGGCCCCAGTTCTTATGCCCCCAGACTCAAGTAGACCATTCAAGGTGCAAACTGATGCGAGTGACATCGGACTTGGGGCTGTACTGACTCAGGAATCGGAGAGGGGAGAACATGTCATTGCCTATGCCTCCCGGCTGCTTCAAGGAGCAGAAAAATCATATGCCGTGTCAGAGAAAGAATGCCTTGCTGTGGTCTGGGCGGTTGAGAAGTGGCGACAGTACCTGGAAGGGAGACCTTTTGTAGTACTTACAGATCACGCCGCACTCACTTGGGTTTTTAACCATCCTCGCCCAACATCAAGACTTACTAGGTGGGCTATCAGACTCCAAGGGTTTGACTTTACTGTGAGATACCGGAAAGGGAGATGTAATGTAGTGCCTGATTCACTGTCCCGTGCGGTGCCTGAAGAAGAGCCACTCGGATGTGTTGCGGTATGCCAGGTAAAAGATGTGAATGGAGATTTACCAATTAATTGGGAAGAACTTGGTCAAAGCCAGAAAAGTGACCAATCATTGCAGCCTTTGTGGGATGAAGCGAAGCTCAGCCCTATCGACCCCCAACGGATCCACTATGTTGAACAAAACAACTTTTTGTTCAGATGCATTCCTGATGGACAAAAGGGCCATACTTTGCAAGTAATCATCCCAAAAGATCTGCGGCAGCAATTTCTCCAGTTTGCTCATGACAATCCTTTGAGTGGGCATCTTGGGCGCATGAAAACATTACGTCGATTACTCAATGTGGTGTATTGGCCAGAAATTCAACAGGATGTATGGGGTTACTGCAAACAGTGCCAAGTCTGTCAGCAATACAAGCCACGTATATCCAAACTTTCTGGAACCCTTCAGTCTACTCCTGTAAAAGAACCTGGATACATGGTTGGCATTGATCTTATGGGTCCGTTTCCGAGAAGCATGAAGCTCAACGAGTATTTGCTGGTCACTGTGGATTACTGTAGTAAGTGGGTTGAGGTATTCCCTTTGCGGTCAGCTAAGACGCCTTTGATAACTAACATTCTTATCAAGGAGATCTTTACTCGATGGGGGGTACCTACTTATTTGGTATCAGACAGAGGACCGCAGTTTACATCTCAACTTCTGCATGCTACCTGCAGACAATGGGGTGCAATTCAAAAACTCACCACTGCATACCACCCACAGACTAACTTGACAGAAAGGGTGAATAGAACTCTTAAGATAATGATTGCATCATACGTCAAGGACAATCATCGGAATTGGGACCAGTGGATCCATGAGTTCAGGTTTGCAATCAATTCATCTTGGCACGAGAGTACCAACTACACTCCAGCAGAGATTGCTCTAGGACGTAAGTTGAAAGGGCCCCTTGAACTATTCCAATATCGTTCTCCTGATCCTGACCAATCTGCGTATGAGGCTATTGAACGCCAGCAATCACTCTTGGAGAGAGTGAAGGAGAATGTCACGAGAGCTCAAAGTAGACAACAGAGATACTACAACCGTAAGAGACGGCAAGAGACCTTCCAAGAAGGGGAACTTGTCTGGGTTCGGGCTCACCCGTTGTCTCGTGCAGGGGATGCATTTACAGCCAAGTTAGCTCCCAAGTGGCGAGGGCCTGCCAAAGTTTTAAAGCAGCTGAATAATGTAAATTACAGAGTTGAGATGTCAACCGAACCCAAGCAGGTTGAGACCTACCATGTAGAAAATTTGAAAAGGTTCTACGGCCAGGTCAGGCCTTCTTCTGAAAGGGGGGGTGTGTAACAGATTTAGTAAGCTGTTACCTTACTTCTGTGCTTAAAGTAAGTGGTAATTTTACTCCCAGTCATGAGGGGGCACAAGGGAGTCATAGTCAGTCAAGTTTCTCTAGATCAGAGAATAAGAGGAGTGGGAAGTTTGAGTAAGGACACATGTGAGCTGGGAGTGTTTGCTCTCCATGCTTTCTCAAACCCTTATTGAGGAACATTTGTGTTCTACATCTCAATGTAAGTTGCTTTATTGTTTCTTTAATATTATCAGAGGTTTTATAATGGGAAATGTACTTCGCTTCCTGAACCTCATGTTGTATTGTTTGTTTTGTTTGTCTAGAGGGTTTTTGTATTCACCTGGTTGTGATGACATCTCAACTGGTCAATGTTTCTGATTTACTATTCACTTCAACTTTGGAATTTCTTCTGAATTACTTTATGGATTACTGCCGTGGAGGATCTTGGACTTTATCCTTGTAATATCCTAACATCTACAATGCTGTGATGAACTAAGGACATTTGTGGTAACTCAGGACTTTAAATCTGATTAGACCTTTAAAAGGTTTTTGCCTCCAAGTATGAACAGACTGATAGCACTTCTACACGAAATATGGTCCAGTCATTTGTAACGTTTGATGTTGAAGTTGTATGCTCTTCTAAGGGAAATATAGTAAGCTATTCAATGGTGATTGATCCCCCTTCATTTTCTTTATGTGACATTTGATCTTGGTGACTGTTACAAGCTGCCCATACCGTATGCACTTATGCACCCCCATACCATCAGAGATGCTGGCTTTTGAACTGATCGCTGATAACACGCTGGAAGATCTCCCTCCTCTTAAGCCCGGAGGACACGACGTCCGTGATTTCCAACAAGAATGTCAAATTTGGACTCGTCTGACCATAGAACACTTTTCCACTTTGAAACAGTCCATTTTAAATGAGCCTTGGCCCACAGGACACAGCGGTGCTTCTGGACCATGTTCACATATGGCTTCCTTTTTGCACGATAGAGCTTTAGTTGGCATCTGCACATGGCACGGCGGATTGTGTTTACCGACAGTGGTTTCTGGAAGTATTCCTGAGCCCATTTAGTAATGTCAATGACAGAATCATGCCGTTGAGTGATACAGTGTTGTCTGAGGGCCCGAAGACCACGGGCATCCAACAAACGTCTTCGGCCTTGTCCCTTACGCACAGAGACTTCTCCAGTTTCTCTGAATCTTTTGATGATGTTATGCACTGTAGATGATGAGATTTGCAAAGCCTTTGCAATTTGATGTTGTTTTTAAAGTATTCCACAATCTTTTTACGCACTCTTTCACAGATTGGAGAGCCTCTGCCCATCTTTACTTCTGAGAGACTCTGCCTTTCTGCTTTTATAGCTAATCATGTTACAGAACTGATGTCAATTAACTTAATTAGCTGCTAGATGTTCTCCCAGCTGAATCTTTTCAAAATTTCTTGCTTTTTCAGCCCTTTGTTGCCCCCATGCCAACTTTTTTGAGACCTGTAGCAGGCATCAAATTTGAAATGAGCTCATTTAGTGGATAAAAGTGTAAAATTTCTCAGTTTAAACATTTGTTATGTTCTCTATGTTCTATTGTGAATAAAATATTGGCTCATTTTATTCAAATTTAAAAAACGTCCCAACATTTCTGGAATTCGAGTTGTAGGGTCACTTCCTGTTAGACGCGATAGTTTGAACTCTGCTATGGGAACGTTTTACAGAAAGCAAAAAGCATGAGTACAGTGAAGTAAATAATGGGCTTAATTTTTTATTAATTAAGCATGCAACACCAAATGTTTGAGTAACTTCATCATGCAGACACACCCACCTCTCCCAGTGACTGCAGACATTCGGGTCGTCCAGGTTGAGTGATGATGTCAGAGCGATCAAACAGCATGAGACGGCCAATAGCAGAGCACTCCAGGGTGACATCATTACAGGAAACACCTTCACACAAACACACACACACACTCATCAGTCAGTGCATACACATGCTGCAATCATTCATGACCTGCATGACATATAGTGGTCGACCGATATTGGTTTTTTGACAGCCGATGCCGATATCTTGGAAAGCAGGATGACCGATATAAAGCCGATATCATTTTATTTATTTTAATATTTAAGAAATTTTAAATAATTTGAAAATTGATTAAAAAATAAAGATGTAAAATAAACACATACTTTAGATGACAAAGTATTTTTTATAAATAAATAAATATTTAATAAAAAATATCATTAAAAAGGAAGTAAACACTGTAACCAACAGGGCACTCGGTATTCTGGGAAGATTGTGTGCATTGGGAATCATATTTTTTGTTCAAATAAAGCCAAGGTAACACTCATTTTACATACAGCACACAGTGGAAATGATATGAATATGACAGTGGGCAAATGCATAAAGCGCAGCATAATTTTAAATCACGAATTTAATGTTTAAAGCATTCAATTCGCACCAAGAGCACACGCGATCATGCAGGACACAAATGCACACTTCACAAGATCTCACAGCTGGATTCAACTAAGTTTGCAAGGTTTGTGAAATTAAGTGTTCATTAGTCATTCAAAGATTTATTTAAATGATGTAAATGCGTATGTGCTGACAACAAACGAGAAAGTATTATAATGTTTGCCTTTCTATTACTACTAATATAAAAGTGATCGTTATAATACTTTGTATACATTTTAATCCCTTTGTTTAACCGTTCTATCTGATTATTAGACAGACTTCTATCAGTATTAGACAGAACTTTTAACGACGACAGCGAGCAAGAGGGAGAACGTGAGCGTTGTGTGCGCAGGCAGCGCCATCAAAATAAAAGTCCCGCCTCGAACACATCGGCCAAACATAAAAACGTATCCACCTTGAAAAATGCCCAATATCGGCCGATATATCGGTCGCCCACTAATCACATACATGAGAAATAACGGTTCATCAAAACGCTACGTCAAGCTCAGCTTCAAATGTGCTTTGGGTAACTGGATCGAGCACTGATGGAGACACTGGGATCACTCGTGTGTGATCTTCTCATCAGCAGCACTCGTGTGGATCCCGGCTCATAGTCCAGATGGGCATTCTCTGCATTCTCAGGATCCGTGAGAGATCCGGCACAGACGAGGCGCTCTGTGAGGCTTCAGATCACGCTGTGCTGGGGTTGATACGGATGATGTAGACTCACACAGAGCAGAGTCTCTAATGCAGGAGCTCGTTCTGTGTGTTTGAGACGAGAGAGATGTGGTGCCCAGCAGCATGTTCATTACAAACTCACACAGAGTTTGACCTGATGACAAGAGTTTGGCGCTGATAACTTGAGGGGTCCTTACATAATCTGTGACGTGATGAAATATGTTTTATAACACGGATAGTTCCGGTCCTTGATTCTGATTGG
Source organism: Aspiorhynchus laticeps (assembly GCA_023376895.1). Lineage (NCBI taxonomy): Eukaryota > Metazoa > Chordata > Actinopteri > Cypriniformes > Cyprinidae > Aspiorhynchus > Aspiorhynchus laticeps. The sequence continues at coordinate 1,668,223 of CM041812.1, read as the reverse complement.
TTGAGCCACGTTTGAAGCCGTTGTAAATAACACACACTACAAACCTACACCTTTGTTTACTTTGTGTGTTGCATGGCAACCACTTTGTTCCAACCATAGGTTCCAACCCTTACCAAAAAGTAGTATACTTCAAGTTTATTTTATTAAGTATACTTAAGTAAAGTTCAAGTATATTTTTAAGTATACTTTATGTAGTAAGTACACAAATATCAGTGTACTAGTAGTATACTTGTAAGTGTACTATTTCAATACTCCTTGAGACTAAATTGGTCCACTTTCTAGTATATAAAAGTATACATTAAAGTATACTTTAAGTATAAAAGTAGTAAACTTCGAGTACACAACTAGTTTACATCAACGTTTTTAGCTTGTACTGCAACTATACTAAAAGTGAACTTATAGGTATACTGATAGTTTAGTAATTAAATACTTGTAGTAGCATTTTTAGTACACTTTGAAGTATAGTCTCAGTAAACTAACTCTTCATTGGTGACATTACACAACGTTACACATGTAAAACATGCTGTTTTATGTCTGATGATGTGTTTGATTACATGTGAAGCATCTGTTGTTTCGGTTTCTTCTTCACTTGTGTTTTGTGGTAATTCTGTACAGTAGATGTGTACTAGCGCCCCCTACTGTATAACAATGAAAACACAGAGCACAAGTATAGCTCACATACTGTATATTTAAACTTTAAATAAAGTATAAGTCAAGTATACTTAAATGTCATTTTAAGTATATTTCTGAGAAGTTACATAAAGCCCATTTCTGAGAAATACATAAAAAGTAAACTAAAAGTATACTTTCCTATTTTAGTTTAAAAGAAGTATACTAATAGCACACTTCAATACACTTCTTTTTCATAAGGGAACCAAAACTGTTTCTGAGGAACTACATTGTTTGGTGGAAGAATACTGTTTTTATTAATATCATAACACTTATTTGCTCTGTTTTATTTTGTAAAACCTTACTAAGTATATGGAATAACAGTTTTATAAAAGCAATAATCCCCGTGAAGCCGTGGTTTACAGTGAATTTATAACAGCGCCCCTTAGCTGTTATAAATTCACTGTAAACCACGGCTTCTTGGGGTGTATTGCTTTAATTTACCCTATAGAAAACAGTTGAAGTTACTTTGCATGTTTGTGAATGTTAGTTTGCCTCAGGAGCTGTGTGCATTGAAGGGCTCATGGCCTACGTGACTGCACTTATATAGAGAATACAGAAGGAATACTGCAGATGGGAGATGCCATGTGAGATAGATAATGTGTATATAACTCATTCAAATCATAAAATGCAACCTCGGGTCTCCGGGACGTGCTAGATCAGTGAAGCAGGTGGTTTTCTACAATGAAAGCAAGCATTGTGAAAACTAATAAACAAGTGCAGAAAAGTATGGGATTGATGCTTCAAAGAATGGTCTGTATGCTTATTGCACAGCAACCGATAACCAAATTGTGGACAAAGAAAGATTCAGATGTTCTGCAGGCATCTCGGCTTTGATGTATTCATGCAATAAATGCAATACCTCCTAAGCAATATTTTCCAAGACAAACGCTCTATCAGATGTCCTGCAGAAAACTGACACAGCTGTATCACATCTGGAGATATGAGGAAATTGCCCTATATTCACTACCGGACAAGTTTTTAATGTTTATGGGTCAATATCACTGTAGGGTGCCTTTTGGTGTCCTGTACATAACTAATTTGCCATGATAACTTAACATAAAAATGACTATGAAAGGGTGTGTTATATTCATAACATTAGCATTACTTGGCTCCTTAGATACATTTTCTAGATTTTGTGTAAGATTTTGTGTGTGTTATTTTGCTTTGTCTGTTCATTAAATTTGAATGAGAGTACAATACAGTCAAATCATAGAGTTAAAACATTTTGTTCTCTATTAATATTTTGTTAAACTCAATTTGAGTGTATTGATCATTTGGTAATAAAAAACAATATTTTTATTTAATAAAAAATACGTTTTTTTCCATGTCCCTTGAATGGTTGTCCACCCTGTCGTATTAGGGACTCCGCCCCTTTAAGAAAAGGACGTCCCCTTTAGTGACATCAGAGCAACAGATTTTGGCGGGAATTTCAACGGGGTGAATAAATTGGTGACTTTTCAATTTGACAAATTTTTTTGCTTACTTGATTTGCCAAAGATTAACATGTCCACCCTGTCGGCATAAAATATGCCAGAAGAGATTCGAATACAGTATTTTTGAAATATGTAAGTTGAAATATACCAAATTCTCTTCAACAACCAGACTAAATATTTAGCTAGTCACAGTTTTTTGTAAGATAATATGCTCTTAAGACTCAATAGAGTGGACATAAACATGACAGGGTGGACTGAATGAAATTGAATGGGGGGGGGGTATATCAAAGTGACTGATGATGCAATTATATTATTTATTGTTATTATTATTATATTATTTTTAAATGTTTCATTGTCATGATTTGTGTGTTCTGCTTTACGTGTCCACACCGTCATGTGCTGGTCCACCCTGTCATCTTGATATTTTACAACAATATTTTACAACAATAATTAATCATATCTATATAATCCAGTGTGTTTAATAACTAGGTAATAACACGCAAACTAAAAACTGCATCCAAATATCAGTTTTCTCCAAATAAGAAAAAATACATTTTTGAAATTTTGTTTTTTAAAAAACACATGGTTTACATAAAATCTTTTATGCATTTATGATTTGAAAGCAAACAAATAACCCTGTTTATGAAAGGGACATCATACCTTTCAGAAAATATCATTTGCATCCTAATATTGCAATGAAAATGTATTTAACGGTAATATACGTCCATGACAGGGTGGACATATCTTATGGTTTATGCTTCGAATAATGGCACATAATTATCTAAAAAAAATAATGTGTGGGAGCTCAGCAAATATGTTTCTATAGTACTTGAGTGTCTACTATTTATGATATGACAAAGCGAATGGGAAATTAAAACCAACATTTTTGAGTGTTTTGAAGGTTGAAAGGCACTCTATGGTGATATTGAGCCTTATAATATTTTAATGTTGTTAATGTCTATAATATACTTCCATTCAAAAGTTTGGGGCAAGAATTTAGTTTAAATAATAATACTTTTATTCATCAATGACACATTAAATTAATCAAAAGTGATAGTAAAGTAAATTTGTAATGTAATAAAAGATGTTTATTTCAAATGCATGCTGTTCATCAAAGAATTCTGAAAAAAAAAAAAAAAATTCCACAAATATATTACACCACGGGAATAAATTACATTTTAAATATATATATATATATATATATATGTGTCCCTGGAGCACAGTCATAAGTAACACAGGTATATTTGTAGCAATAGCCAACAATACGTTGTATGGGTCAAAATTATACATTTTTCTTTTATGCCAAAAATCATTAGATATTAAGATCAAGTTACATGAAGATATTTAGTAAGTTTCCTACCGTAAATATATCAAAACTTAATTTTTGATTAGTAATATGCATTGCTAAGAACTTCATTTGAACAACTTTAAAGGTGATTTTCTCAATATTTAGATTTTTTTGCACCCTCAGATTCCAGATTTACTAATATTGTCCGATCATAACAAACCATACATCAATGGAAAGCTATTTATTTAGATTTCAGATGATGCATAAATTCAGAAAATTGGTTTTGTGGTCCAGGGTCACATACAGTATTTGAATTTGTAATAATATTACTGTTTTTGCTGCATTTTAAATCAGCTAAATGCTGTTTTGTGAGCAGAAGAGACTTCTTTCAGAAACAGTAAAAGACTTAATTACTCAGTTGTTTGTCTGGTAGTGTACGGCCAGTAACGGACGAGATGAACACCTGTCAGAGAGACAAACAGCAGCTAGAGGAGCATTTCTCCGTCTGTAGAGAGAGTTCAGAGCCATTAAACCCACGCCGGACTAACATCAGTCTCTCAGAGAGCAGCAGAAGCTTCTCTAGTGCTCATCTGACCGCTGAGAGCTAAAGTGACACAGACGGTCGTATGCCTCTGAACGCTCCGACACAGAACAACTCAACACGAGCACTGCTTACAGCAAGAGCTAATGTACAACACAGCTCTGAGGTCATGTTTCTCATTTTCCCCTTTTTTATTGATGATGTATTCATTAGGTGCATCACATGTCGCAGCTTTAATGATGTAGCTGTCAGACTCTGATGTTGAGTGACAGAACAACCTTATAAAATTCATAGCACAGCTGGTAGAGCATTGGTAATCTCCAATGCACCTGTGTGAAACTCGTTTGCACCCTTCAAAAGATACCACCTCTGTCCTGATGTTTGCTAGTATTATCAAAGAGACCAAAGGAAGGAGAGTAAAAGAGCATAGCAGGGGTCAGAGAAAGAGAAGATTGCATACATGCTGGAGGAGCTGCATTACGGAGAAAACGCAGCTCAAGTTTCAAACCAAATTCAGGCAATGCATCAATCACAGTTTGTCCTTTAGAGAGGCTGGACAAAGAGTTCAACCCATTCTGAGTCGAAGCACTGTTGCATCTATTGCCAGGCATTTTTCAAAAGGACAACAGGTACTGTATACCACGGTGTGTTTCAGCTTTTGGCAGAACAAACCGTGTCTACAGTAATGCAGATGCTATGTGTTTGTCAATGTCAATTTTGATATGCTTTATTATTGCAATGCATTGGAATAATTTGCTTTTCTTTTTTTTTATAGAGAATAATGTACTTAACACTAGGCAGCACATCACAAATTAATTTGTGGAAAGTGTGGAGACACGTTAAGAGCATTTATGGGGCAGAAGGTCACTGTTGCAGTGCCAGCTCACACAATATCACCATGTGATGGAGTCCTTTGCCACATACAATCTATCAGTTCAATACAGAACGCCTCATCACATGTCTTGATGCACTAAATGAAAGCCTGGTTTGACCTGAAGAGAGAGACTTGCCATGCAAGGAGGGATTTCCATTGGAAGTTCTTGAGTATTTCAACTCTTTATATTGTTTTGTAGATATTCCCATCCAGAAGTCTCTTTTTTTTACTATATTCAACACTTGTAATTTCATACTGACAGCTGTGTTTTGTATTTTGTTCTCCATTGTGTAATGATTGATTGAAAGAATAAATTAATTTGACCATAAGCTGTGGTTTTTGATGGAAGTTTGGATGCATTAATCAAAAGCAGGTCACTTAAATCAAA
>CM041812.1:1648027-1650527 GCA_023376895.1 Aspiorhynchus laticeps | reverse complement strand
AGTATGACCGCTCAGTCTGTACCTCGTCATTTGTCTTCTTAATTTACAGTCTTTCACTGTACTCAGATATTCTGCAGTTGTGTAATCTCTATTTAGGGTCAAATAACATTCAAGTTTACTTTGTTTTTCTGTTGTTTCATTCCAATAGGTTAGATCATTTTCTTTTAGTGTTTTTATAATTTGGGTGGGCAGAATTTTGTGGATGGGTGTTTCAGTGTCCTGATGCTGGATGTTGTTAGTCATGTTAGTTTGTGTTTGCAGCTTCAGGACCCTCTCTCTCTCTCTCTCTCTCTCTCTCAGTGTCACCCTGACTCTGAACACACACACACACACACACACACACACACACACATCCCCCCACACAGACAGAAGGAGAGTGACATCAAAAGTCTGATAGTTTTAAAATTTTCTGCTATCCATAGTGTATTGTATATTCATGAAATTAATCACATTTCCTAAGAATGACTTGTTCTGTGTATGTAATTTTTTTATGAAGTGTTTGGAAGCTGCACTTTAAAGATACAAGAAAATTACTGCTATCTTTTTTTACTGTTATTTTAATAAATCACCATTGCCACACTGTTCGAGATATTACCATTTTTAATAATTATTTTAATGATCTATAAGCATTTGTGAAATATTTTGCCTGCATTACAGCTTAGTCTTCATCTGTGAGCTGAACTGTTTTACTGTTACATTCATGAGATGATGTAAATTCAGATGAATATCATGTCAGAGGGTGTCAGAGTTCAGTATCAAATTACTGTCAAATTATTATTTGCAGCACAAAAAATTATAAGACCACGTGTATGTATCTTTAGATTTTTTTATGTTGTAATTAACATAATTATTAACCTAATTATATAAAATGATGTTATCAGTGCCCTACAAATTAACTGGTTCTTGGATTTTTATATTTTTTTGTCCCTAAGACTGACAGAAAAAGATAAGGCCTAGGAAATTTCTTAAGCTATAATGCAAAAAAAAAAAAAAAAAAAAAAAAATTAAATGAATAATTAAATAAATAAATAAAATAAAATGAATAATTAAATAAATAAATAAAATAAAATAAAATAAAATGAATAATTAAATAAATAAATAAAATAAAAAGAATAATTAAATAAATAAATACTGATTGATTTTTTTCTAGTGATTAAAGAGATGTTTAAAAGTCTCTCTCTCTCTCTGGGTCTCTCTGTCTGTCTCTCTCACCCCCTCCTCACACTAACACTTAACACAGACTCACCCATCCCCCACATACACAGAGCCAGTGTGATCAAATGTCTTGATAGTTTATTAATTTTCTGTTATTCATAGACCTTTTGTAAAGTCATGAAACTAATCATACTTCTTCAGAATGACTTGCTCTATGTATGTAAAAAGTTTTGAAGTGTTTGGAAGCTGCACTTTAAAGATAAGAAAAGAACTGCTCTCTTTTTTACTGTAACTTTAACAAATCGCCATTAATACACCGTTCAAGATATCCTAAATCCGTTAGCAATTTAGCATCTTCAGTATATTGGCATCATGTTGACAAAGTTTGGTGTGAACTACTTGTTTCTGATTGGAGGAGTATCAATTTATTTACAGCTTGATATTCCCCGAAAATTAAATAAAAAAAAAAAGATAGCTGGCTTCCTGTTGGTCGTAGCTAATGAGTGTAAATTAGAAAGTTGTCCGGCTTGAATAGAACAATTTATGTACCGAGTTTGGTGTCTGTAGCTAAAACTAACCCCCCATTTTTGACAAAAGGTGGCGCTATAGAGCGCCTCTTCCACGCCCGTTTATGAGCTTTTTCCAGTGTCTAACTATCATTAATACTCATATGTGTGTTGAGTTTCATGACATTCTAAACATGTTATCTGCTTCAAAATCACCAGAAACAAATTTTCAAGTTTGAAATGTTGCCATGGCAACAGTATTATAGATATCAATATTCCCTTCACAGTTTTACATCGGCCGTGCTTTGACATTATTCTGATGAAGTTTGAAGCAAATCGATTAAAAATAAGATGCTGAATTCAAAGCATTTTGAAAATGACACACTTCCTGCTGCCAGTTGGTGGCGCTATAACTTTGACTCCTAATAGTCACATCTATGCGCTCGGCATCAAACAACGAACAAAACCCTGAAGTTTGATCAAAATCAGACAATGTATGTGGATGTTATTAGACGCTTCCTGTCTCTCATTTTTCGCCATAAATTCATCGCCTCGCCACGGGCAAACCGTTCGAGATATCAAAAATATCCTGGCAATTTTGCGTCCCCAATGCCTTGAGATCATGTTCACCGAGTTTGGTGGCAATCGGGTGGTAATCTTCAGAGGAGTATATCAAATTCCAGAGCTTGGTTTTTTAAACAGCCCTGAATAGCCGACTTCCTGTTGGGCGGAGCCTATGACATGCAGTGTGAAATTTGTTCGGCTCAATGAGATCTATATGTGTACCGAGTTTTATATGAATATGTGCAAGCATGTGTGAGCTATACATCAAGTTTTCA
>CM041812.1:1595527-1645527 GCA_023376895.1 Aspiorhynchus laticeps | reverse complement strand
TGTCTTGATAGTTTATTAATTTTCTGTTATTCATAGACCTTTTGTAAAGTCATGAAACTAATCATACTTCTTCAGAATGACTTGCTCTATGTATGTAAAAAGTTTTGAAGTGTTTGGAAGCTGCACTTTAAAGATAAGAAAAGAACTGCTCTCTTTTTTACTGTAACTTTAACAAATCGCCATTAATACACCGTTCAAGATATCCTAAATCCGTAAGCAATTTAGCATCTTCAGTATATTGGCATCATGTTGACAAAGTTTGGTGTGAACTACTTGTTTCTGCTTCGAGGAGTATCAATTTATTTACAGCTTGATATTCCCCGAAAATTAAATAAAAAAAAAAAGATAGCTGGCTTCCTGTTGGTTGTAGCTAATGAGTGTAAATTAGAAAGTTGTCCGGCTTGAATAGAACAATTTATGTACCGAGTTTGGTGTCTGTAGCTAAAACTAACCCCCCCATTTTTGACAAAAGGTGGCGCTATAGAGCGCCTCTTCCACGCCCGTTTATGAGCTTTTTCCAGTGTCTAACTATCATTAATACTCATATGTGTGTTGAGTTTCATGACATTCTAAACATGTTATCTGCTTCAAAATCACCAGAAACAAATTTTCAAGTTTGAAACGTTGCCATGGCAACAGTATTATAGATATCAATATTCCCTTCACAGTTTTACATCGGCCGTGCTTTGACATTATTCTGATGAAGTTTGAAGCAAATCGATTAAAAATAAGATGCTGAATTCAAAGCATTTTGAAAATGACACACTTCCTGCTGCCAGTTGGTGGCGCTATAACTTTGACTCCTAATAGTCACATCTATGCGCTCGGCATCATACAACGAACAAAACCCTGAAGTTTGATCAAAATCAGACAATGTATGTGGATGTTATTAGACGCTTCCTGTCTCTCATTTTTCGCCATAAATTCATCGCCTCGCCACGGGCAAACCGTTCGAGATATCAAAAATATCCTGGCAATTTTGCGTCCCCAATGCCTTGAGATCATGTTCACCGAGTTTGGTGGCAATCGGGTGGTAATCTTCAGAGGAGTATATCAAATTCCAGAGCATGGTTTTTTAAACAGCCCTGAATAGCCGACTTCCTGTTGGGCGGAGCCTATGACATGCAGTGTGAAATTTGTTCGGCTCAATGAGATATATATGTGTACCGAGTTTTATATGAATACGTGCAAGCATGTGTGAGCTATACATCAAGTTTTCAAACTGTGTTCTAGGGGGCGCCGTAGAGCCTCTGTGCCACGCCCGGGTCCCAGCCTCTGTGGCGTCCGGACGCCAACAGATTCCAACGTGTGTGCGAATTTTCAAGAGTTTTTGAGCATGTTAAGGCCCCCAAAAGTACCCGGATGGTTGAATAAAAAAAAAAAAAAAAAAAAAAAAAAAAAAATAATAATCCTTTGGAAATCAATAGGGCCCTGCGCCTTACTGGCTTGGGCCCTAAATATAGCTGCAAGCAGCGATGGTGGGCCCAAGCTGTCAGTGCAACCGCCACCCCGGTGGCATCAAGAAAAATGGGCACAGCGAGCACATGCATTTACAGTAACCCTCTGGCAGTCTGGTTTTAATTGATACAGCAATTAAAGGGTTAATCCAAACCATCAAGACTGTGAAAGACTGTTACTTTAATAAATCGTCACGGCAACACCGTTCAAGATATCCAAAATCCGTTTACAATTTAAGTTCCTCAATGTTTTGGCATCATGTAGACAAAGTTTGGTGTGTATAGTATAATGCTCCTCTGAGGAGTATGCATTAATTCACACCCATATTTTTCCAAATATCCACATTCAAATCAAAATAGCCGACTTCCTGTTGGTTGTAGCTAATGACTGTAAATTAGAAGGTTGTCCAGCTTGATGAGACCAATATATGTACCAGTTTTGGTGACTGTAGCTAAAACTAACCCCCCAAGTTTTCTGAAAAGGTGGCGCTATGCAGTGCCTCTTCCATGCCCTTTTATGAGCTTTTGCCAGTGTCTGTCTATCATTAATACTGATATGTGTGTTGAGTTTCATGAAATTCTAATTATTATTTGCAGCACAAAAATTTATAAGACCACGTGTATTTATCTTTAGATTTTTTTTATGTTGTAATTAACAATTATTAACCTATTTATATAAAATTATGTTGTCAGTGCCCTACAAATTAACTGATTCTAGGATTTTTTTGTCTGTAAAACTGACAGAAAAGGATAAGGCCTAAGAGATTTCTTAAGCTGTAATGCAAAAAAATAAAACATAGTAAATAAATTAATAAGCGCTGATTGTTTTTTTTTTCAAGTGATTAAAGAGATGTTTAAAAGTCTCTCTCTCTCTCTCTCTCTCTCAATTCAATTCAATTCAATATGTGCTTTATTGGCATGACAATTGTTACAATGTATTGCCAAAGCATAGTGTTTACATTAAATATAGAACAAATATGTATTTAAAAAATAAAATAAAAATAATTAAAAATAAATAAATAAATATATAAACACATGCATGTATATATAATTAAACAAAATAGAACAAATCAATTCTACGAATTCTAGAATTCTATGAACAATTTAAAATTTAGTGTGGTGTGTGTGTGTGTGTGTGTGTGTGTGTGTTTGTGTTTGTGTTTGTTTGTGTGTGTGTGTGTGTGGGCGCATCACTGATTTGTTGACTCCTCCCTCTTTTTGTGACAGGTGTCAATGTATCTTGCTGCTAGTAAGATACAATCTTGTTTTTCATCTAATAAATATTGAAGTTGTGTTTTCTTGTTTAACATTTTGAAGTCAGGGTAAAGTATTTCCAATTTAAGATAACATTTCTTTCTAATTTCTTCATAGCAGGTGGTAAGGAAGTGTTGCTCTGTCTCCACTTCTCCATGGGTACAGTATGGGCAGATGCGGCTCTCTCTGGGCAGCCAGTGCTGTCGATATCTGCCCGTCTCTATAGTCAGAGTATGACCGCTCAGTCTGTACCTCGTCATTTGTCTTCTTAATTTACAGTCTTTCACTGTACTCAGATATTCTGCAGTTGTTGTCACGGTTGCTGGAGTCACGGTCTCATTCATGCTGTCTGTGTGGTGTGTGTTGGGTGAGTGGGCGTGTCTGAGCTCGTGATTGCGGGCTGATCAGTACCAGCTGGGGCTGATTACTGACAGCTATTTAAGATCTGCTAACGCCACTCTCTTTGTCAGATCGTCAGAGTTCCTCTGTGTCCTGTCCTCATGTCCTTGTCTGTCCTGGAGTTCCTGTTTTCTTCGCTGACCTCAGAGCATCTGCCGACCGAACCTTGCTGCCCATTGCGTCCCTGCGTCCTGCTACCATCTACGCTGTGCACAAGCTCTTATTTCACCAGTGACTTTTCTCAGACTGTCAATAAACCTGTTAATTATCCGCAATTGAATCCTTCTCTTCATTTACAGAACCCACCCGTAACAGTACGATCTGACCATCTATGGATTCAGCGGAGGCTCGTAGTATCCAAGGGGTACTGGAAAGCAACAACGCTCGTATGGATCGTCAAGAGGAGCAGATGTTCGCTACCGGACGAGCCGTGCAAGCGTTAGTGGCGCAGGTGTCCGAGCTCACCGCTCAAATTCAACATCTGAGGATGCCCGCTGCGCCACTCCCCCCGCCGATTTCCCCAGCGCCCTCAAGCACCCAGACTCAACACGAGCCGCGGTTGCCGACACCGGAGACCTATAAGGGTGAGCCCAATCTGTGTCGAGCTTTTTTAGTCAAGTGCTCTATGTTTTTTTCTCTACAACCGCAGACTTTCGCCACAGAGGAGTCCAAGGTGGCGTTTGTCCTCACGCTGCTGTCTGGCAGGGCAGCGTTATGGGGAACGGCGGTGTGGGAGAATCATCATCCCTGCTGTTCCTCGTTCCACGCACTATCCGAGGAGATGAGGAGAGTTTTCGACCGCGCGGTAGTCGGGCGCGAGGCGGCGCGCAGGCTGGCCGATCTCCGCCAGGGTGAAAGATCTGTCTCGGACTTTTCCATCGAGTTCCGAACCCTGGCGGCTGAGTGCAAGTGGAACGAGGAGGCGCAGTGGGACATGTTCCTGCATGGGTTGGCTGACCGGATCCAGGGGGAGATATTCTGCGGTGAGCTGCCCGCTAGTTTGGACGGGTTGATCGAGCTAGCGCTCCGGGTGGACTCACGATTACAGCAACGTGACCAGCGAGATCGTCAGTGGGTGACGGATACCCAGGATTATCTCCCCATCAAGTCTGGAGACACGGTCAGCCACTGGCCTGACAACGAACCCATGCAGGTCGGTGGAGCTCGGCTTTCCCGGGAGGAGAGAGAACGCCGACGTCGGGGAGGATTGTGTATGTACTGTGGGGCGTCAGGACACTTCCGGGTGGAGTGTCCAGTAAAAAGGCAAGCCCGGCAGTAGAACGGAGGTTACTGTCGGGTGGAGCGGCCTTTAATCAATCCTCCAACACCACTCTCCTCCCGGTAAGACTGCAATGGGCGGCAGGCAGTTACGACGGCTCAGCGTTGCTGGATTCTGGGGCGGAGGAAAGTTTTGTTGACCGCAGACTGGTTCACCAACTCCGGATCCCCACTACCATGCTCCACCACAAGATTCCAGTCAGCGCACTCGATGGACAATCACTTTCTGACATTACCCATTCCACAGCACCTCTCACACTCATCACGTCGGGCAACCACAAGGAGACAAGGACATTTTTTATCATTGACTCACCCCTGGCCCCGGTGGTACTGGGTCACTCCTGGCTCGTTCGGCACAACCCGAGAATCAACTGGGGTCAGAATTCTGTTTCTGAGTGGAGCGAGAAATGTTATGCGTCTTGTCTTGTGTCTGCTTGTTCTCCTTTGTCTTGTGTGTCGTTGCAGGATGAGGCGGTGAATCTTTCAAACGTGCCGGAGGAGTATCTCGACCTGAAGGAGGTGTTCAGTAAGTCCAGGGCTGCTTCTCTTCCTCCACATCGTCCCTATGACTGTGCCATAGATCTAGTGCCAGGTACGTCTCCGCCTAAGGGCAGGTTATACTCGCTTTCGGTTCCAGAAAGGGAGGCCATGGAGAAATATATTTCTGATTCTCTAGCAGCCGGGCTCATCCGTCCTTCCTCTTCTCCCGCTGGGGCAGGGTTTTTTTTCGTGGGAAAGAAGGATGGTTCCCTGCGACCTTGCATCGATTATCGAGGGTTGAACAACATCACAGTAAAGAATACTTATCCTTTGCCATTGATGTCTTCAGCTTTCGAGCGGTTGCAGGGAGCATCCATCTTCACTAAGTTGGACCTGCGTAACGCTTATCATTTGGTCCGCATTAGGGAGGGGGATGAGTGGAAGACCGCGTTTAACACCCCCAGGGGGCATTTTGAATATCTTGTTATGCCCTTCGGGCTATCCAACTCCCCCGCGGTGTTTCAAGCACTCGTCAATGACGTGCTGAGAGATATGGTAGATCAGTTCATATATGTCTACCTGGATGACATATTGATATTTTCTTCTTCTCTCCAGGAACATGTTCAGCACGTCAGGCGAGTGCTCCAGAGGCTGCTCGAGAATGGGCTTTTTGTCAAGGCGGAGAAATGCGAGTTTCATGCACAGTCAGTAACATTTTTGGGTTACATCGTCTCGTCCGAGGGGATGCGCATGGATCCCGACAAGGTTAAGGCTGTGGTGGACTGGCCAATCCCTGATTCCCGTAAGGCCCTGCAGAGGTTTCTGGGGTTCGCCAATTTCTACAGGCGTTTTATTCGCAATTTCAGCCAACTAGCCGCTCCTCTGACTGCCTTGACCTCCACCAAGATGACGTTCAGGTGGTCTGAGGCAGCCGAGGCTGCTTTCACCAACCTCAAGAGCCGCTTTGTTTCGGCTCCCATTCTCATTGCCCCTGATCCCACACGTCAGTTTGTGGTGGAGGTTGATGCGTCAGAGGTGGGGGTAGGTGCGGTTCTTTCCCAGCGCTCTTCCTCGGACGACAAGATGCACCCTTGCGCGTTTTTTTCTCATCGTTTGTCGTCCGCTGAACGTAACTACGACATTGGTAACAGAGAGTTGTTAGCAGTCAAGTTAGCATTGGAGGAGTGGCGTCATTGGTTGGAGGGTTCGGGGGTACCCTTTATTGTCTGGACTGACCATAAGAACCTTGAGTATATCAGATCCGCTAAACGTCTTAACTCCAGGCAGGCTCGGTGGGCACTGTTTTTCGGTCGTTTTGAGTTTTCGCTGTCCTACCGTCCGGGTTCCAAGAACATCAAACCCGATGCGTTATCTCGCATTTTTGATCAGTCCGAGCGCCCGTCCACTCCCGAGTGTATTATACCTGAGAGACTGGTGGTCTCCACACTCACATGGGAGGTCGAATCGAAGGTTCGCACAGCCTTAGAAGGGGTAACGCCTCCGCCCGGGTGTCCACCGAGTCGATTATTTGTGCCGGAGAGATTGAGGTCCGACGTTATTCGGTGGGGCCACTGCTCCAATGTGGCGTGTCATCCAGGAGTGAATCGTACCAGCTTTTTGGTCAAACAGCGATTCTGGTGGAATTCCATGGCTCGTGACATCCGAGAGTTTGTTTTGGCCTGTTCAGTTTGTGCTCGTGGTAAGACTTCCAATCGACCCCCGGAAGGGTTACTTCAACCGCTGTCAGTCCCTTCGAGACCCTGGTCCCACATAGCGCTCGATTTCGTCACTGCCCTCCCGCCCTCCCAGGGCAATACGGTCGTTTTGACCGTAGTGGACCGGTTCTCGAAGGCGGCTCATTTCATCCCCTTGCCCAAATTACCGTCTGCCAAGGAGACAGCGGTTACTATCGTTGATCACGTCTTTCGCATTCATGGCCTCCCGATAGACGTGGTTTCCGATAGGGGACCCCAATTCGTTTCCAAATTTTGGAGAGAATTCTGTCGCTTACTGGGGGCGAGTGTTAGTCTGTCCTCTGGGTTTCATCCTCAGAGCAACGGACAAACAGAGCGGGCCAACCAGGATCTTGAGAGAGTGTTGCGATGTTTGGTCACTCAGAATCCCGCTTCCTGGAGCCAGCACCTCTCATGGGTTGAGTACGCGCATAACTCGTTACCAGTGTCGTCCACGGGCCTTTCGCCTTTTGAGTGTAGTTTAGGTTACCAGCCACCTATTTTTCCTAGTCTGGAAACCGAAGTCGCGGTTCCCTCTGCCCACGCCTTCGTCCAGAGGTGTCGTCGCACTTGGAGAAGAGCCCGTGAGACTCTCCTCCGAGTGGGAGCGCGCACTAAGGCTCAGGCCGATCGCCACCGGTTGAAGCCTTCCGTATACGTCGTTGGTCAAAAAGTGTGGCTTTCTTCTAAGAACATTCCGCTCCGTTCCGTCTGTAATAAGCTTGCTCCCAAATTCATTGGCCCGTTTCCTGTCACCAAGATTCTTAGTCCGGTGGCAGTCCGCCTCAAACTTCCTCCTGCGTACAGGAGAATTCATCCCGTGTTTCATGTCTCTAAAATCAAGCCCGTTTTTCGTTCACCCCTTAATCCGCCTGCCCCGGTTCCCCCACCGCCGCGTCTCGTAGACGGGGAACCAACTTATTCGGTCAATCGTATTCTGGACTCGAGGCGGAGGGGACGCGGATTCCAGTACTTGGTGGACTGGGAAGGTTACGGTCCGGAGGAGAGAAGTTGGGTTCCGGCCCGGGACATTCTGGATCACTCCCTTATTGATGATTACAATCAACGGGTAAGGTTGGCTGGGAGCGCCAGGGGGCGCTCCTAGGAGGAGGGGTACTGTCACGGTTGCTGGAGTCACGGTCTCATTCATGCTGTCTGTGTGGTGTGTGTTGGGTGAGTGGGCGTGTCTGAGCTTGTGATTGCGGGCTGATCAGTACCAGCTGGGGCTGATTACTGACAGCTATTTAAGATCTGCTAACGCCACTCTCTTTGTCAGATCGTCAGAGTTCCTCTGTGTCCTGTCCTCATGTCCTTGTCTGTCCTGGAGTTCCTGTTTTCTTCGCTGACCTCAGAGCATCTGCCGACCGAACCTTGCTGCCCATTGCGTCCCTGCGTCCTGCTACCATCAACGCTGTGCACGAGCTCTTATTTCACCAGTGACTTTTCTCAGACTGTCAATAAACCTGTTAATTATCCGCAATTGAATCCTTCATTTACAGAACCCACCCGTAACAGTTGTGTAATCTCTATTTAGGGTCAAATAACATACAAGTTTACTTTGTTTTTCTGTTGTTTCATTCCAATAGGTTAGATCATTTTCTTTTAGTGTTTTTATAATTTGGGTGGGCAGAATTTTGTGGATGGGTGTTTCAGTGTCCTGATGCTGGATGTTGTTAGTCATGTTAGTTTGTGTTTGCAGCTTCAGGACCCTCTCTCTCTCTCTCTCTCTCTCTCTCTCTCAGTGTCACCCTGACTCTGAACACACACACACACACACACACACACACACATCCCCCCACACAGACAGAAGGAGAGTGACATCAAAAGTCTGATAGTTTTAAAATTTTCTGCTATCCATAGTGTATTGTATATTCATGAAATTAATCACATTTCCTAAGAATGACTTGTTCTGTGTATGTAATTTTTTTATGAAGTGTTTGGAAGCTGCACTTTAAAGATACAAGAAAATTACTGCTATCTTTTTTTACTGTTATTTTAATAAATCACCATTGCCACACTGTTCGAGATATTACCATTTTTAATAATTATTTTAATGATCTATAAGCATTTGTGAAATATTTTGCCTGCATTACAGCTTAGTCTTCATCTGTGAGCTGAACTGTTTTACTGTTACATTCATGAGATGATGTAAATTCAGATGAATATCATGTCAGAGGGTGTCAGAGTTCAGTATCAAATTACAGTCAAATTATTATTTGCAGCACAAAAAATTATAAGACCACGTGTATGTATCTTTAGATTTTTTTATGTTGTAATTAACATAATTATTAACCTAATTATATAAAATGATGTTATCAGTGCCCTACAAATTAACTGGTTCTTGGATTTTTATATTTTTTTGTCCCTAAGACTGACAGAAAAAGATAAGGCCTAGGAAATTTCTTAAGCTATAATGCAAAAAAAAAAAAAAAAAAAAAAAAAATTAAATGAATAATTAAATAAATAAATAAAATAAAATAAAAAGAATAATTAAATAAATAAATACTGATTGATTTTTTTCTAGTGATTAAAGAGATGTTTAAAAGTCTCTCTCTCTCTCTGGGTCTCTCTGTCTGTCTCTCTCACCCCCCTCCTCACACTAACACTTAACACAGACTCACCCATCCCCCCACATACACAGAGCCAGTGTGATCAAATGTCTTGATAGTTTATTAATTTTCTGTTATTCATAGACCTTTTGTAAAGTCATGAAACTAATCATACTTCTTCAGAATGACTTGCTCTATGTATGTAAAAAGTTTTGAAGTGTTTGGAAGCTGCACTTTAAAGATAAGAAAAGAACTGCTCTCCTTTTTACTGTAACTTTAACAAATCGCCATTAATACACCGTTCAAGATATCCTAAATCCGTTAGCAATTTAGCATCTTCAGTATATTGGCATCATGTTGACAAAGTTTGGTGTGAACTACTTGTTTCTGCTTGGAGGAGTATCAATTTGTTTACAGCTTGATATTCCCCGAAAATTAAATAAAAAAAAAAGATAGCTGGCTTCCTGTTGGTCGTAGCTAATGAGTGTAAATTAGAAAGTTGTCCGGCTTGAATAGAACAATTTATGTACCGAGTTTGGTGTCTGTAGCTAAAACTAACCCCCCCATTTTTGACAAAAGGTGGCGCTATAGAGCGCCTCTTCCACGCCCGTTTATGAGCTTTTTCCAGTGTCTAACTATCATTAATACTCATATGTGTGTTGAGTTTCATGACATTCTAAACATGTTATCTGCTTCAAAATCACCAGAAACAAATTTTCAAGTTTGAAACGTTGCCATGGCAACAGTATTATAGATATCAATATTCCCTTCACAGTTTTACATCGGCCGTGCTTTGACATTATTCTGATGAAGTTTGAAGCAAATCGATTAAAAATAAGATGCTGAATTCAAAGCATTTTGAAAATGACACACTTCCTGCTGCCAGTTGGTGGCGCTATAACTTTGACTCCTAATAGTCACATCTATGCGCTCGGCATCAAACAACGAACAAAACCCTGAAGTTTGATCAAAATCAGACAATGTATGTGGATGTTATTAGACGCTTCCTGTCTCTCATTTTTCGCCATAAATTCATCGCCTCGCCACGGGCAAACCGTTCGAGATATCAAAAATATCCTGGCAATTTTGCGTCCCCAATGCCTTGAGATCATGTTCACCGAGTTTGGTGGCAATCGGGTGGTAATCTTCAGAGGAGTATATCAAATTCCAGAGCATGGTTTTTTAAACAGCCCTGAATAGCCGACTTCCTGTTGGGCGGAGCCAATGACATGCAGTGTGAAATTTGTTCGGCTCAATGAGATCTATATGTGTACCGAGTTTTATATGAATACGTGCAAGCATGTGTGAGCTATACATCAAGTTTTCAAACTGTGTTCTAGGGGGCGCCGTAGAGCCCCTGTGCCGCGCCCGGGTCCCAGCCTCTGTGGCGTCCGGACGCCAACAGATTCCAACGTGCGTGCGAATTTTCAAGAGTTTTTGAGCATGTTAAGGCCCCCAAAAGTACCCGGATGGTTGAATAAAAAAAAAAAAAAAAAAAAAAAAAAAAAAAAAAATAATCCTTTGGAAATCAATAGGGCCCTGCGCCTTACTGGCTTGGGCCCTAAATATAGCTGCAAGCAGCGATGGTGGGCCCAAGCTGTCAGTGCAACCGCCACGCCGGTGGCATCAAGAAAAATGGGCACAGCGAGCACATGCATTTACAGTAACCCTCTGGCAGTCTGGTTTTAATTGATACAGCAATTAAAGGGTTAATCCAAACCATCAAGACTGTGAAAGACTGTTACTTTAATAAATCGTCACGGCAACACCGTTCAAGATATCCAAAATCCGTTTACAATTTAAGTTCCTCAATGTTTTGGCATCATGTAGACAAAGTTTGGTGTGTATAGTATAATGCTCCTCTGAGGAATATGCATTAATTCACACCCATATTTTTCCAAATATCCACATTCAAATCAAAATAGCCGACTTCCTGTTGGTTGTAGCTAATGACTGTAAATTAGAAGGTTGTCCAGCTTGATGAGACCAATATATGTACCAGTTTTGGTGACTGTAGCTAAAACTAACCCCCCAAGTTTTCTGAAAAGGTGGCGCTATGCAGTGCCTCTTCCATGCCCTTTTATGAGCTTTTGCCAGTGTCTGTCTATCATTAATACTGATATGTGTGTTGAGTTTCATGAAATTCTAATTATTATTTGCAGCACAAAAATTTATAAGACCACGTGTATTTATCTTTAGATTTTTTTTTATGTTGTAATTAACAATTATTAACCTATTTATATAAAATTATGTTGTCAGTGCCCTACAAATTAACTGATTCTAGGATTTTTTTGTATGTAAAACTGACAGAAAAGGATAAGGCCTAAGAGATTTCTTAAGCTGTAATGCAAAAAAATAAAACAGTAAATAAATTAATAAGTGCTGATTGTTTTTTTTTTCAAGTGATTAAAGAGATGTTTAAAAGTCTCTCTCTCTCTCTCTCTCTCTCTCTCTCTCTCAATTCAATTCAATTCAATATGTGCTTTATTGGCATGACAATTGTTACAATGTATTGCCAAAGCATAGTGTTTACATTAAATATAGAACAAATATGTATTTAAAAAAAAAATAATAATAATAATTAAAAATAAATAAATAAATATATAAACACATGCATGTATATATAATTAAACAAAATAGAACAAATCAATTCTACGAATTCTAGAATTCTATGAACAATTTAAAATTTAGTGTGTGTGTGTGTGTGTGTGTGTGTGTGTGTGTGTGTGTGTGTGTGTGTTTGTGTTTGTTTGTGTGTGTGTGTGTGTGGGCGCATCACTGATTTGTTGACTCCTCCCTCTTTTTGTGACAGGTGTCAATGTATTTTGCTGCTAGTAAGATACAATCTTGTTTTTCATCTAATAAATATTGAAGTTGTGTTTTCTTGTTTAACATTTTGAAGTCAGGGTAAAGTATTTCCAATTTAAGATAACATTTCTTTCTAATTTCTTCATAGCAGGTGGTAAGGAAGTGTTGCTCTGTCTCCACTTCTCCATGGGTACAGTATGGGCAGATGCGGCTCTCTCTGGGCAGCCAGTGCTGTCGATATCTGCCCGTCTCTATAGTCAGAGTATGACCGCTCAGTCTGTACCTCGTCATTTGTCTTCTTAATTTACAGTCTTTCACTGTACTCAGATATTCTGCAGTTGTGTAATCTCTATTTAGGGTCAAATAACATTCAAGTTTACTTTGTTTTTCTGTTGTTTCATTCCAATAGGTTAGATCATTTTCTTTTAGTGTTTTTATAATTTGGGTGGGCAGAATTTTGTGGATGGGTGTTTCAGTGTCCTGATGCTGGATGTTGTTAGTCATGTTAGTTTGTGTTTGCAGCTTCAGGACCCTCTCTCTCTCTCTCTCTCTCTCTCAGTGTCACCCTGACTCTGAACACACACACACACACACACACACACACACATCCCCCCCACACAGACAGAAGGAGAGTGACATCAAAAGTCTGATAGTTTTAAAATTTTCTGCTATCCATAGTGTATTGTATATTCATGAAATTAATCACATTTCCTAAGAATGACTTGTTCTGTGTATGTAATTTTTTTATGAAGTGTTTGGAAGCTGCACTTTAAAGATACAAGAAAATTACTGCTATCTTTTTTTACTGTTATTTTAATAAATCACCATTGCCACACTGTTCGAGATATTACCATTTTTAATAATTATTTTAATGATCTATAAGCATTTGTGAAATATTTTGCCTGCATTACAGCTTAGTCTTCATCTGTGAGCTGAACTGTTTTACTGTTACATTCATGAGATGATGTAAATTCAGATGAATATCATGTCAGAGGGTGTCAGAGTTCAGTATCAAATTACAGTCAAATTATTATTTGCAGCACAAAAAATTATAAGACCACGTGTATGTATCTTTAGATTTTTTTATGTTGTAATTAACATAATTATTAACCTAATTATATAAAATGATGTTATCAGTGCCCTACAAATTAACTGGTTCTTGGATTTTTATATTTTTTTGTCCCTAAGACTGACAGAAAAAGATAAGGCCTAGGAAATTTCTTAAGCTATAATGCAAAAAAAAAAAACAAAAAAAAAAATTAAATGAATAATTAAATAAATAAATAAAATAAAATAAAAAGAATATTTAAATAAATAAATACTGATTGATTTTTTTCTAGTGATTAAAGAGATGTTTAAAAGTCTCTCTCTCTCTCTGGGTCTCTCTGTCTGTCTCTCTCACCCCCCTCCTCACACTAACACTTAACACAGACTCACCCATCCCCCCACATACACAGAGCCAGTGTGATCAAATGTCTTGATAGTTTATTAATTTTCTGTTATTCATAGACCTTTGGTAAAGTCATGAAACTAATCATACTTCTTCAGAATGACTTGCTCTATGTATGTAAAAAGTTTTGAAGTGTTTGGAAGCTGCACTTTAAAGATAAGAAAAGAACTGCTCTCCTTTTTACTGTAACTTTAACAAATCGCCATTAATACACCGTTCAAGATATCCTAAATCCGTTAGCAATTTAGCATCTTCAGTATATTGGCATCATGTTGACAAAGTTTGGTGTGAACTACTTGTTTCTGCTTGGAGGAGTATCAATTTGTTTACAGCTTGATATTCCCCGAAAATTAAATTAAAAAAAAAGATAACTGGCTTCCTGTTGGTCGTAGCTAATGAGTGTAAATTAGAAAGTTGTCCGGCTTGAATAGAACAATTTATGTACCGAGTTTGGTGTCTGTAGCTAAAACTAACCCCCCCATTTTTGACAAAAGGTGGCGCTATAGAGCGCCTCTTCCACGCCCGTTTATGAGCTTTTTCCAGTGTCTAACTATCATTAATACTCATATGTGTGTTGAGTTTCATGACATTCTAAACATGTTATCTGCTTCAAAATCACCAGAAACAAATTTTCAAGTTTGAAACGTTGCCATGGCAACAGTATTATAGATATCAATATTCCCTTCACAGTTTTACATCGGCCGTGCTTTGACATTATTCTGATGAAGTTTGAAGCAAATCGATTAAAAATAAGATGCTGAATTCAAAGCATTTTGAAAATGACACACTTCCTGCTGCCAGTTGGTGGCGCTATAACTTTGACTCCTAATAGTCACATCTATGCGCTCGGCATCAAACAACGAACAAAACCCTGAAGTTTGATCAAAATCAGACAATGTATGTGGATGTTATTAGACGCTTCCTGTCTCTCATTTTTCGCCATAAATTCATCGCCTCGCCACGGGCAAACCGTTCGAGATATCAAAAATATCCTGGCAATTTTGCGTCCCCAATGCCTTGAGATCATGTTCACCGAGTTTGGTGGCAATCGGGTGGTAATCTTCAGAGGAGTATATCAAATTCCAGAGCATGGTTTTTTAAACAGCCCTGAATAGCCGACTTCCTGTTGGGCGGAGCCAATGACATGCAGTGTGAAATTTGTTCGGCTCAATGAGATCTATATGTGTACCGAGTTTTATATGAATACGTGCAAGCATGTGTGAGCTATACATCAAGTTTTCAAACTGTGTTCTAGGGGGCGCCGTAGAGCCCCTGTGCCGCGCCCGGGTCCCAGCCTCTGTGGCGTCCGGACGCCAACAGATTCCAACGTGCGTGCGAATTTTCAAGAGTTTTTGAGCACGTTAAGACCCCCAAAAGTACCCGGATGGTTGAATAAAAAAAAAAAAAAAAAAAAAAAAAATAATAAATATAGCTGCAAGCAGCGATGGTGGGCCCAAGCTGTCAGTGCAACCGCCACGCCGGTGGCATCAAGAAAAATGGGCACAGCGAGCACATGCATTTACAGTAACCCTCTGGCAATCTGGTTTTAATTGATACAGCAATTAAAGGGTTAATCCAAACCATCAAGACTGTGAAAGACTGTTACTTTAATAAATCGTCACGGCAACACCGTTCAAGATATCCAAAATCCGTTTACAATTTAAGTTACTCAATGTTTTGGCATCATGTAGACAAAGTTTGGTTTGTATAGTATAATGCTCCTCTGAGGAGTATGCATTAATTCACACCAATATTTTTCCAAATATCCACATTCAAATCAAAATAGCCGACTTCCTGTTGGTTGTAGCTAATGACTGTAAATTAGAAGGTTGTCCAGCTTGATGAGACCAATATATGTACCAGTTTTGGTGACTGTAGCTAAAACTAACCCCCCAAGTTTTCTGAAAAGGTGGCGCTATGCAGTGCCTCTTCCACGCCCTTTTATGAGCTTTTGCCAGTGTCTGTCTATCATTAATACTGATATGTGTGTTGAGTTTCATGAAATTCTAATTATTATTTGCAGCACAAAAATTTATAAGACCACGTGTATTTATCTTTAGATTTTTTTTATGTTGTAATTAACAATTATTAACCTATTTATATAAAATTATGTTGTCAGTGCCCTACAAATTAACTGATTCTAGGATTTTTTTGTATGTAAAACTGACAGAAAAGGATAAGGCCTAAGAGATTTCTTAAGCTGTAATGCAAAAAAATAAAACAGTAAATAAATTAATAAGTGCTGATTGTTTTTTTTTTCAAGTGATTAAAGAGATGTTTAAAAGTCTCTCTCTCTCTCTCTCTCTCTCTCTCTCTCTCTCTCTCAATTCAATTCAATTCAATATGTGCTTTATTGGCATGACAATTGTTACAATGTATTGCCAAAGCATAGTGTTTACATTAAATATAGAACAAATATGTATTTAAAAAAAATAAAATAATAATAATTAAAAATAAATAAATAAATATATAAACACATGCATGTATATATAATTAAACAAAATAGAACAAATCAATTCTACGAATTCTAGAATTCTATGAACAATTTAAAATTTAGTGTGGTGTGTGTGTGTGAGTGTGTGTGTTTGTGTTTGTTTGTGTGTGTGTGTGTGTGTGTGTGTGTGTGTGTGTGTGTGTGTGTTTGTGTTTGTTTGTGTGTGTGTGTGTGTGTGTGTGTGTGTGTGGGCGCATCACTGATTTGTTGACTCCTCCCTCTTTTTGTGACAGGTGTCAATGTATCTTGCTGCTAGTAAGATACAATCTTGTTTTTCATCTAATAAATATTGAAGTTGTGTTTTCTTGTTTAACATTTTGAAGTCAGGGTAAAGTATTTCCAATTTAAGATAACATTTCTTTCTAATTTCTTCATAGCAGGTGGTAAGGAAGTGTTGCTCTGTCTCCACTTCTCCATGGGTACAGTATGGGCAGATGCGGCTCTCTCTGGGCAGCCAGTGCTGTCGATATCTGCCCGTCTCTATAGTCAGAGTATGACCGCTCAGTCTGTACCTCGTCATTTGTCTTCTTAATTTACAGTCTTTCACTGTACTCAGATATTCTGCAGTTGTGTAATCTCTATTTAGGGTCAAATAACATTCAAGTTTACTTTGTTTTTCTGTTGTTTCATTCCAATAGGTTAGATCATTTTCTTTTAGTGTTTTTATAATTTGGGTGGGCAGAATTTTGTGGATGGGTGTTTCAGTGTCCTGATGCTGGATGTTGTTAGTCATGTTAGTTTGTGTTTGCAGCTTCAGGACCCTCTCTCTCTCTCTCTCTCTCTCTCTCTCTCTCTCTCTCTCTCAGTGTCACCCTGACTCTGAACACACACACACACACACACACACACACACACACATCCCCCCACACAGACAGAAGGAGAGTGACATCAAAAGTCTGATAGTTTTAAAATTTTCTGCTATCCATAGTGTATTGTATATTCATGAAATTAATCACATTTCCTAAGAATGACTTGTTCTGTGTATGTAATTTTTTTATGAAGTGTTTGGAAGCTGCACTTTAAAGATACAAGAAAATTACTGCTATCTTTTTTTACTGTTATTTTAATAAATCACCATTGCCACACTGTTCGAGATATTACCATTTTTAATAATTATTTTAATGATCTATAAGCATTTGTGAAATATTTTGCCTGCATTACAGCTTAGTCTTCATCTGTGAGCTGAACTGTTTTACTGTTACATTCATGAGATGATGTAAATTCAGATGAATATCATGTCAGAGGGTGTCAGAGTTCAGTATCAAATTACAGTCAAATTATTATTTGCAGCACAAAAAATTATAAGACCACGTGTATGTATCTTTAGATTTTTTTATGTTGTAATTAACATAATTATTAACCTAATTATATAAAATGATGTTATCAGTGCCCTACAAATTAACTGGTTCTTGGATTTTTATATTTTTTGTCCCTAAGACTGACAGAAAAAGATAAGGCCTAGGAAATTTCTTAAGCTATAATGCAAAAAAAAAAAAAAAAAAAAAAAAATTAAATGAATAATTAAATAAATAAATAAAATAAAATAAAAAGAATAATTAAATAAATAAATACTGATTGATTTTTTTCCTAGTGATTAAAGAGATGTTTAAAAGTCTCTCTCTCTCTCTGGGTCTCTCTGTCTGTCTCTCTCACCCCCTCCTCACACTAACACTTAACACAGACTCACCCATCCCCCCACATACACAGAGCCAGTGTGATCAAATGTCTTGATAGTTTATTAATTTTCTGTTATTCATAGACCTTTTGTAAAGTCATGAAACTAATCATACTTCTTCAGAATGACTTGCTCTATGTATGTAAAAAGTTTTGAAGTGTTTGGAAGCTGCACTTTAAAGATAAGAAAAGAACTGCTCTCCTTTTTACTGTAACTTTAACAAATCGCCATTAATACACCGTTCAAGATATCCTAAATCCGTTAGCAATTTAGCATCTTCAGTATATTGGCATCATGTTGACAAAGTTTGGTGTGAACTACTTGTTTCTGCTTGGAGGAGTATCAATTTGTTTACAGCTTGATATTCCCCGAAAATTAAATTAAAAAAAAAGATAGCTGGCTTCCTGTTGGTCGTAGCTAATGAGTGTAAATTAGAAAGTTGTCCGGCTTGAATAGAACAATTTATGTACCGAGTTTGGTGTCTGTAGCTAAAACTAACCCCCCCATTTTTGACAAAAGGTGGCGCTATAGAGCGCCTCTTCCACGCCCGTTTATGAGCTTTTTCCAGTGTCTAACTATCATTAATACTCATATGTGTGTTGAGTTTCATGACATTCTAAACATGTTATCTGCTTCAAAATCACCAAAAACAAATTTTCAAGTTTGAAACGTTGCCATGGCAACAGTATTATAGATATCAATATTCCCTTCACAGTTTTACATCGGCCGTGCTTTGACATTATTCTGATGAAGTTTGAAGCAAATCGATTAAAAATAAGATGCTGAATTCAAAGCATTTTGAAAATGACACACTTCCTGCTGCCAGTTGGTGGCGCTATAACTTTGACTCCTAATAGTCACATCTATGCGCTCGGCATCAAACAACGAACAAAACCCTGAAGTTTGATCAAAATCAGACAATGTATGTGGATGTTATTAGACGCTTCCTGTCTCTCATTTTTCGCCATAAATTCATCGCCTCGCCACGGGCAAACCGTTCGAGATATCAAAAATATCCTGGCAATTTTGCGTCCCCAATGCCTTGAGATCATGTTCACCGAGTTTGGTGGCAATCGGGTGGTAATCTTCAGAGGAGTATATCAAATTCCAGAGTATGGTTTTTTAAACAGCCCTGAATAGCCGACTTCCTGTTGGGCGGAGCCAATGACATGCAGTGTGAAATTTGTTCGGCTCGATGAGATCTATATGTGTACCGAGTTTTATATGAATACGTGCAAGCATGTGTGAGCTATACATCAAGTTTTCAAACTGTGTTCTAGGGGGCGCCGTAGAGCCCCTGTGCCGCGCCCGGGTCCCAGCCTCTGTGGCGTCCGGACGCCAACAGATTCCAACGTGCGTGCGAATTTTCAAGAGTTTTTGAGCATGTTAAGGCCCCCAAAAGTACCCGGATGGTTGAATAAAAAAAAAAAAAAAAAAAAAAAAAAAAAAAAATAATAATCCTTTGGAAATCAATAGGGCCCTGCGCCTTACTGGCTTGGGCCCTAATAATTAAAGCTGCAAGCAGCAATGAACGGGCCCTCGCACCCGGGCTCACCGCCAACGGTGGCTTCAGGAAATCAATGAACGGTGAGCAATATGCATTTCAAGTGATAAATACAGGAGGAATATTTCAAAGTCATTTATATCTGCCAAACTTCCTGATGCCAGCTGGTGGCGCTATGCCTATAACTGAACATTGACATGTAGATGTTTTCAGACCAGGACTCTTACCAAACAAGTGAAGTTTGGTGCAGATTGAACGTGGTATGTTTGAGTTAGTACAGAGCATGACGTATCCAGTTGCCAACAGGTGGCACTATAATTATAACTGAATATTGGCCTTTAGATGTCTTCATGCAAAGACTCTTACCAAACATGTGAAATTTGGTGCAGATCGGACATTGCCTGTATAAGTTAGTTTAAAACAAATCATTGCCTGTTGCCAGCAGGTGGCGCTATGATTATAATGGAATATTGGCCTTTAGATGTGCTCAGGCCAGGACTCTTACCAAACATACGAAGTTTGGGGCAGATTGAGCATAGTATGTTTGAGTTAGTATAAAGCATGACGTATCCTATTGCCAACAGGTGGCGCTATGATTATAACTGAATATTGGCCTTTAGGTGTCTTCAGCCCATGACTCTTACCAAACATGTGAAGTTTGGTGCATATTGGACATTGCATGTTGATGTTAGTGTAAAATAAGTCATTTCCTGTTGCCAGCAGGTGGCGCTATAATTACAATGCAATATTGGCCTTTAGATATGTTCAGGCCAGGACTCTTATCAAACCTGTGAAGTTTGGGGCAGATCGGACATTTTATGGCTGAGTTACAACAACTTGTATTCCCATGGTGAGACATTGAACTTTGTCACACCACCATGGACACGCCCTTCAACGAAAACTCAAGATCTTCACTATTTAATATCGCAAAGGCCTTTACATTAGACTGAACAAATATAACTTTCATGTCATGAAATCTCTAGGAGTAGTTTGCTACAGACTAAAACATGTCACTTCCTGTTTCCAGCAGGTGGCGCTATAACTATAACTGAATATTTGCATGTAAATCTCTTCAGGTTAGGACTCTTATCATACATGTGACGTTTGGGGTAGATCGGACAATGTATGGCTGAGTTATAACAACTTCCTGTTTCATGGCGAAACATCGAAATCTGCCAGGCCGCCACGGACACGCGCTTCAATGAAAACTCTAGATCTTCGCAATTTAACGTCACAAAGGGCTTTAGATTAGACTGACCAAATATGGTGTTGATCTGAATTAATCTCTAGGAGGAGTTTGTTAAAGTATGACACCTGAAAATGGCAAAAATGACACAAAATTTGCAGAGAAAATTTAAAATAACCAACTTCCTGTTGGGTTTTGGATTTTGCTCCAAGAGACTTTTTTGTAGGTATTGGTGTGTTACATGAGTGTACCGATTTTCATACATGTACGTGAGACGTAGCTCGAGGCGCACTCCGTTGACTGTGTATAGGTGGCGCTATTGAGCCATTTTGCCACACCCACTTCTGAAACATATATCAGATGTCAATTTTCGCCAGTTCTGAGGTGTGTGCAAAATTTCGTGACTTTTCGAGCATGTTTAGGCCCTCAGAAATGCGATAAGGTTTGGAGAAGAAGAATAAAAATAATTAAAGCTGCAAGCAGCGATGAAAGGGACCTCGCACCCGGGCTCACCGCCAACGGTGGCTTCAGAAAGACAGGGAGCGGTGAGCAATATGCATTTAAAGAGGAAAATATAGAAGGAATATATCAAAATCATTTATATGTGCCAAACTTCCTGCTGCCAGCTGGTGGCGCTATGACTATAAGTGGATATTGGCATGTAGATATCTTCAGGAAAGCACTTTAATCAAACATATGAAGTTTGGTGCAGATTGAACATAGTATGTTTGAGTTAGTATAAAGCATGACTTAACCTATTGCCAAGAGGTGGCGCTATGATTATAACCGAATATTGGCCTATAGGTGTCTTCAGGGTATGAGTCTTACCAAAGATGTGAATTTTGGCCCAGTTTGGACTTTGCATGTTGATGTTAGTATAAAATAAGACATTTCCTGTTGCCAGCAGGTGGCGCTAGGATTATAATGGAATATTTGCCTTTAGATGTGTTCAGGCCAGCACATTTATCAAACATATGAAGTTTGGGGCAGATTGAGCATAGTATGTTTGAGTTAGTATAACGCATGACGTATCCTATTGCCAACAGGTGGCGCTATGATTATAACTGAAAATTGGCCTTTAGGTGTCCTCAGGCCATGACTCTTACCAAACATGTGAAGTTTGGTGCATATTGGACATTGCATGTTGATATTAGTGTAAAATAAGCCATTTCCTGTTGCCAGCAGGTGGCGCTATAATTATAATGCAATATTGGCCTTTAGATGTGTTCAGGCCAGGACTCTTATCAAACCTGTGAAGTTTGGGGCAGATCGGACGTTTTATGTCTGAGTTACAACAACTTCTATTCCCTTGGCGAGACATCGTATTTTGTCACGCCGCCACGGACACGCCCTTTAACGAAAACTCAAGATCTTCACAATTTAACATCACAAAGGCCTTTAGATTAGACTGACCATGTATAATGTTGATGTTCTTAAATCTCTAGGAGTAGTTTGTTACAGTGTAAAACATGTCACTTCCTGTTGCCAGCAGGTGGCGCTATGACAATAACTGAATATAGTGACGTAGATCTCTTCAGGTCAGGAGTCTTATCAAACATGTGAAGTTTGGTGCAGATCGGACATTGCATGCCTGAGTTATAACAACTTCCTGTTTCTTGGCGAAGCATCGAAATTCGGCAGGCCGCCACGGACACGCCCTTCAATGAAAACTCTAGATCTTCGCAATTTAACGTCACAAAGGGCTTTAGATTAGACTGACCAAATTTGGTGTTCATCTGAATAAATCTCTAGGAGGAGTTTGTTAAAGTATGAGACCTGAAAACCTCAAAATTGACACAAAATTTGACGAGTTAATTAAAAATAACCAACTTCCTGTTGGGTTTGGGACTTTGCTTCAAGAGACTTTTTGGTAGGTATTGGTGTGTTACATGAGTGTACCGATTTTCATACATGTACGTGAAACGTAGCTCGAGGCGTACACCGTTGAAAGTGCATAGGTGGCGCTGTCGAGCCATTTTGCCACACCCACTTTTGAAACCCATATCAGATGTAAATTTTCGCCACTTCTGGGGCGTGTGCAAAGTTTCGTGACTTTTCGAGCATGTTTAGGCCCTCAAAAATGCGATTAAGTTTGGAAAATAATAATAATAATAATAATAATAATAATAATAATAAACAGAGCAGATTCAATAGGGTCCTCGCACCATCGGTGCTCGGTCCCTAATAATTAAAGCTGCAAGCAGCGATGTACGGGACCTCGCACCCGGGCTCACCGCCAACGGTGGCTTCAGGAAAACAGCGAACGGTGAGCAATATGCATTTAAAGTGATAAATATAGGAGGAATATGTCAAAGTCATTTATATGTGCCAAACTTCCTGCTGCCAGCTGGTGGCGCTATGACTGTAACTGGATATTGGCATGTAGATGTGGTCAGGCCAGCACATTTATCATACATATGAAGTTTGGTGCAGATTGAGCATAGTATGTTTGAGTTGTATAAAGCATGACCTATCCTATTGCCAGCAGGTGGCGGTATATTTATAACTGAATATTGGCCTTAAGATGTGTTCAGGCCAGAACTCTTATAAAACGTGTGAAGTTTGGGGCAGATCGGAGATTGCATGTTTAAGTTAGTGTGAAACATGTAATTTCCTGTTGCCAGCAGGTGGTGCTATAATTTTAACAGAATATTGGCCTTTAGATGACTTCAGGCCAGCACTCTTACCATACATGTGAAGTTTGGTGCAGATTTGACATTGTATGTTTGAGGTAGTATAAAGCATGACATATCCTATTGCCAACAGGTGGCGCTATGATTATAACTGAATATTGGCCTATAGGTGTCTTCAGGCCATGAGTCTTACCAAAGATGTGAAGTTTGGTCCAGATTGGATATTGCATGTTGATGTTAGTGTAAAATAAGCCATTTCCTGTTGCCAGCAGGTGGCGCTATGATCATAATGCAATATTGGCCTTTAGATGCGTTCAGGCCAGGACTCTTATCAAACATGTGAAGTTTGGGGCAGATCGGACATTTTATGGCTGAGTTACAACAACTTGTATTCCCATGGCGAGACATCGAAATTTGTCATGCCACCATGGACACGCCCTTCAACGAAAACTCAAGATCTTCACAATTTAATATCGCAAAGGCCTTTAGATTAGACTGAACAAATATAACTTTCATGTCATGAAATCTCTAGGAGGAGTTTGATACAGACTAAAACATGTCACTTCCTGTTTCCAGCAGGTGGCGCTATAACTATAACTGAATATTTGCATGTAAATCTTCTCAGGTCAGGACTCTTATCATACATGTGAAGTTTGGGGTAGATCGGACAATGTATGGCTGAGTTATAACAACTTCCTGTTTCATGGCGAAGCATCGAATTTTGCCAGGCCGCCACGGACACGCCCTTCAATGAAAACTCTAGATCTTCGCAATTTAACGTCACAAAGGGCTTTAGATTAGACTGACCAAATTTGTTGTTGATCTGAATTAATCTCTAGGAGGAGTTCGTTAAAGTATGACACCTGAAAATGGCAAAAATGACCCAAAATTTGCAGAGAAAATTAAAAATAACCGACTTCCTGTTGGGTTTCGGAATTTGCAACAAGAGACTTTTTGGTAGGTATTGGGGTTTTACACATGTATACCAATTTTCGTACATGTACGTGAAACGTAGCTCGAGGCGCACTCCGTTGAATGTGTATAGGTGGCGCTATCGAGCCATTTTGCCACACCCACTTCTGAACCATATATCAGATGTCAATTTTCGCCAGTTCTGAGGTGTGTGCAAAATTTCGTGACTTTTCGAGCATGTTTAGGCCCTCAAAAATGCGATAAGGTTTGGAGAAGAAGAATAAAAATAATAATAATAATAATAAATATAGCTGCAAGCAGCGATGGTGGGCCCAAGCTGTCAGTGCAACCGCCACCCCGGTGGCATCAAGAAAAATGGGCACAGCGAGCACATGCATTTACAGTAACCCTCTGGCAGTCTGGTTTTAATTGATAAAGCAATTAAAGGGTTAATCCAAACCATCAAGACTGTGAAAGACTGTTACTTTAATAAATCGTCACGGCAACACCGTTCAAGATATCCAAAATCCGTTTACAATTTAAGTTACTCAATGTTTTGGCATCATGTAGACAAAGTTTGGTGTGTATAGTATAATGCTCCTCTGAGGAGTATGCATTAATTCAAACCCATATTTTTCCAAATATCCACATTCAAATCAAAATAGCCGACTTCCTGTTGGTTGTAGCTAATGACTGTAAATTAGAAGGTTGTCCAGCTTGATGATACCAATATATGTACCAGTTTTGGTGACTGTAGCTAAAACTAACCCCCCAAGTTTTCTGAAAAGGTGGCGCTATGCAGTGCCTCTTCCACGCCCTTTTATGAGCTTTTGCCAGTGTCTGTCTATCATTAATACTGATATGTGTGTTGAGTTTCATGAAATTCTAATTATTATTTGCAGCACAAAAATTTATAAGACCACGTGTATTTATCTTTAGATTTTTTTTATGTTGTAATTAACAATTATTAACCTATTTATATAAAATTATGTTGTCAGTGCCCTACAAATTAACTGATTCTAGTTTTTTTTGTCTGTAAAACTGACAGAAAAGGATAAGGCCTAAGAGATTTCTTAAGCTGTAATGCAAAAAAAACAAAACACAGTAAATAAATTAATAAGTGCTGATTGTTTTTTTTTTCAAGTGATTAAAGAGATGTTTAAAAGTCTCTCTCTCTCTCTCTCTCTCTCAATTCAATTCAATTCAATATGTGCTTTATTGGCATGACAATTGTTACAATGTATTGCCAAAGCATAGTGTTTACATTAAATATAGAACAAATATGTATTTAAAAAATAAAATAAATAATAATTAAAAATAAATAAATATATAAACACATGCATGTATATATAATTAAACAAAATAGAACAAATCAATTCTACGAATTCTAGAATTCTATGAACAATTTAAAATTTAGTGTGGTGTGTGTGTGTGTGTGTGTGTGTGTGTGTGTGTGTGTTTGTGTTTGTTTGTGTGTGTGTGGGCGCATCACTGATTTGTTGACTCCTCCCTCTTTTTGTGACAGGTGTCAATGTATCTTGCTGCTAGTAAGATACAATCTTGTTTTTCATCTAATAAATATTGAAGTTGTGTTTTCTTGTTTAACATTTTGAAGTCAGGGTAAAGTATTTCCAATTTAAGATAACATTTCTTTCTAATTTCTTCATAGCAGGTGGTAAGGAAGTGTTGCTCTGTCTCCACTTCTCCATGGGTACAGTATGGGCAGATGCGGCTCTCTCTGGGCAGCCAGTGCTGTCGATATCTGCCCGTCTCTATAGTCAGAGTATGACCGCTCAGTCTGTACCTCGTCATTTGTCTTCTTAATTTACAGTCTTTCACTGTACTTAGATATTCTGCAGTTGTGTAATCTCTATTTAGGGTCAAATAACATTCAAGTTTACTTTGTTTTTCTGTTGTTTCATTCCAATAGGTTAGATCATTTTCTTTTAGTGTTTTTATAATTTGGGTGGGCAGAATTTTGTGGATGGGTGTTTCAGTGTCCTGATGCTGGATGTTGTTAGTCATGTTAGTTTGTGTTTGCAGCTTCAGGACCCTCTCTCTCTCTTTTCAGGTTCTCTCTCTCTCTCTCTCTCAGTGTCACCCTGACTCTGAACACCACACACACACACACACACACACACACACACCCATCCCCCCACACAGACAGAAGGAGAGTGACATCAAAAGTCTGATAGTTTTAAAATTTTCTGCTATCCATAGTGTATTGTATATTCATGAAATTAATCACATTTCCTAAGAATGACTTGTTCTGTGTATGTAATTTTTTATGAAGTGTTTGGAAGCTGCACTTTAAAGATACAAGAAAATTACTGCTATCTTTTTTTACCGTTATTTTAATAAATCACCATTGCCACACTGTTCGAGATATTACCATTTTTAATAATTATTTTAATGATCTATAAGCATTTGTGAAATATTTTGCCTGCATTACAGCTTAGTCTTCATCTGTGAGCTGAACTGTTTTACTGTTACATTCATGAGATGATGTAAATTCAGATGAATATCATGTCAGAGGGTGTCATAGTTCAGTATCAAATTACTGTCAAATTATTATTTGCAGCACAAAAAATTATAAGACCACGTGTATGTATCTTTAGATTTTTTTATGTTGTAATTAACATAATTATTAACCTAATTATATAAAATGATGTTATCAGTGCCCTACAAATTAACTGGTTCTTGGATTTTTATATTTTTTTGTCCCTAAGACTGACAGAAAAAGATAAGGCCTAGGAAATTTCTTAAGCTATAATGCAAAAAAAAAAAAAAAAAAAAAGAATAATTAAATAAATAAAATAAAATAAAATAAAAAGAATAATTAAATAAATAAATACTGATTGATTTTTTTCTAGTGATTAAAGAGATGTTTAAAAGTCTCTCTCTCTCTCTGGGTCTCTCTGTCTGTCTCTCTCACCCCCCTCCTCACACTCACACTTAACACACAGACTCACCCATCCCCCCACATACAAAGAGACAGTGTGATCAAATGTCTTGATAGTTTATTAATTTTCTGTTATTCATAGACCTTTTGTAAAGTCATGAAACTAATCATACTTCTTCAGAATGACTTGCTCTATGTATGTAAAAAGTTTTGAAGTGTTTGGAAGCTGCACTTTAAAGATAAGAAAAGAACTGCTCTCTTTTTTACTGTAACTTTAACAAATCGCCATTAATACACCGTTCAAAATATCCTAAATCCGTTAGCAATTTAGCATCTTCAGTATATTGGCATCATGTTGACAAAGTTTGGTGTGAACTACTTGTTTCTGATTGGAGGAGTATCAATTTATTTACAGCTTGATATTCCCCGAAAATTAAATAAAAAAAAGGCTTCCTGTTGGTCGTAGCTAATGAGTGTAAATTAGAAAGTTGTCCGGCTTGAATAGAACAATTTATGTACCGAGTTTGGTGTCTGTAGCTAAAACTAACCCCCCCATTTTTGACAAAAGGTGGCGCTATAGAGCGCCTCTTCCACGCCCGTTTATGAGCTTTTTCCAGTGTCTAACTATCATTAATACTCATATGTGTGTTGAGTTTCATGACATTCTATACATGTTATCTGCTTCAAAATCACCAGAAACAAATTTTCAAGTTTGAAACGTTGCCATGGCAACAGTATTATAGATATCAATATTCCTTCACAGTTTTACATCGGCCGTGCTTTGACATTATTCTGATGAAGTTTGAAGCAAATCGATTAAAAATAAGATGCTGAATTCAAAGCATTTTGAAAATGACACACTTCCTGCTGCCAGTTGGTGGCGCTATAACTTTGACTCCTAATAGTCACATCTATGCGCTCGGCATCATACAACGAACAAAACCCTGAAGTTTGATCAAAATCAGACAATGTATGTGGATGTTATTAGACGCTTCCTGTCTCTCATTTTTCGCCATAAATTCATCACCTCGCCACGGGCAAACCGTTCGAGATATCAAAAATATCCTGGCAATTTTGCGTCCCCAATGTCTTGAGATCATGTTCACCGAGTTTGGTGGCAATCGGGTGGTAATCTTCAGAGGAGTATATCAAATTCCAGAGCATGGTTTTTTAAACAGCCCTGAATAGCCGACTTCCTGTTGGGCGGAGCCAATGACATGCAGTGTGAAATTTGTTCGGCTCAATGAGATCTATATGTGTACCGAGTTTTATATGAATACGTGCAAGCATGTGTGAGCTATACATCAAGTTTTCAAACTGTGTTCTAGGGGGCGCCGTAGAGCCTCTGTGCCGCGCCCGGGTCCCAGCCTCTGCGGCGTCTGGACGCCAACAGATTCCAACGTGCGTGCGAATTTTCAAGAGTTTTTGAGTTGCCGGATGGTTGAATAAAAAAAAAAAAAAAAATAATAATAATCCTTTGGAAATCAATAGGGCCCTGCGCCTTACTGGCTTGGGCCCTAATAATAAACAGAGCAGATTCAATAGGGTCCTCGCACCATCGGTGCTCGGTCCCTAATAATAATAAACAGAGCAGATTCAATAGGGTCCTCGCACCATCGGTGCTCGGTCCCTAATAATAATAATAATAAACAGAGCAGATTCAATAGGGTCCTCGCACCATCGGTGCTCGGTCCCTAATAATAATAATAAAACAGAACAGATTCAATAGGGTCCTCGCACCATCGGTGCTCGGTCCCTAATAATAATAATAATAATAAACGGAGCAGATTCAATAGGGTCCTCACACCATCGGTGCTCGGGCCTAATAAACGGAGCAGATTCAATAGGGTCCTCACACCATCGGTGCTCGGGCCCTAATAATAATAATAATAATAATAATAAACAGAGCAGATTCAATAGGGTCCTCGCACCATCGGTGCTCGGTCCCTAATAATAATAATAAACAGAGCAGATTCAATAGGGTCCTCGCACCATCGGTGCTCGGTCCCTAATAATAAATATAGCTGCAAGCAGCGATGGTGGGCCCAAGCTGTCAGCGCAACCGCCACCCCGGTGGCATCAAGAAAAATGGGCACAGCAAGCACATGCATTTACAGTAACCCTCTGGCAGTCTGGTTTTAATTGATACAGCAATTAAAGGGTTAATCCAAACCATCAAGACTGTGAAAGACTGTTACTTTAATAAATTGTCACGGCAACACCGTTCAAGATATCCAAAATCCGTTTACAATTTAAGTAACTCAATGTTTTGGCATCATGTAGACAAAGTTTGGTGTGTATAGTATAATGCTCCTCTGAGGAGTATGCATTAATTCACACCCATATTTTTCCAAATATCCACATTCAAATCAAAATAGCCGACTTCCTGTTGGTTGTAGCTAATGACTGTAAATTAGAAGGTTGTCCAGCTTGATGAGACCAATATATGTACCAGTTTTGGTGACTGTAGCTAAAACTAACCCCCCAAGTTTTCTGAAAAGGTGGCGCTATGCAGTGCCTCTTCCACGCCCTTTTATGAGCTTTTGCCAGTGTCTGTCTATCATTAATACTGATATGTGTGTTGAGTTTCATGAAATTCTAATTATTATTTGCAGCACAAAAATTTATAAGACCACGTGTATTTATCTTTAGATTTTTTTTTATGTTGTAATTAACAATTATTAACCTATTTATATAAAATTATGTTGTCAGTGCCCTACAAATTAACTGATTCTAGGATTTTTTTGTCTGTAAAACTGACAGAAAAGGATAAGGCCTAAGAGATTTCTTAAGCTGTAATGCAAAAAAATAAAACATAGTAAATAAATTAATAAGTGCTGATTGTTTTTTTTTCAAGTGATTAAAGAGATGTTTAAAAGTCTCTCTCTCTCTCTCTCTCTCTCTCTCTCTCTCTCAATTCAATTCAATTCAATATGTGCTTTATTGGCATGACAATTGTTACAATGTATTGCCAAAGCATAGTGTTTACATTAAATATAGAACAAATATGTATTTAAAAAATAAAATAAATAATAATTAAAAATAAATAAATAAATATATAAACACATGCATTTATATATAATTAAACAAAATAGAACAAATCAATTCTACGAATTCTAGAATTCTATGAACAATTTAAAATTTAGTGTGGTGTGTGTGTGTGTGTGTGTGTGTGTGTGTGTGTGTTTGTGTTTGTTTGTGTGTGTGTGTGTGTGTGTGTGTGTGTGTGTGTGTTTGTGTGTGTGTGTGTGTGGGCGCATCACTGATTTGTTGACTCCTCCCTCTTTTTGTGACAGGTGTCAATGTATCTTGCTGCTAGTAAGATACAATCTTGTTTTTCATCTAATAAATATTGAAGTTGTGTTTTCTTGTTTAACATTTTGAAGTCAGGGTAAAGTATTTCCAATTTAAGATAACATTTCTTTCTAATTTCTTCATAGCAGGTGGTAAGGAAGTGTTGCTCTGTCTCCACTTCTCCATGGGTACAGTATGGGCAGATGTGGCTCTCTCTGGGCAGCCAGTGCTGTCGATATCTGCCAGTCTCTATAGTCAGAGTATGACCGCTCAGTCTGTACCTCGTCATTTGTCTTCTTAATTTACAGTCTTTCACTGTACTCAGATATTCTGCAGTTGTGTAATCTCTATTTAGGGTCAAATAACATTCAAATTTACTTTGTTTTTCTGTTGTTTCATTCCAATAGGTTAGATCATTTTCTTTTAGTTTTTTTATAATTTGGGTGGGCAGAATTTTGTGGATGGGTGTTTCAGTGTCCTGATGCTGGATGTTGTTAGTCATGTTAGTTTGTGTTTGCAGCTTCAGGACCCTCTCTCTCTCTTTTCAGGTTCTCTCTCTCTCTCTCTCTCTCTCTCTCTCTCTCTCAGTGTCACCCTAAGGCTTAGGAAAAGCTATAATGCAAAAAAAAAAATAAAAAAAAAAAAAAAAAAATGAATAATTAAATAAATAAATAAAATAAAATAAAATAAAAAGAATAATTAAATAAATAAATACTGATTGATTTTTTTCTAGTGATTAAAGAGATGTTTAAAAGTCTCTCTCTCTCTCTGTGTCTCTCTGTCTGTCTCTCTCACCCCCCTCCTCACACTAACACTTAACACACAGACTCACCCATCCCCCCACATACACAGAGCCAGTGTGATCAAATGTCTTGATAGTTTATTAATTTTCTGTTATTCATAGACCTTTTGTAAAGTCATGAAACTAATCATACTTCTTCAGAATGACTTGCTCTATGTATGTAAAAAGTTTTGAAGTGTTTGGAAGCTGCACTTTAAAGATATAAGAAAATAACTGCTCTCTTTTACTGTAACTTTAACAAATTGCCATTAATACACCGTTCAAGATATCCTAAATCCGTTAGCAATTTAGCATCTTCAGTATATTGGCATCATGTTGACAAAGTTTGGTGTGAACTACTTGTTTCTGATTGGAGGAGTATGAATTTATTTACAGCTTGATATTCCCCAAAAATTAAATAAAAAAAAATGATAGCTGGCTTCCTGTTGGTCGTAGCTAATGAGTGTAAATTAGAAAGTTGTCCGGCTTGAATAGAACAATTTATGTACCGAGTTTGGTGTCTGTAGCTAAAACTAACCCCCCCATTTTTGACAAAAGGTGGCGCTATAGAGCGCCTCTTCCACGCCCGTTTATGAGCTTTTTCCAGTGTCTAACTATCATTAATACTCATATGTGTGTTGAGTTTCATGACATTCTAAACATGTTATCTGCTTCAAAATCACCAGAAACAAATTTTCAAGTTTGAAACGTTGCCATGGCAACAGTATTATAGATATCAATATTCCCTTCACAGTTTTACATCGGCCGTGCTTTGACATTATTCTGATGAAGTTTGAAGCAAATCGATTTAAAATAAGATGCTGAATTCAAAGCATTTTGAAAATGACACACTTCCTGCTGCCAGTTGGTGGCGCTATAACTTTGACTCCTAATAGTCACATCTATGCGCTCGGCATCAAACAACGAACAAAACCTGAAGTTTGATCAAAATCAGACAATGTATGTGGATGTTATTAGACGCTTCCTGTCTCTCATTTTTCGCCATAAATTCATCGCCTCGCCACGGGCAAACCGTTTGAGATATCAAAAATACCCTGGCAATTTTGCGTCCCCAATGTCTTGAGATCATGTTCACCGAGTTTGGTGGCAATCGGGTGGTAATCTTCAGAGGAGTATATCAAATTCCAGAGCATGGTTTTTTAAACAGCCCTGAATAGCCGACTTCCTGTTGGGCGGAGCCAATGACATGCAGTGTGAAATTTGTTCGGCTCGATGAGATCTATATGTGTACCGAGTTTTATATGAATACGTGCAAGTATGTGTGAGCTATACATCAAGTTTTCAAACTGTGTTCTAGGGGCGCCGTAGAGCCCCTGTGCCGCGCCCGGGTCCCAGCCTCTGCGGCGTCTGGACGCCAACAGATTCCAACGTGCGTGCGAATTTTCAAGAGTTTTTGAGCACGTTAAGGCCCCCAAAAGTACCCGGATGGTTGAATAAAAATAAATAAATAAATAAATAAAAATAATAATCCTTTGGAAATCAATAGGGCCCTGCGCCTTACTGGCTTGGGCCCTAATAATAATAAATATAGCTGCAAGCAGCGATGGCGGGCCCAAGCTGTCAGTGCAACCGCCACCCCCCGTGGCATCAAGAAAAAGGGGTACAGCGAGCACATGCTTTTACAGTAACCCTCTGGCAGTCTGGTTTTAATTGATACAGCAATTAAAGGGTTAATCCAAACCATCAAGACTGTGAAAGACTGTTACTTAAATAAATTGTCACGGCAACACCGTTCAAGATATCCGAAATCCGTTTACAAATTTAAGTTCCTGAATGTTTTGGCATCATGTAGACAAAGTTTGGTGTGTATAGTATAATGCTCCTCTGAGGAGTATGCATTAATTCACACCCATATTTGTCCAAATATCCACATTCAAATCAAAATAGC
Source organism: Aspiorhynchus laticeps (assembly GCA_023376895.1). Classification (NCBI taxonomy): domain Eukaryota; kingdom Metazoa; phylum Chordata; class Actinopteri; order Cypriniformes; family Cyprinidae; genus Aspiorhynchus; species Aspiorhynchus laticeps. The sequence continues at coordinate 1,612,829 of CM041812.1, read as the reverse complement.
CGACTTCTTGTTGGTTGTAGCTAATGACTGTAAATTAGAAGGTTGTCCAGCTTGATGAGACCAATATATGTACCAAGTTTGGTGACTGTAGCTAAAACTAAGCCCACAAGTTTTTTTCTAAAAAGGTGGCGCTATGCAGTGCCTCTTCCACGCCCTTTTATGAGCTTTTGCCAGTGTCTATCTATCATTAATACTGATATGTGTGTTGAGTTTCATGAAATTCTAAGCATGTTATCCACCTCAAAATCACCGGAAAAGAATATTCAAGTTTGACACGTTGCCATGGCAACAGTATTTTAAATAACAATATTCCCTTCACATATTTACATCGGCCGTGTTTTGACATTATTCTGATGACGTTTGAAGCAAATCGATTAGACATAAGATGCTGAATTCAAAGCATTTTGAAAATGACACACTTCCTGCTGCCAGTTGGTGGCGCTATAACTTTGACTCCTAATAGTCACATCTATGCGCTCAGCATCATACAACGAACAAACCAATGAAGTTTGATCAAAATCAGACAATGTATGTGGCTGTTATTAGATGCTTCCTGTCTCTCATTTCTCGCCATAACTTCATCGCCTCGCCATGGGCAAACCGTTCGAGATATCAAAAATATCTTGGCAATTTTGCATCCCCAATGTCTTGAGATCATGTTCACCTAGTTTGGTGGCAATCGGGTGGTAATCCTCAGAGGAGTATATCAAATTCCAGAGCATGCGCTTTTTAAACAGCCCTAAATAGCCGACTTCCTGTTGGGCGGAGCCTATGAAATGCTGGATGAAAGTTGTTCAGCTCAATGAGATCTATATGTGTACCGAGTTTCATATGAATATGTGCAAGTATGTGTGAGCTATACATCAAGTTTTCAGACTGTGCTCCAGGGGGCGCCGTAGAGCCCCTGTGCCACGCCCGGGTCCCAGCCTCTGTGGCGTCCTGATGGCCGCGGATTCCAACGTGTGTGCGAATTTTCAAGAGTTTTTGAGCACGTTAAGGCCCCCAAAAATGCCCGGAAGGTTGAAAAAAAAAAATCCTTAGGGGAACAATGATTCAATATAGCTGCAAGCAGCGATGGTGGGCCCAAGCTGTCAGTGCAACCGCCACGCCGGTGGCATCAAGAAAAATGGGCACAGCGAGCACATGCATTTACAGTAACCCTCTGGCAATCTGGTTTTAATTGATACAGCAATTAAAGGGTTAATCCAAACCATCAAGACTGTGAAAGACTGTTACTTTAATAAATCGTCACGGCAACACCGTTCAAGATATCCAAAATCCGTTTACAATTTAAGTTACTCAATGTTTTGGCATCATGTAGACAAAGTTTGGTTTGTATAGTATAATGCTCCTCTGAGGAGTATGCATTAATTCACACCCATATTTTTCCAAATATCCACATTCAAATCAAAATAGCCGACTTCCTGTTGGTTGTAGCTAATGACTGTAAATTAGAAGGTTGTCCAGCTTGATGAGACCAATATATGTACCAGTTTTGGTGACTGTAGCTAAAACTAACCCCCCAAGTTTTCTGAAAAGGTGGCGCTATGCAGTGCCTCTTCCACACCCTTTTATGAGCTTTTGCCAGTGTCTGTCTATCATTAATACTGATATGTGTGTTGAGTTTCATGAAATTCTAATTATTATTTGCAGCACAAAAATTTATAAGACCACGTGTATTTATCTTTAGATTTTTTTTATGTTGTAATTAACAATTATTAACCTATTTTATATAAAATTATGTTGTCAGTGCCCTACAAATTAACTGATTCTAGGATTTTTTTGTATGTAAAACTGACAGAAAAGGATAAGGCCTAAGAGATTTCTTAAGCTGTAATGCAAAAAAATAAAACAGTAAATAAATTAATAAGTGCTGATTGTTTTTTTTTTCAAGTGATTAAAGAGATGTTTAAAAGTCTCTCTCTCTCTCTCTCTCTCTCTCTCTCTCAATTCAATTCAATTCAATTCAATTCAATATGTGCTTTATTGGCATGACAATTGTTACAATGTATTGCCAAAGCTTAGTGTTTACATTAAATATAGAACAAATATGTATTTAAAAAAAATAAAATAATAATAATTAAAAATAAATAAATAAATATATAAACACATGCATGTATATATAATTAAACAAAATAGAACAAATCAATTCTACGAATTCTAGAATTCTATGAACAATTTAAAATTTAGTGTGGTGTGTGTGTGTGAGTGTGTGTGTTTGTGTTTGTTTGTGTGTGTGTGTGTGTGTGTGTGTTGTGTGTGTGTGTGTGTGTGTGTGTGTGTGTGTTTGTGTTTGTGTTTGTTTGTGTGTGTGTGTGTGTGTGGGCGCATCACTGATTTGTTGACTCCTCCCTCTTTTTGTGACAGGTGTCAATGTATCTTGCTGCTAGTAAGATACAATCTTGTTTTTCATCTAATAAATATTGAAGTTGTGTTTTCTTGTTTAACATTTTGAAGTCAGGGTAAAGTATTTCCAATTTAAGATAACATTTCTTTCTAATTTCTTCATAGCAGGTGGTAAGGAAGTGTTGCTCTGTCTCCACTTCTCCATGGGTACAGTATGGGCAGATGCGGCTCTCTCTGGGCAGCCAGTGCTGTCGATATCTGCCCGTCTCTATAGTCAGAGTATGACCGCTCAGTCTGTACCTCGTCATTTGTCTTCTTAATTTACAGTCTTTCACTGTACTCAGATATTCTGCAGTTGTGTAATCTCTATTTAGGGTCAAATAACATTCAAGTTTACTTTGTTTTTCTGTTGTTTCATTCCAATAGGTTAGATCATTTTCTTTTAGTGTTTTTATAATTTGGGTGGGCAGAATTTTGTGGATGGGTGTTTCAGTGTCCTGATGCTGGATGTTGTTAGTCATGTTAGTTTGTGTTTGCAGCTTCAGGACCCTCTCTCTCTCTCTCTCTCTCTCTCTCTCTCTCTCTCTCTCAGTGTCACCCTGACTCTGAACACACACACACACACACACACACACACACACACACATCCCCCCACACAGACAGAAGGAGAGTGACATCAAAAGTCTGATAGTTTTAAAATTTTCTGCTATCCATAGTGTATTGTATATTCATGAAATTAATCACATTTCCTAAGAATGACTTGTTCTGTGTATGTAATTTTTTATGAAGTGTTTGGAAGCTGCACTTTAAAGATACAAGAAATTACTGCTATCTTTTTTTACTGTTATTTTAATAAATCACCATTGCCACACTGTTCGAGATATTACCATTTTTAATAATTATTTTAATGATCTATAAGCATTTGTGAAATATTTTGCCTGCATTACAGCTTAGTCTTCATCTGTGAGCTGAACTGTTTTACTGTTACATTCATGAGATGATGTAAATTCAGATGAATATCATGTCAGAGGGTGTCAGAGTTCAGTATCAAATTACAGTCAAATTATTATTTGCAGCACAAAAATTATAAGACCACGTGTATGTATCTTTAGATTTTTTTATGTTGTAATTAACATAATTATTAACCTAATTATATAAAATGATGTTATCAGTGCCCTACAAATTAACTGGTTCTTGGATTTTTATATTTTTTTGTCCCTAAGACTGACAGAAAAAGATAAGGCCTAGGAAATTTCTTAAGCTATAATGCAAAAAAAAAAAAAAAAAAAAAAAAATTAAATGAATAATTAAATAAATAAATAAAATAAAAAGAATAATTAAATAAATAAATACTGATTGATTTTTTTCTAGTGATTAAAGAGATGTTTAAAAGTCTCTCTCTCTCTCTGGGTCTCTCTGTCTGTCTCTCTCACCCCCCTCCTCACACTAACACTTAACACAGACTCACCCATCCCCCCACATACACAGAGCCAGTGTGATCAAATGTCTTGATAGTTTATTAATTTTCTGTTATTCATAGACCTTTTGTAAAGTCATGAAACTAATCATACTTCTTCAGAATGACTTGCTCTATGTATGTAAAAAGTTTTGAAGTGTTTGGAAGCTGCACTTTAAAGATAAGAAAAGAACTGCTCTCCTTTTTACTGTAACTTTAACAAATCGCCATTAATACACCGTTCAAGATATCCTAAATCCGTTAGCAATTTAGCATCTTCAGTATATTGGCATCATGTTGACAAAGTTTGGTGTGAACTACTTGTTTCTGCTTGGAGGAGTATCAATTTGTTTACAGCTTGATATTCCCCGAAAATTAAATAAAAACAAAAAGATAGCTGGCTTCCTGTTGGTCGTAGCTAATGAGTGTAAATTAGAAAGTTGTCCGGCTTGAATAGAACAATTTATGTACCGAGTTTGGTGTCTGTAGCTAAAACTAACCCCCCCATTTTTGACAAAAGGTGGCGCTATAGAGCGCCTCTTCCACGCCCGTTTATGAGCTTTTTCCAGTGTCTAACTATCATTAATACTCATATGTGTGTTGAGTTTCATGACATTCTAAACATGTTATCTGCTTCAAAATCACCAGAAACAAATTTTCAAGTTTGAAACGTTGCCATGGCAACAGTATTATAGATATCAATATTCCCTTCACAGTTTTACATCGGCCGTGCTTTGACATTATTCTGATGAAGTTTGAAGCAAATCGATTAAAAATAAGATGCTGAATTCAAAGCATTTTGAAAATGACACACTTCCTGCTGCCAGTTGGTGGCGCTATAACTTTGACTCCTAATAGTCACATCTATGCGCTCGGCATCAAACAACGAACAAAACCCTGAAGTTTGATCAAAATCAGACAATGTATGTGGATGTTATTAGACGCTTCCTGTCTCTCATTTTTCGCCATAAATTCATCGCCTCGCCACGGGCAAACCGTTCGAGATATCAAAAATATCCTGGCAATTTTGCGTCCCCAATGCCTTGAGATCATGTTCACCGAGTTTGGTGGCAATCGGGTGGTAATCTTCAGAGGAGTATATCAAATTCCAGAGCATGGTTTTTAAACAGCCCTGAATAGCCGACTTCCTGTTGGGCGGAGCCTATGACATGCAGTGTGAAATTTGTTCGGCTCAATGAGATCTATATGTGTACCGAGTTTCATATGAATACGTGCAAGCATGTGTGAGCTATACATCAAGTTTTCAAACTGTGTTCTAGGGGGCGCCGTAGAGCCCCTGTGCCGCGCCCGGTCCCAGCCTCTGTGGCGTCCGGACGCCAACAGATTCCAACGTGCGTGCGAATTTTCAAGAGTTTTTGAGCACGTTAAGACCCCCAAAAGTTGCCGGATGGTTGAATAAAAAAAATAAATAAAAAAAAAAAATAATAATTAATAATCCTTTGGAAATCAATAGGGCCCTGCGCCTTACTGGCTTGGCCCTAATAATCCTTTGGAAATCAATAGGGCCCTGCGCCTTACTGGCTTGGGCCCTAATAATCCTTTGGAAATCAATAGGGCCCTGCGCCTTACTGGCTTGGGCCCTAAATATAGCTGCGAGCAGCAATTATCGGGGTTCAAGCAGTTAAGGCATTTAAGCACATAAGGAAAAAGACTTCATGTTAACATGGCTGTAACCACCTAAATCAATGATTAAAAATAGCATTTTGGGCAAATGCAGGTAATTTACCAAAGAAATATGATTTTTAACAGTTATGACTGTTGTAGCGCCACCTGTTATCCGATCTCAATGAAACGTTGCATGCATGTTAAGAGTCATCAGTTAAATGTTTTCACCAAGTTTCGTAAAGTTTTGAGTTTTTGTTTAGGTTTTATAGGCTTTTGGGTATATTTGCCCACGCCTCCTTTATAAATGAGCCAATTATAGCTAACCAAAAGACAAAATTCAACTTTTTGATAATTATTGATCTAGAGTCCAGAGAATTGTTCTGCAGTGGTTTGATCGAGAGAAAAACCAGGGACTAGTTCGCAAAAGTAGGTTTTAAAACATTTGTGAATATTTAATGAACGATTTGATTGACAGCAATGGTTCTGGAGGCAAAGTTACTCATTATGACGAGATCATCTTTCAAACGTTTTGGGGCCCCATTGCGAAACGGAGTCGAAATTTCAACTTTTTGATAATTATTGATATTCACTTTCCAGAGAATATTTCTGCAGTGGTTTGGTTCCGATCGGGTGAAAAACCTAGGACTAGTTCGCAAAAGTAGGTTTCGGATATCACTCAATTTTGCGGAAAAACGGGACCTCCTAGACCCCAAAGCGGTTTATGAGTTATGAGCACTTTCGCGCTTTTGATCGCTGTAGCGCCCCCATAAGGCCGATTGGGCCGGTTCTTTGCGCCCGAGTAGCGAGCCAGACTACTGCCTTCTGACCAAGTTTCAGCTCTCTAGCCCTTACGGTTTGGGCTGCACTATCAGTTTAGGGGAGAATAATAATAATAATAATAATAATAATAATAATTAAAAAAAAATCTCTAACAAATACATTAGGGTTTCAGCACTGCGTGCTTGAACCCCTAATAAAACATACAATTACAATAGGGGCTACAGCCCTTTGGGCTTGGCCCCTAAAAAGGCAGATGTCAGCTGAAACTATATGACCTTATCTTCATCAGATTCGGACACATTACACTTTCCTCGTTCAAGCAGGAGTTGTGCTTTCATGAGCAGAAATGTGAAATACGCTTTTCTAAAACCTCTCCTAATGTTCACAAATCACACGTGCACATTAAAACGCATTCAATCAACACTTTATTTGATCATTTGAAGTATAAAGGCTGCACAAAGTAAAGCATGCATGTGGCGATTCTTAAAATAAAAGGTTAAAAATCAGTGTACGCGTAAGGCTAGTGTTTGTTAGTGCAGACAAAAGCAGTACAAAATAACACTTCATCTGTAAAAACATACAGTACTGAATATCTTGAGGTTTATTGGCTTCCACGGCGTTAGCGGCAGTGATTTGAGCATAGAGTCAAAGAGACGCGTTTGCATCTCTTCAGCAGGAACACAGACAGAAACGCTCCTCGTCCAGCTCTGTGTGCTACATGTCCTGAGCTCTGAGGATGAGTGCGGTCTGTCTGCAGAAGAGATGCTTCATCATGTAGTGATTCACTTATGAACAGCTGCTTTAAATACAACACACTTCAGTGTTCAAACTAGCATGCTACTGTCTGTAATAACCGCTAAAAACTACGAGCCAGTAGAAAACTGTCTATAAAAGAGACCTAAAATGCAGTCTTATAAAATTAATACAAACATGATTTAAAAACAAAAGGTTAATCTGACGTGGACGAGTCTAGAAAAGAGTCCTCACAGTTACAAGCAAAAAGAAAAACATTTGGTTCATTCAATTTAAGCTGAAAAACATTTCACAATCTGAAACAAACCGAAGTGAAAAAGACTTTAAAAAGCATAATTCAAAACAAAAACAAAGATTCACTCAGAAAATGGCAGCATAGAGGAAGGTGGTCCAGCTGGCAGCTGTGATTGGCTGTAGTGCTGATCACATGATCGCACAACCCCTCTTAGCTGTACGAGGATCTCCCTGTGAACAGAGCAGAGCACTGAGCCAGCAGCACACACACCTCTCACACACAGATAGACACACACAGAGACCCCCCCCCTCTCACACACAGACAGACACACACACACAGAGACACCCCCCCCCCTCACACAGACACACACAGAGACCCCCCCCCCCTCTCACAGACAGACAGACACACACACAGAGACACCCCCCCCTCACACAGACAGACAGACACACACCTCTCACACAGAGACACAGACACACACATACCCCTCTCTCTCACCTCACCCCCCCCCCCCTCTCACACACCTCCTCACACAGACAGACACACCTCTCACAGACACAGACATACGCCTCTCTCTCACCTCACACACCCCCCCTCTCACACACACACACCCCCCCCCTCACACAGACAGACACACACCTCTCACACAGAGACACAGACATACCCCTCTCTCTCACCTCTCACCCCCCCCCCACACAGACACACACCTCTCTCACACACCCCCCCTCACACACAGAGAGACACACACGCCTCTCTCTCTCACACACACAGACAGTCAGACACACACAGAGCAGACATGTGCTTTGACAGACCTGCTGGTGAAAGAAACGCTCCTCGATGACTTCAGCTTCCTGTTCCTCCTCGTCCTCATCCTCCTCCACTGCGGTCTTGAATACTGTGCTCCTCACAGCTACTTCCTGTAGGGACAGGAACACATCAGAGCAGAGCCAATGCTGCCCTCTACTGGCCACGTGAACAAGCATCTCTATAACAACAAGAGGGATGACCTCACGCCTCACCTCTCCTTCTGGCTCAGCAGGAGCACTTTAATGTCCTCGCCGCTCCTCCATGAGCTCTGGCTCTTCCAGATCAGGTCCGTCGGAGGGTTGGAGCTCACGCCCGCATTAGACGCCCAGATCTGACAGAAATCAAACTGTCAGGTGACACAGTGTTCATAATCAACAGCACAAGTCTATGAGGAAGTGTCAGGATGTACCGTGACTTTCTGCCCAGCCTTCAGGACGTATCTGGCAGTGAATTTATACGTCGCGGAAACATCACCGATAGTTCTGGTCAGCTGAAATCCAGCCATGGGTTGATCCTGAAAAATGGTTCAGAATCTTCTTCAATTAATTGCTACAACAACAGAACGATAGATAGAATAGAAACAGTTAAACACGCAAGTGATCACGCCACTGATTGGTTGAGGTTTACAGCATCTGAACCGAAACATCAATGATTGATATTTAAGTGCACAATGAGTTTTGCTGCTTGCCGAGTCCACTTTATTAAATCAGCTAACGCACCCATTCTTGAACATTAGGTCAGAAGCAGCCTGGTCAAGCTCACCAGTGATTTGTTGGTGGTCTCTTGATCATCTTAAAATGTTCTTTGGCGTTTCTGGGACAGCTTTACATTGGTTTAGATCTTTCTGATCGTAGCTAGGTTATTTACGTAGCTAGGTTACAGGTTTGAGGTGGGCACTGTTCATACTGGTGTCCCCCAAGGTTCAATCTTAGGTCCAATACATCTTAGCATCTATTAATTTCCTCTTGCAAAGCTTTTGAGGTCACTGACTTAAAACTGAAAAGTCCAAAACGCACAAGGGTTGTTTTTTTTTAATAATTTTGCATGCGTTATTGGCAGCTGCATAAATTTTGGCACAGGTATGTATTCTTATTGGAATTTTACCATTTCCTTTAATAAATCTATTATGCACTAGGTACAAAAAAAAAAAAAAAAAAAAAAGTTCCTCAGGACCTTTTGGACTAAAATGTGCTCATTGAAACCCATTAAAACTGCTATTTTTAATCGCAGTGTTGTTTAACTGTAAAATGATGCAATTTATGTTAATAGGCTTTCATTTAGTTTCATTACCAGATGGTGCCATTTTTTCAGGTTTGGTCAATATTCGCTGAAAGCAAATACTCGCTTTATTCCTGTTTTCTGCATATTATAGAGCCAATTGGATAAATAATGCAGCTATAATTGTGTGTAATATTTGAGAGATACTCTACTGTAAATCACAAATCAAGCACTGTGTGCACCAGCAGATTTCTGCTCTCATCTAATGGAGAACATATGGTACTGCGCCCAACAAAATCTTACTGAAAGCTCATTTTTTTGAGATATCAACCTCAAATTTGGAACATCTTGTTTAAATTTATGGCTTTGATTTTCTAGCAGGTTTAGAGTTCAACATGTTTCATAAAATATATATTTTATATAAATGAAAAAAAAGTTAGAGGTTTAAGTTTGAATTTATTCAATAATAATCTGCCATGGGACGCACGCTCTGAGTGCTGTGATGAGTGCGTGTGCCTGCGGACGCACCTGCTCAGAGCTGTTGTGCAAGCGGATGAACTTCCCGTCCACGTCCAGCTCGTCGATGCAGATGTTTCCAGTGGCAGACGCGGCGTGAGCGATGCTGATGCTGCTGCTGGCCTCAGACTCCTCCACATCCACACGCTTCCTCTTCCCTCGCGCGGTACGGACGCTGCGGCTGGAGGAGGCCCGGGACACCGTCACACGAGACGAGGGGCTGGGAGACAGCTTCAGCCTGAGACAGGAGCATCAGTGTTACACCACCGGTCCCCAAACACACCACACACCAAACACAGAGCCAGCCTCACCTCTCCTCCTCTCCCTCCAGCAGCTTCCGGTAGGCGTTGATCTCCATGTCCAGCGCCAGCTTCACGTCCAGCAGCTGCTCGTACTCGTCCAGCTGCTGCTGCATCTTAGCTCGGATCTCTGCGATCTCTCGCTCCTTCTCCGCCAGTAACCTGCGGCTCAGATCCTTCTCACGGCTCAGAGCCGCTTCCAGCTCACTGATCCGATCCTGCCACGCACGCGCCTGAGGAACAAACAATCAAATACTCAACTATTACTGGACTTAAAGGGACAGTTCACCCAAAAATTTAAATTCTGTCATTTACTCAGCCTCAAGTAGATCCAAACCTGTATGAATGTGTTTGTTCTGAACACAAAGGAAGATATTCTGAAGAAAGTTTGTAATCAGGCTGTTTTGGGGCACCATTGACTTCAATAGTAGGAGCAAAATACTGCTCTGTTTCCCTCATTCTTCAGAATATCTTCCTTTGTGTTCAGAACAAACATTCATACAGGTTTGGATCTACTTGAGGCTGAGTAAATGACAATTTTCATTTTTGGCTGAGACATGCTGTGATTTTAGGAGAGAGCAAACACAGATCAGCTCCAACAGCAAATGAGTTTGACCCTCGTAACGCCTTTAACATCAGTGCACCATTCACATTCTGAATCAGTCATAACTTCATATTTCTCAACTAAAACCATATTGTATCCGATCAGCAGCTTCTCATTAATGAGTGAAAGTTTTAAATATTACTGCATTTACCCCTTTTTCAAAATTTCAATTAAATTACACATGAACACACACACTAGGGATGCGCGGTATAGCGGTACTGGAAAAATACCGGTATATATATTTAAAACGGTATGATATCATAATTGTGCTCAATTTGGTATTTCATACGCTGCTGTTGTGAAGTGCACCTGTAGGTGGCAGTGCTTCCCAAATTGCTGCTCAACCGGTAAATATGACGACAGAACAACACGATGAATCAAACAGATGAAACTATCAACACACCCGACATTAATAAACAAAGAGAACAGTAGAAGTGAAATATGGCATTACTCTGCATACAAAACAGATGATAAAGCTGAACGAACCGACCACAGGAGGCAACACATCGAACCTTTTCAAGCATTAGTCTCTTGCTCATCCTGATCTTTCAGAGAATTAAGAGCTCGACAGGTGAGTGCATCATTCATACATTAATATTTAATTTTGACTTATTTACAACTGATCAGCGTTCACACAGATGTGATACAGTAGCTCAAACGTGCTTGTGTGACAGAACCAGTGAAGTTTGGTCACATGATACATGCATTTCATACAATCTAATATTAATTGGATTTGAGTTAAGAGTTTTGCTATATTAATGTTAGCGTCAATGATATGAAGGGAATGTTTCTGGTAATATGAAGCAGCCGAGAGAGAGATTTATATTTAATGCTTTTTCTTAGGCTATCCGAGTCTGAAAACAATCAGAGAGAAATAATGTGATTTTGAATATTACTATGTTAGAATAACAATTTACAATAAAGCAACATTTGTTGCATTAATTGCATTACTTTAGTTGTATTTTTTTTCTTCAAACTCAGTCAAAATGTAACCCATGTTTCCGGTAGTTTTGTGTTGCATAGAGACGTTTTGTTTGCACTGAAGATTTGAATATATTTGCATTGTATTACTCAAGTTATTTTTTTTTTCTCCAACATCATAATAATGTAAGCTATAATCCCTGTATGGTTTGTTACAAAGGTATTACGATATTTATTATTATTAATAATTTTAATTAATTTAATCACACACACACGACTGATTTGCTTCGTCTTTGAACAATTCAGGTCGAAATTTATGAAACCTGCATAATTATTTCTAACAAAAATATTACTCTTAATTTGAGCAATAATTTGTTTTACTTGCATAAACTATTTTTTAGATGGAAAAAAAGATCAGTTTTTCATTATGAAACGACTGCTGCTCAATAAATGTACATGTTTAATCAACATTCAGTCACTATTTCAGCACAAAAGTGAGATACGGGAAAAGGATAAAGTTATGACATCAATATATAACTTTATACAAAAAGTATTGACACCTAATGAAAATTTAAGTAAATGAAAACCATAAAAAAAAAAAAAATTAATGTAATGTTAAATTAATGTTAACTGAAAATTAAAAATAAACTTATTTCAGCTAGTTGCCATGGCAACATTTCTAGTTTAAATTTAGTTTACTAAAATAACAAAATTAAACTAATAAAAAAAAACTATATGGACATTATTGTAAATTTGTGTGTTTAGCCTTATTATTAAAGTAAAAAACTCATTTAGTAAAACAGCGCTGCTGTTAAAGCTCTATACGGACTGGATTAGATTCACATGGAGAGCTGGGGTAAACCATCATTACTACAGCTTCTCAGTGATATCAATAATCATCAGTCAATGTCAGGTAATCCTGTGCGTATGGACCAGCTCTAAATGCACAAATATTCTGTCATTTCCGTTTAGAAGCAGTTTTCTGTGTTTTTGAGGTTTGGAGGCGCTTGAAGCAGCATGCTGTTGTGTTGTAGGCAGTAGGACAAGTCTGGGGCAAACCAAGTGTTTTACGCATGACAACTAATACCATTCAGATCAAAAACAAGGTCAAGAGCACTTGTTAGACTTCGTTCACACTGCAGGTCTTAATGCTCAGATGTTTTTGCGCTGTTGTTCACATTGTGATTTAAATGCGACTGCCATCAGTCTCATGTGTGAAGCGTATCCGGCCCTGACCCGCATGCGCAGAAGACGTCAGACGCAGCACACTGTGTTTGGATGCTGCTCGTGTTAGCGTGTGTTTAGCAATTTTTAAGTTAATGTGCAATCGGAGCCTAAATAACAAAGTGATAGTATTGTCTATATATTGTCTGCCATTGTGATTTTAATCTTCGCTCCTCCAGCACAGAATTGTGACGTCTGTCGCATTACAATGACGTAAAAATCGCATGCGACATGTTCGTTCAGACTGAAGTCGCATTGCAAAACATGGGATATGTATCTGATTTAGGACCACATTGAAAGTGGCCCGAGCCTGATTTGTGCTTTTCAGACGTCATAAGAAAATCAGATATGGGGCATATTTGGGCAAAAAAAAAAAAAAAAAAAAAAAACGTATTCGGCCACTTTAGCCTGCAGTGTGAACTAAGTCTAAGAGTCGTGTCCAACCCTGTTCCTGGAGATCCACCTTCCTGCAGAGTTCAGCTAATTAGGATCTGGAGGATCTCTTGATAATTACAGACAGGTGTGTTTGATCAGGGTTGGAACTAATCTCTGCAGGAAGGTAGATCTCCAGGAACAGGGTTGGACACCCCTGTGTTAGAGGCACAAGACCTGCTAGCTTTAGGTAAGTGAACGATTTATTAAATTCTGATAGGATTCTGTTGCTAATAGCAATGTGGCACACACACGCACACGACACAGGGAAGTGATGGCAGTGCGTAAATCAAGTTACACTTTAGTTACACAAGTTACACAAGTTAGTTTTACTGAAGTGAACTGCGCAGTTGTATTACAGACGGTCCTGTGTAAAAGTACATTTCTCCATCTAGTCTTGCAAAAGCACAGATCACTGTCGAGCGACTGCTTTCATAGATATGTACTGCGGTCATTTAATTCAAAGCTAGAGGCTTAACATAACCTCTGGATGCATTATACATTACTATAATGAACCGAATCATTTCATCCTGTTCAGTTTCACAGCTAACATACAAAGCCAAACAATGGAGTTTAGAGCTGCTCAAGACGACACCGAGGAGGAACTGGTCAGTGTGTGAAAGCGGGTCAGAGGTCGCGCAGGAGAGCGTGTCGGTGTGTAGAGACGCACCTCTTTCTGCAGGCTGCCGAGCTGAGCGGCCAGACTCTCGACTCTCATCGAGGACTCGTGCAGCTCCTCACGGGCCATGCTCGCTGAAGAGCTGTTCATCTCCGAGGACAGACGCACGTTCTCCAGCTGAAACACACAGACGTCTTAAGAGGAACTGAAGCAGCTCTGAGAGGAAGGAAGCTCTTCACACATACAGCAGAGACGTGCGAGTCTGCGGCTGCGCTCTCACCTTGGCTGTGTAGGTCTGCTCCATCTCGTCCTTGTAGAGCTGGACCTGCTCTTCGTGCTGCTGTCTCATATCAGTCAGCGCCGCCGCCAGCTTGAACTCAAACTCCCATCTGACGACCCGAGTCCACCTCCACCAGACGAGTCTCGAGACGGCGCCGCGTGTCCTTGACCTCCTGCCAACCACACAGAGACATACACATTAATAACCAACCACACACACAGACACACTCATTAATAACCAACCACACACACATTAATAACCAACCACACACACATTAATAACCAACCACACACACAGACATACACATTAATAACCAACCACACACAAGAGACATACACATTAATAACCAACCACACAGACACACTCATTAATAACCAACCACACACAGAGACATACACATTAATAACCAACCACACACACAGACATACACATTAATAACCAACCACACACAGAGACATACACATTAATAACCAACCACACACAGACATACACATTAATAACCAACCACACACAGACATGCACATTAATAACCAACCACACACAGAGACATACACATTAATAACCAACCACACACAGACATACACATTAATAACCAACCACACACACAGACATACACATTAATAACCAACCACACACACACTCATTAATAACCAACCACACACAGAGACAAACACATTAATAACCAACCACACACACATTAATAACCAACCACACACAGACACACTCATTAATAACCAACCACACACAGAGACATACACATTAATAACCAACCACACACAGAGACATACACATTAATAACCAACCACACACACATTAATAACCAACCACACACAGACATACACTCATTAATAACCAACCACACACAGACATACACTCATTAATAATCAACCACACACACAGACATACACTCATTAATAATCAACCACACACACAGACATACACATTAATAACCAACCACACACAGACATACACATTAATAACCAACCACACACACAGACATACACATTAATAACCAACCACACACAGACATACACATTAATAACCAACCACACACAGAGACATACACATTAATAACCAACCACACACAGACATACACATTAATAACCAACACAGAGACATACACATTAATAACCAACCACACACACACACTCATTAATAACCAACCACACACACATTAATAACCAACCACACACACATTAATAACCAACCACACACAGAGACATACACATTAATAACCAACCACACACAGAGACATACACATTAATAACCAACCACACACAGAGACCTACACATTAATAACCAACCACACACACAGACATACACATTAATAACCAACCACACACACAGACATACACATTAATAACCAACCACACACAGACATACACTCATTAATAACCAACCACACACAGACACACTCATTAATAACCAACCACACACACAGACATACACATTAATAACCAACCACACACAGTAGACATAACACATTAATAACCAACCACACAGACACACTCATTAATAACCAACCACACACAGACATACACATTAATAACCAACCACACACAGACATGCACATTAATAACCAACCACACACAGAGACATACACATTAATAACCAACCACACACAGACATACACATTAAATAACCAACACAGAGACATACACATTAATAACCAACCACACACAGACATACACATAACCAACCACACACAGACATACACATTAATAACCAACCACACACAGACATGCACATTAATAACCAACACAGAGACATACACATTAATAACCAACCACACAGACATACACTAGGGTTGTGACGTGAGGAAATTTTCGCACCGGTTAATCGACGTGTGACAACACCGATAATACCGTATACCGTGGTGGGGGGGTCGTTTGCGTTTTCCCTCTTCTCCTAGCTTTCCTTCGGTTTTAAATAGCCTGTAAGCGCCATGCACCTGTTACTTTCACTTTAAATTCACCGCAATTCGGCGTCAAGCAGTTGTTTTGTTTTTAGTTCGTTTGAGTTTTCCCACTTTTCTCACGTTCCTTTGCTTAAATAGCTTATAAAAGCCCCTCGCGTTTTTACTTTCATTTTTAAATTAGCGGCAATTCTGCATCAATTGCTTGAATTCAATTCAAGCAACAACAAAATACAAACGTAGAACAAATAACTTTTATTAACAAAACGAATAAAAATACACCATGCTATAATGCCTAAATATAAAATAACAAATAACTTATAAAGTTAAATAGGTATACAAAACTAAAAATCAGTAAAGAAGAGGAACAGATAATTATGAAATGTAGAACATTTATTAGCAAAACGAATAAGAAAGTTTGAGGCACGGACGGCATACGCCTTATGTAAAATAATAGGGGGAAATATGCACAGTTTAAATAAAAAAAAAATCAGCATACTGTGGAACCAAATAAATGAGAAACGAATGGTTTAAAAAACTTCCATTATCACTTAGATCAGTGTTCTAACAATCCGTCACGAATCCAATGCGCTCCACCATGCTGAATGTTACAGTTACATGTGCTGAACACAATTAAAAAATAACTTTCAGTTTTACAGTTCATTTTATTTTTACATTAATGAATTTACTAAACAAATATAAGCTATAATGTTATGTAAAATAATTTAGTTTTTCATAATAATATTTTCAGACATGAGCAGATCTATGTACTCACGTAATTAATGTTACGCATTTAACGAACACTTACAAGCGTGCACTTTGGCAGAATTCAATTCAATAGTCATCAGCAGCCATTCTGTAAAACTGAGCATCAGAAATGAACAAATTTGTTAAGGGAGAAAAACGAAATGTGGTAAATGCCAGCGAAGGAACGCATTCAAACAAGAATAGCATCAGAGAAGAGCGTGCTGGACTCTCGGTTCGCCCCGCGCCACTCACTTGAAGATGTTCAGGAAAAAGAAACACCCAGCAATCATCCTTAATTACAGACATGTGGCAAAACATCTCTGGAGAGAACCTCAAATTATTAAACTCGAAAATGCTTTCCATATTTGGATCAACATAGGCTTCATTTGTGAACGCACACTTTCTGCAGTGTCGCGCGTCAAGTCACGCTTCCGCACGCGTCTTACAGACTGCAACGTCATTGTGCTGTACTCCTTTCCAGCAGAATTTTACAAATGGTCAGCCCCGACAGCGTCAGGTGTTTTATA